>OY728150.1:185841618-186441618 GCA_963277665.1 Viscum album
TAATGATCCCAATGGTTGTCATATGGGGCTTATTGGACTATATATTATTCCTCATACTAAACATTTATGGGGGATTTGTTTAGAGGTGATGCATGATCTATAATGACAGGTGAAACTGAAGATAAATTTTTTTTGTGGATTTAATATTGAGTATGGTAGTTATATTCCATTAGTTTTCTTCACTTTGTATTTATAATTATATTATATTGAGATTATTCATTCATGATTGTTCACCATTCCATCATGAAATAAAAGTTTTTATTAGGTGGTAGTGGATCACGTTTAGGAAGAAAATTATTTAAAATGAATGATTTATTTTTCATGTGAATTTCATGGGTTAAATTTGAATAAAATTGATCCTAATTCTAACCAAATCCATTATTGGACTAAATATAGTGAATGTGATTAATTTAATAAGAGTAATGTTGTAATGTATGATGGGATCATGAAAGAAATCATTTTGTATCATTTTTCCTTGAGAATATTTATAATGTATCTTGGTCATATTAGATTACTATGACTATTATTATTGAATTAATATAGGTTATTTTATTTTTAACATAACAAATGATAATAATTACATCATGTAATTTTATAATTATTAGTTCATTGTTATCGACTTGAGAATGTAATCATAATTTTTTGGCATATATAAAATCAACAACCACTTAGCTTGCCATAAAAGGATAGAATCAATTTATGTTTTTTATTTTCGTTGTGGAATTTTTATTTTATTTCCTCTCCCAAATAAGTTTTCAATTGCCCTTTTCATCTAGATTTCATGGACTAGTAAATTGAGAATGGTTGGACAAGATATAGTTTTTATGTTTTCTGGGGATCGACCTTAGGACATATAGTTACAATAATAAATATTCATAGTGTTTTTCATTGGGTTTTCGTGAATTATAAAATATTAAATTTGACTCATTAAATTACGAGTTTACCATGCATGGGGTGTGTAAAAATATGTTCAGTTTATCATCAAAACATATGAAACAATTATTAATTTTTTCCCATCAATTGACACGTTGAATATCATTTTGTAAGGTTTATATTAACATTTAGTTTATGAAAATTTTGATAGAGTTAATGAATTCTATGAAATTATGATATCCATGACATGATTATCAAATGAGACAGAAAACCATGACAAGGACATGGTTTATTTTATATGAAATGAAAATGATGAGGGGATATAGTAAAACAATCCTTCAATAATCACTAAATAATTCTCGAACTGTATAACTATTTTGTTTACTTTTAAAATTATATGTGTTTTAAAGTATAATTTATTATTATTATTATTATTATTTCTTTTTTTACACCCCTCATATAATGTTTTTTATTATTTTTATATTTATTATTATTTAAAATAAATATTCTAATATCAATTTTGTTAACTTTTAAATCATGAATATATGTTTTTCACTAACTATGTTTTATAAAATTTATATAGTAAGTTTATTTTATTGTAACATTGTTCTAATAAAACACTTTTTTATACTGGAATGAACATATTATTGGGAATATTTATTTCTATCTACTATAAAAACTATAATTTTTTTATTTAATGGGTCTTTGTTTTGATCTATAAAAAATTTATTTATCACACCAATTGTTATAAAAGTAGACATGAAATATATAATGATATATTATTTCACAATGGTGTAAAAACAACTGATTTAAAATATTAATATTCCTGATAGTTTCTTGAAAAAGAAATAGGTAATATAGATTTTCCCATTAATTTCTTAAAAAATAATCTTATTTTACCAATTTTTTGTAAATTTTATGAAATATTTGATGTCGGTTTTCTTTAAAAATAATGTAATGTAAAATACATGATTTTTATTTTATAAAATAATTTTAATCATAAATTAGAAATTTTTTAAAATGAATTTATATAGAATATATTCTATATAGAGTTCATAGGCATCTATCATTGAGAATAAATTTTTATGTAATTTATAATAAATGTTTTCAAAATCATATTTACGGTGTATCTTGGAATAATGTTCGTTCGTAACCGTTGATAAAAACAATATAAAAACATTAGAACACTTTTTTTCTAATGAATTCATCACAAAATATATTCATTACATCAATATATGTTTTTTAGTGATCACATATAGAATTTTTTATTAATTTTATAAGTTATCATAAAACCTATACTGATAATATCATGTATTCTTTTATTAGTGTTAAACAACAACAAGTAAATGTGTTATTTGTGAAGAAAATAAAGATAATATTCAACACAGTGTTTTTAAAAAAACCAAAAGAAAATTAATATATAAGATCAAAATATGAACAAGGTGTTGATTAATACATTTGAGTAGCCAATCAACATGTATTGATTATAAGGCCCCATCCTTAAACATTACTTAATCTTATGATATTTAAAGAATACACAATGAGGATCTTTTCATGGTTAGAGTTTTAGAGAAATAGATCACAAATCATGCATTACATTCCATATTTAAACAAGGTTAATACATCAAATACAATACTCACTTTTCCCATAAAAAGAAACATATTAAAAAAAACATGGATTCATTCTTGTCACTACCTCGACAGTATCATAAAATCATGTACCATTCCATTGACATGTCAAAAACATTTCAAAATCTTGGGATGAGCATAAAAACCTCAGTAAGGGATATAAAAATACGGAAAGAAAACCATAGTACATGTATACATAAGAAACAATGAAATCATAATTTACTCATAAAACATAAACACTTTAACATGCCTCATGAAATCATAATATTCATGAATAACTCATAGAAATCATAATACATAAAGGTAACTTGAGGCATTCATAACATTCTTATGTAGGGAGTAACCCTCATGGTTACGTTTGGAATACCAATCACAGTATATTCCCTAAATCTCTTCGGAGCAACCTTATCATTTAACCCCTTCACATTACCCAATGCATTGTAGAGCTATATCAGGCTCACCCACCCTTAGTTTATCACGGAACCACCCATCTTTATAAACAATTCCCATGAACCATAACATAATCGTATCACATAAAATATGGATAAAGGAAACATAACATTTTCACATTTCAATCACAAGATGTCAATACAACACATTGATATAATAATAACGTAATCAAAACCATTTTCAATACCAAAATAAAAGAAAAGTAAAACATGGTATTTATTTTTCATTTAAAAATAGTTAATGCTTGTAGATGAAGCCGATAGTCAAATAATGGTCACGACTGTGGAGAAGTCGTTATCGCCGCATAGGTAATACAAAAACATTCACTTTTGTCATTTAGTAAAACTCTTCGTATAAAAAGATTCCTTTTGAATAAAAGTAAAATTAAAATGGGTTTATACACCGTATAAAAGAAACTTGTGTATAAAACAAAATATGACTCAATGAAAAGAGATTGAGATGAAGTCCCTTACCTCATGTCCGACTTGACTCGATCGTTCTTTAATCTCATGAATAATAAAATAGAGTTAATTTATAATTTCCTAAGAACCTTTTTCAAGTTCATTATTAATTTTATATCACTTGTTAACATGTTATGAGAATTATGTTATTATTTAAGTTAATAACGGTCATTTTTTTGATCTTTGGTACTTGAGCCAAAAATATACTTCTTATAATTACATGTTTTTCATGTGGTTAAATATCAATTATATCCAAAATTATCTTCATTAGGAAGATATAATATATATATATATATATCCAGTATATACATGCATTTATAATATTACATAACATATAGAGGTATGAAATGAAATGCATCGTTCAGGGAGACAGTAAGCCGTAAGTACACATGAACGCTACATTCATTTCTATTTCATATTTAATGGAATGGAATAATAATGATATAAAGGTAGATTATAATTCCAGTATAATATCATATATAATATTATTAACTCCATTCTTTACACATCCCACATATGACATTAACGATTCAAATCACCTTGAGGGGGTGGTAGTCCGCACTTCCAAAAAATTAAATTATCAAGTTTATCCATAATGGAAAACATAATGGTATTCCATAAATAAAAAATACAGAAGCATATGGATAACATAAACATAATATATATCATATAAAAATATAGTTACTTCATAATGGCCACCTTTAAAGATGTTAAATGAAGATTGACCAATCATTGTTTCGTGAGGCAGTAATTCGCCATCCACAGAAATAGTATGTTCATTATCCATTAGACACAGGTGTGTGTATGTGTAGCTCGAATACTTCTCATACCAACATCCTAGAAATGTAAAGATACAGTTGTTGTCACAAAATAAAGTAATAAAAAGTGTTTATGGGGTTGGAGAAGAAAAATAAAACAAAAGAACATTAGAGAAGACTTTACTTTTAAATCGGGTAACTCCCCTTGGTTTAAACCAAAAGTGTTTCATGAAGAGATTTCTGCCTACGGTAAGGATTATATGATAAAGATAGGGATGTGGACAGATAAAATGAGCAGTTTTTGGCCGATCCAATCGTTTTATAGGTGTGGGTAAGAAGGTCGAGGTGGGGGCCTTTTATAAGAGGGAGGAGGGGCACTCTTGGAAAGTCAAGAAATGTTACTTAATTTTGAAATGAGTTTTGGATTTTAAAGGTCCCATATTGATATATTTTGAGGATAAGGTGATAGGGGTTCTAAATCCACCCATCCAATAGGTTTTTGACAAGTTTATGTCCTAGATGATACATTATCTTTTCATTTTATTTAAATCATTCATTAATGAGGTAATCCCTACGTCATCATGGTGTCATAAATAAATTAACTTATTTAATGTCTAAAAAATTATAAAAAAATAATATGATGTATGAAATCACGTTATATTTCCAATGAATATTTATAGTCCAAGAGATCGTTTACATAGACAAAGCTAAAATTGTTTTACTTAGATGTTAAATACTATTGTGATATTCTCCTTTCTTTAAAAATAAAATGATAAAGTGCCACTGTCATCGAAAAGTGATTCCATGGGGTCCCTAAGTTTGGCACAAGGAATACCATGGTCGGCCATGACACAAACAGTAGAATTAGAACACATTTTGGGGTAATTTTTTATTATTATGATATTATTTTATTACCCTTAACTACCCGATTACTAATTAATCCCTATAATTAAAGATAATTACCGTCGTTACTATTCATAATGTCCCAAAACAAAAGAATATTAATTAAATAATTTGGAAATTCTGATTCCAAATATGGAATCCATTTTACTAAATTCCAAAAATAGAAATTACTGCAATTAATTTAAAAATAATTTCCATTGTCAAAACAATTAGCGGGTTTTTTTGAAACAATATCTATGAAATGTTTGGCACTTTTTTATGCCCAATTAAAAATTGAAATTAATTCTAATAACCACCATTGGATTAAATTTTAAAAATATATTCTAATTACACTTTGAAACCAATTAAAAAGAAAATATATCTATATAATTAAATTAGATGAAAAAGCAGTTTTGTAGTAAAATGCAGTATTTTTCGCTATTCATTAATAAATGAACATTTTCAGAAAAATATCAAAAATTTATCCAAAGTAAATTTCAATGTCCCAATTCTAATGAATACGTTTATTTTCACAAATAGAGATTATAAAATTGTCAATAGTTAGATTTAAAAATGGTTTACCATCAAAAGGTAGTAAAACAATCTTTTTAAAAATGTTAGTGTATTCTATGATTAAGATTGGATTTATATTCATTTTAAGCCTCTAAAAGACTATATATTTAATAAATAGACATAGATAAGAAAATATATTATTCATTACTTACGTGAGATGTTACATTGATAATTAATAATAGAGAAAAATTCCTTCATCAACCCTAATAATGATTGATTGTATTTTTAAATTAAATTTATAAAACCATATGTGTATAAAAATGTTAGAGGTACTTGATATTCTTGGTTTATGAACAATAAAATCAGATATCAAAATTATTTTCTCTATTGGTATTTAATTAATTAAATATAGATTTAGATTTAATTATAAGCATTTATCATGAGCATTGGTTTTTTCAAATAGAATTTAGATATAGATATCATATTAGGGTTTCATTTAGAAGGGAACTTTTTAGACCATTGTTAATGTTATTAAAAATTTTAAAGATAAAAACCTAATGAAAATTATATACTTATCCAAAAAAAGTTTTTATAGAGGTGGAAATTATTTCCACATTTTTTGTAGTTATTTCATGAAAAAATTTTGATTCAAAAACACTTTTATAAAATAGATATTATTTAGTGCTTGATTTTCCCCCACTAGGAAAACATGCCCATAAAGACATATTTGATCCACACAAGTTGAGAACTGAAAAATGTATCACATGAAATTTTTGTAATTATCCCATATCAGTGATTTTTTAGCACTGCGAATGGTTTTATTTCCTAATTCATAAAAAATTAATTAAAAAGGATACCCGCTTTAGAAAAAATGCTTCAAAAAATGGTTCCTTTCTCTATGATATTTTATTGCTATGAAAGGGTGACACTATTTATTTTTGTTTTTTCATTGAAATGTTTTTATGTGTTTTTTTCTTGTAATATTCCACCACACATTTTAATTAAAAAAGTTCTAAAGTATGTTTATAAGTCCCTATGGTAATCTCAATTCATCAAATACCCTTTGGTCAAACTTTTTATGCACCAAAGACCTCATGTTAGTGTATTCCTCACTACATTTAATGGAATTGAAACTTCTTACATTCATGATTGACTTGGTATGGTCACTATAATATACACCATTAATTTTAATAACCCATCCACCATTCATAGCACCAAAATAGTTTTGAAAAATAGTGTATTTATTAGTGAATTTTTAGTACTTAGAATGGTTCTCCTTTTTCATAGCACTGACCTTATCAATGTTCAAAATGGGATAAGATATACTTTTTTGAGTGGTAAAAAAGAGGGTATTCAGAAATTGTGAATGGACATTTTTTTCATGAAAGTAACATTTTCTCAAAATATAACCATGTATATAAGAGAATGTGGGGTAAGAACCTTATCAATAAAATTGTAGCACTCATAGAACATGTGGTGGACCATGAGAACCAAATATAAATCTCAATATAACCTTATTATAGATAGAAAATATATTGATTTTATTAAATTTAATTATTTTTATGATATTTTTGAGTAAAATAACACCTTTTCATGATATTAATGATCATAATGAATAATAATTTTTTTATAAATATTTATGATGTCTGATTCAAGATTGTCTATTTTCATGGAACTTTAATCACTTCCTTGATATCAAAGCCATGAAATTGCCACAATATTTTTCAAACTATTTTTTTATCATTATAGAATGCGAAGTCCTTCCATCATAGAGATATTGGTAAAAGTACAACACCAAACTAAAATGGACCTTCCCACCTTCCAGGATTCTTATTGTTTAGATCCAACATGATTGGATAATTAATAAGGGGTGAGGGTGAATTAGTGATCCTATTTTATTTTATGAGTTTCTCAACTTCAACTAGTTATGGATCTCGATCCAATAATTATAAACACTAATTCT
Source organism: Viscum album (assembly GCA_963277665.1). Taxonomy (NCBI): domain Eukaryota; kingdom Viridiplantae; phylum Streptophyta; class Magnoliopsida; order Santalales; family Viscaceae; genus Viscum; species Viscum album. Next base: position 185,849,148 of record OY728150.1, read on the forward strand.
TTCCTCACATGCATAAGTGAATGGTAAATCACATCACCTGATATTGAGAAGTTTCATTGCCCCTACCTACTACATTCTATATTGATTAAACCCCCAACATGAACTCATCTTCTATGTATCAAATGAATTACAACATAGATTCATCACTGAGTCAACAAAAAAATTATACAATAAACATAATATAAAAATAATCTTCTAGAAATGATCTTATATGGATGTAAAACACCTATTGATCACTTCAATTCAGAGATCACTCCACCTTTTTTATTCTCCTCCGCAATGGAAAGATGAATGAAAATATATATAATTTTAATCCTTTTTAAGATCATAAACAGTCATTGATTGGTGGATGATGATCATTATAATATTTATAGTCACAATTTATACTGGATATTCATAAATTAATGCAGTTATACCACCTCACAATCTCTTCTATAAGCATGCACTTCGTCAGTATTCTCTCCATCTATTCTTTAGTGGGTATTAATTCATCAAATAAGAAGGTGATTCACTAATAAAATTGAACACATGGAATCACCATTATAATATATATAAACTAACCATTAAATACTCTATAACTCCCCAATAATATATTTCATAACATCTACAACATAATTACTTTAGCTACCTATCTTTTCATGAGGCATAGAATAATTCAACATTTATTCCAAAAACATTAACACTACAAAATACCCAAAATTTTTATATAATCATGTAATAAAACCAAATACAACTATTATGGAAGAATTAATGTTCCATTCAACAATTTCCGCAATCAATTCACTGATGTTACATTCATCATAGCCCTATACAGCTTGCAATATGGCCTGGTGTGGAGTCCCTGGCCATTTTCACTCAATATATAGAACACCATGGGCACGGTCTTCTACACGTGTTAAATGTTTCACGTCAAATCACCTATCAATCATGGATTACTTATGTAAACAAATATCAAATAGAATGTCCACATTTTTCTTAGTTATACTACAAAAGAACCATGTCTTTATCCATGGGGGTAGTGATGCCTGTTTTGGCATTATCAAAACTCAAGGTTACAAAACGGGAATATCCAAAACCATGTCCATAAATATGACCATTTGTGTCTTATCGATGTTGAATAGGCGAATCAGGTGTTCACCATAGGGACCTCCATATGCATTGTCCCTATCTATATATATATTTTGGGTATTTTATTCACAATACACCTTATGTAATGAGTGTGGCTTTCTCTTGGATTCTTCTCCAGCTTCATCATGACCACCTCTAATACATGGCCTATCCCATGTTGTGAAATATTTTACACAACATTTATATTGTAATAAACCATTAAATGTTTATTTATTGAGATTCTTCAATGCTTCAAACCTTATTATCGACAAATCAAACACAATCCTTCAGTGATAATAATCTCCCCATTTGGATTTTGTTGATAATACTATTATCACAAAACTCATCACCGTCTTATTCATATTAAATTATAAGACTCATTCTATAGATTATTGTTATTGAAATTCATGGTTCAATGAATGGGTCATTCATTATCTTTTCTTCTCAAAATACTCCTCCTCTGTTTTGTTACACTGAAGAGAGGTATGAAATCACATGGTTTCACAGAAAAGAGCCTTTAATTAATCCACTTTAAGTCTATGTGTGATATCCAATATTAGAAATTAATATAACTATAATCATGTTTTTATAATATATCTGTTAAATACTCAATATAAGATAACATACACAAAAATATCAAAATTAAGGCTTCTGTAAATAGGATTAACATGATTTTCCTTATTTCAGGCATTTTTAAATTGTCTAAATTTTGAAAATTTCATCATAATGGATCTCACTCGCAAGGAATGCGCAAATATAATTTTCATCATGGATAATTAATCCATTTTTATATCATCATCATTTCTATTAACAAATGATATCCTTATTCATCCCCTTCAACCCTCTACATGTTATAATAAGATACATAAAATATTAATGGAATAAAGAGGGTCCTCTTTATGCCTTGAAGGAAACAATTAGGCCGAGAGTTTCCTCAAAACAATGGAAATTATCTCATGTTTATATAAAATTTATTCCTATGCGATTTCATGAACCAGGTTGGGCTACCATCCTACCCAACACCAAACACGGCCCGAGATAAGGCTAAAGAGACATTCCCAATTCTCCCGGGTTGGCAGCTAGCACCATTTATCAATGTAATCACAGTAGGAATGAATTTTCCAGAAAAAAAAAATGATAAAATGACCAAAATAAAGCATTAAATATAAACCAAGATGGTCCTTAAACACATGATAAAAATAAAACATAAACAAGATAAAAAATACAACTATAAATGAACAAAACTAAAAACTAAAAAAAGATAAAACAAAATAATAATCCAAATGATATCTGTGTGACCTCTTGGTCACCAAAAACCATAAGTCTAACCTTCTCCGAAGAAAACTTACACAAAAAAACTGAACATGAAAAATATATTGATTTTACCAGCACCAAGTAGAACAAGTAGGGTGGGGGCATGAATAGGTTAGTAGGTAAGCCTCAAAAATTCCATACATTAAATTTCATGAAATAACTGAAATTATAGATTGAAAAACATTTATTACGTAGGGTTTCAGTGTTATTAAAATACAAAAAATATATTTTCTTTTAAAATTGGGTTTCCATTCGAAGACCCGTTTTACAAAACCAAAACCTGGATAAAAATCCATATCACATGATAAGAAGGGATATGCAGAAAATAAAGTAAAATAGATAAAATTGATAGAAACCAGTATAGAAAATAATCCATATATAAAACTAATCACACGAAAGAAAAACAATTGTAGTGGAAAAAACATATAGATAGTAATTATGGGCCTTTACTATACATTTCTAATGGTAATCCCTGGACTTACTCAAGTCGAACACACCTATTGGAATATGGTGAATGTCCATAGTTAATAACCTACATGGATAATCTAAATTAGCCTCATAAGTGGAACATCCCACCTAGCCTCTAAATTTATCTAGTGGTACCATTATGTCAAATTAGGACTAGTAAAGAACCATCACTAAACCCTATAGATGATTCCCAAGAAAACTATGACATTAGTGTGCAGAGAATGAAGAGTTCATCACATGCATGGAATAAACAAATAACTCCTCAATCTCATGATGATTACAAGACCATACTTTCTCACAAACTATATAGGTTTCCTTTCTTGGAGGTACATCAATAGAGATTCCCAATACAAAACAATCCATGAACAAGTACCAACCAGGCCTACACATCACATGAGTTTCAAAAACACTTTACAAAATGCCACAGAGTAACAACTTCATCTTTGTATTTAAAAATAAAATTCCATTTATAATTCATTTCATAAACCATTGTGATAACAAACATCATCCTCAAAAGACTCAAAATGGGCCCTCATTTATTTAAGTTATTAATTTACATCTCACGATTCCAAATGGGACATTATTCATAAAAAAATTTATAAAACTTTTTTATGTCATTTTGGAATGAAGGAACTATTTTGAAAAACACTTAGTGTTTGAGGAAAACATGTGGGAAGATTAGTCTAGGGAAGATAAGGGGAGGAGTGGAATCATTTTGAAAACTGGGTTCGAAAGGGGCATTTTCAATTAGAATATATTGTCACTTGTGATCCGGTCCATATGTTCATCCTTAAAAAATATGGATATCCCCACATCCAATATAACACTTTTTGAAATACATGAAATTTTAAGAATTTATATTTAATAATCATGAATGGAATTTAATATAATTACATGTGTCCTCACATAAGCATTAATCCATAAAAGTCTCTCAAATCCCACAGAAAACGATTAATTCACAAAGATTTCCAAACTACTAAAGAATAAACAAGGCCAAACACAATTCAAATCACCCAAATTATTTCCCAAAGTCTACTTATAATTTTATCAATCACTTTTTAGACATATTCATATATTCATAACTAAGAAAAACTTTTTTAAAACCATTTCTATCAAATTTACACCCTAAAAACATTATAATTATATCATAAAACAGATCATAAGAATGAAAAAAACATTCTAAAATTAATTTGGAAATATCATGAATAAATTATACTTTTCTGTAATGATGTGTATGAAATCACTTACTTTAGTGACACAATAATGCAATAAGACTTCAAAAGTAGGAATAACTTATCCCATGAGATGATCTACACACCATAACATTCATGAAACACAACCCACACATTAACCCTATCTTCTAGGGTTTGGTCTTAAGATAACCCACCCATGGGAAACTAAGAATAAAAGAGAGAGATAAGAGCGGAGAAGGATAAACCCTTAAAAAAGAATAATTTTTTTTCATAGAATCATGGAGGAGAAACTATGGAGGGATGATACCTAAAGGAGGAGAGATATGGAGGCCCTCTCCTATACCCAAATCAACCAAGGTGTAGAGGAACCTGAAATGGGCTAAAATAAGGGAGGGAAAAATAAGATATTAATCATTTTATAAATGAGGGAAAATCACATAGTTTGGACACATGGGTTTCCAATCCATATGCACCCTACTAGATAGAAGGGAAACCCACATGGGTTGGATGTAAAGTTTACCAAATCATGCACCAATCATGAAAAATGGCTCTATAAAACTGCATATCCTCCTTTAATGATTTTCAAATGGTTTATCTTAACAAATACACAATTTATGACCTTGTCCCAACCACCAATTGGGAGTTTTGTGGTTTTCCCTGGGCCTCACAGGGTTTGGATCAAACAATTCAAATGAAAAAAACCTCCCAAAATCTCCAAAACTAAAAAAATTCACAGTAGACACTCAAAGTGATCATCAAATGAAAAATACAACATCAAGAAAGGAATAAAATAAATTAAAAATGTGGTTGAGGTTTGAAAATTATCCCCACCGAAAAATTTTCTACCCCCATCAAGTCACCCAATGGAATGAGGAATCAAAACTAACACTCAAAATAAAACAAAGAAAAATTGAACCATGAACCTCAGGGTGACCATTTAACTCCCCAAGTCGCACCCAAATAGAATTAATAAGACACCATAAAAAATCATGGATCATGGAGTAGTGTTCTCTCCACCAAAAGAGACCAACTAGAATGGACAACATTGAGACCCCTAATGTGATGGCACTTACACGGAAACTCCCAACACAATCCAAAAACCTCCCAACCAAAGGGGAAACCCACATAAAGAACTAAAACAAAATAGAGAACCAAATAATGATTCATCATTTCCATAATACTCAAGCATCTACAAAATAGGCACACCTGAAATACAAAAACCAATATACCAAAAAGGCTAACCACCAAAATCCCTTGACACCAAACAAAAGCACAAATCTACACAAAAATAACACCATTTTTTATAATAGGAGGAATCCCTCATAAATAAAATAAACCACTATAGGGAAATATAAACGACTTTCACTCTATATTGGAGCCAAAATATGGGCCAAAAATTCTACTCTCAATGATTTTTGACTACGTGAAGAGCATCACTCTGGGAATGAGGCTGGAGGCATTATGTATTGAAGTATATTCCACCCCGCATTCAAGTGATGAAAACATCAATCTAGAACATCCACCATTGGAATATCTTCTTGAATATGATCTCTAGATGACCCAAATGGTAGTATCAATGACTTTCCTTTGGAGGTATATAATAAGATGGATTCAAATGCTCAAACAGACCACACTAGAAACGTATGAACAAATATCCTAATGAATAAAAATTTAGAACTATTAATAGTGAATCCTCATTGATACATTCATATGGTGTACACCTATCACTAGAAGGGGAACCTTTACAAGAGCCACCTTCCATTGAAATCACCTCGGAAACCAACATGGAAAGATACCTCACATCCACCAACATCCCAAATAGAACTTCACTAGATAAGAAATATTGATCCTTAATCTCTAAATGAAAATCCCAGATGAAGAGAGGAACTTTTATCTTATCCTATGAAGATATCCTCAGATAAAGGAGATCAGATCTATGAGGTGACCAACATAGGTCTCCACCGTACGTTTCCCAAACTGAACACCGATGACCTCTGCCACATCCGTTACCTTTCCCTTATCAGCAACAAACCTTCAGATACAAGTGATGTAAAAAACATCCCATGAAATCCCAACAGACAATGATGGTGGAAAAATAACTTTTTAATGATCCAACCCCATACATTTCAACAAACCCAAAATAGCATGCACTCTCATACGTTCAGGAGTTCCTTTTGACCTAATGACACGTTCAACCTCTCAACCCATTCTTTAGCCTCTTACAGACCTCAATCACCATAAATAAAATATGAAATAATTGAGGAGAACTTGAATCTTCCATGCCCCCAGCAGTCTAGTCAGGGTTAACGACTATATGAGACTCACTAGTTACCCCTTGGACCATTCTAGGCTGCATACATAGAACAAAAGTGATGCACTGAATAGAAATCACACCCTACCAAAACTCAACAAAAAGAACATCCAACACCAAAACATTTGGATTTCAAACAAAACATCACAATAAAAGTGGAATCCTCCTTAAAAATCAATTACTTCCCTTTAAAAATACCAAAAAACATTATCCCAAATCTAGTTCTCAAATTACCTGAAACACTTTCAAATATTATTTGAATACCAAGCACACTTTTTAAACAAATTCAAAACTCGAAGTATTCTTCTTCTTTGGAAACCCTTTTCTCCAAAAATTTATTTTCATTTAAAAATACATAGACAACAATTGAGACAACATAATAACATAACACACACTAATATCTAGGAATAAGATATTAGTGGAAATGAAATACCCAAAAAATTGGTTAGTTGGGCATGCCCGAGGAAAGCACCAATAACAATGAATATCATGATTCATGCAATAAAGCTACACATGGGACACTACTCCATGTGATACCACGGGTTCACTTCCATTTTCACCCCCTATACACACAAGACAATCAAAATACTCAAATCCCAGAACACCCCTATAAAATTTATGATTCGAACATGAAGGGGTTCATAATGTCTATCCCGTAACAATGAAAACTCAACCAAATTATACTAGAATAATGGAATAACACCGAGGAAAATTATTATGGTAGCATTCAAGATCTGGTCAATCATCTATTTAATCAATTCACAAAATTTCCACACATCACATCCTGAAACACCTTTCCCTACAATCTGGTGTGGAGTCCATGGCCATTGTTTCCTTCATAGGATGAATATAATAGGTGCAGTCTCCTCTATGTGGAATTTTTTTCAAGCTGAACCACCTATCTACCAAGAAGTTCTTAAAATTTAAATTACCATTTTAGGCATCCATATTTAACATATTAGGACTAGACAAGAACTAAAACATTCTCCACATGTGTGGTAGAGCCAGTTTTGGCCTTCACAAAACTCTAGCTTCAAAATAGTGAAACTCATATACTATGGAATTCAGAATTCAAGTATTGGTATTTCCATGTTACATAGGTGAACCACATGTCCTCCATATGGACCTATCTTTTATGTGGTCCCTTTTCATTTCTTATTTTGGGCCTTTTCATCTGATTATGTCTTATGTAACGGGTGTTTCCATCTCCGGATTTGTCTATAGTTTCACCATGAACACCTATTGGTTGTTGCCTTTCCAATGTTGGGCAATCTTTACCACAAAATAAATATTGGAATTAACTATTACAACTTTATTTAATTAGATTTTATAATGCCTCAATCCTTATTATCATTAGACCCAACTCAATATATTAGGATTACTACATATTTTCATCAAGTGTTCAGTTGGAGAACATATCAAAAAAGAAATCATGGGAGTGAGATAGTCTTTAGTGAAGTTTTAGCCCAAGATACAAAAGTGTTTAAAGGTGAATATATTCCAAAAATCCCCAAGTAAGTGGATGTTCTATACAAAAAAGTACATCACAAGACTTCAAAAGATGTTAGAAAACCTAAAAGATAATGTTTTCTAGTAACGGAAGATGGTGACACATTATTAGTTGATAATAATGATCTTGTAAGCCATAAAAAAGTAGTGAATCACATAGAATATTTTAAAAGGAATGAATACATGTATTCCAAAATGGATTCAATACATAAAAACCATGATTCAATTTTAATAGATCCTCTAGTGGATATAAATCCATTTTTTTGTGAATTGATATTCAAATAAAAAAGGCACATGGATGCATATGTTAGTATATATAAGGAATGAATAGTAGCAAAAAGGATTAAATAGTGTTATAGAACAAACTATGATGAAAACGTTTCATAGTTTCTATGCTAAAATACCTCATAATTATACATGTCATGTAAGAATACCATGACTATGATATCTTTCATATTTATATAGAAACATATCTTCATAATGGGAACCATGAATAAGCTGTTTATATGATAAAAATAGAAGGGGTTGTGACTCTAATGGATCTTAAAAAGGAAGTCAAGATTCAAAGATATATCAATGGGTTAAGAAAACATCCAGATCATAATAAATTTTATTTGATTACTCTATAATAGAATTTAGTTTCATAAAAAAATAATTTGAACCTTTGTGTGTTAAATAGTTTAATTGGAGTCAAATAATTTACCATAGAGTATATAATGATGACATACTACTAATTAGAAATGATATACTGCTCTTATATTTCATTATGATGTTATTAAATATATGACTTTCCATCCAAGACTTAGGTGATAATGAATAATTTATTGGGATCAAGATCCTATGTGATAGTTATAAGAGGATTCCTGGACATTGTTAAGGTATTTATATTATAATGACATTGAATAGATTAAGTATATTACAATCCAAGAGGGGATTTTTTCCAATGTCATGTCAAATCAAAATTTTCAAAAATACATGTCTATAAAAACATGAGTAGATAATGATAATGGAAAGGATCTCATATGAATCTTTTATGTTATCCGTTATGTTTTTCATGTTATATATTATGCTAGATGCGATGGAGGTGGTGATGGTGGGGGCATTGAAAGATGGTCTGGTGGAGGCCATGGTGTTGTAAATGGGTCTTATGGGGTCCATGTTGGTGGTGGTGGTGGTGGGGGCATTGAAGGTAGCTCTGTTGAAGGTAGAGGATAAGGCAGTGGTGGTGTTGAGGGAGGCTGTGGTGGTGGTGGTATCAGTGGTGGTGTGGGGGAAGATCATGGGGCTGGCTTGGCATGAGGTGGAACTAGTGGATGAAATGGTGGAAGTGCTGGTGGAAATGGAGGTCATGGAGGAAAAGGTCATTTCGAGGGTAAGAGGTGATGTTTATGGTGATATGGGTGGTGAACATGGGTACTGACTATAGTAAGGATAAAGAATGGTCTTGTCACGAACCGAATCTGGTCCCCCTCAAACCTGGCACCCAACCTAGCCTGATATAAGGCCAGAAGAGAGTTACCTATCCCCACTAGCTGGCACAAGTGCCCGGGTATCATAAAATGAAGTTTGGGAACGATTTACACAAGTTTATAAACATTATACAACAAACAAACTCAATAAACAATCTGTATTTTTCAACTAAAACGGTCTTTTGCGAAATTTCAGAACTGAATTACATAACCTAAAACTATGTTTAAAGACCATTAAAAAGGTAAAAACCCAAATAATGATAGCCCAATAACCTCAAAATGGTAAGAGGCACCACCCTCATGCCATCTCCACAACACCTCATCACGAATGACCGTTAAAAACCAGAACTGTTGGCACACATGTTGTACCCAAACCTGAAACAACAATATAACCACGTCTACTTATACCTAATGGTGTAAGTAGGTTGTGAGCCAAAGGAAATTAGGATACCACCAATAAGATAATCCATGTGATAAACATGCAAAGATGAAAATCATGTCAGTTTTCAATAACATGCAATTTCTAGTTACAATCTCTAAAAGATGCAACTTAAAAAAAAAATAAGTATTCAAGTGGGCTAATTTAAAGAATCAACACTTTTAATATAAATTCCAATTCTAATGAATATTTGAGCCAAATATACAATATGATGAAGGTGAGTATAAAGGATCAAATGAGCACAAGCAATAGGAAATAACCCATAGGCACTACCTCGATGTGGGTCCCAGGTACCTCGTATCTCGGTGAAAGTACCCATCATAAATATCTGTTCTCATGCATGATCCGCTAGTAGGGAACATACCAATGACCTAGTGGTCCCCAACCATCATCATCATAGTTTAGTTAGTATTGTAAGTATCAATATTGGTAAGTGAAACTGAGGCCAAACCCCATGGATTCACTAGCATACTAGTACATGTTCACCCACCGGGATACCCAGGTTTTTCCTTTGTGCTCAAACAAGCTCAAAAAGTCAAGAAATTTATTTTTCACATGAAAATATCATTTCCACAGCACATATTCACCAATAAAAACACATGTACATAATACATGTCACAAAATCCACCTTTTCATTCTAGTGCATTTTGAAATCATACACACACACTAAAAAAGCCCACAACAATTTTCACATCACTTAAACAATTCAACACATTATTTAATCATTTTTATAAAACATTTAAAATTTTATACACATCACATAAAATCCAACACACACATTCTATATAGTATCCTTTTTAACCTTCAAAATCATTTTATTATCAAACTTACACGAAACAGCCCACAAACAATGTTCTCTTCATCATCACAATTTAATAAAACATTTTAAAAATTTACAAAACATTCTCTAAAATTTTGACAACATTAAACATAACTTATCCTTTATAAAACCCACTATAGGTGAACACAAACACCAAACAATACATATTCACTCTTTTCCCACTTTGTTTAAACAACTAAAACATTTAAAATTTTCAAAAAAAGAACTCGAGTGGTGTAAATATGTCTTGCACACAAAAACCATTTAAAAACTACCATTTAAGAACAAAACCATAAAAATTCCTATGAAAAATAGAATTCAAATACCTAGGGACATTTATAAAACCATCCTCAAGTGTTATAAAATCACCTTGAATAATACCACAAAATATACAAATGAAAACACACATTTTCATAAAAAGCACTCAAGAAGTATAACAATGCTTTACCCATAAAAACTATTCAAAAACCCTATTTTTAGGCCCACATGACACTATTACATTACAAAACCAGAATTATTAGGCCAAAAATATTTAGTAAACCAATTCCATAATTTATAAGATACACCAAAATAATACCCCATTAGTTACACATAAAAACACCCAATTTCAAGATAAAATTCAATTATAAAAGTAAACACATTACCAAATCAATCATAAACAATTTTCGCACAACACCCAACATATAAGGAATATGAAAATTGAGTAAATACAGCATGATAACTCATCAAAAATTGTTTACACATTGAACCACCTACCTTTTATGTTGTAATCCTAAAACATGGTGCAAAACATAATCCGCACCACTGCCGCACCTCAAGGAAGTGAAATCCAACCTAAAACCACAAGAGTTCTACCAAAATGAAAGAAATAAAATCCTAGGTTTGATCCCTAACTTCTGTACATTAGGAACCTCAAGGATAAGGGATGAAACCCTAATCCAATTGATTGTTACCCTAAGAAAATTGAATGAAGAATGATGAAGACCAACTACCTTGATGGATCTTGTATAAATCTCCACAAATACACTAGTATCTTAATTTTTAAACATCCAGAAATTTAAAGGAGGTTTGAAAAAGGTAATGGAGACCATTTAGGAATTTTAATGGGGAAAAGAGAGTTAGAAATAATGGATTTATGATGGAAACAAATTGCCTTTATAAATCTGCTCGAATTGAGGAAGCATCAGAAGTTTCGACTTGTTTTGTGTAGAGAACGAGCTCCAAAGATGGAGGGAAGAGATTGGGGGGCGTTCCTAGGTTTAGTGGGCTCGGGATAGAAGTGGAATCACCAAAAAGGTGTTAAAATTTAATATGTTATTAAAAAAATGGTTTTTTTAAAACCTGGAAATGGGATTTCGGTGTGGCCCAACTACTTAAATAAAAACCCAAATCCACCGAGATTATGGATTTACAAAGGCTCCAAATTTAAATGATGGTGTAAATATGTCTAGGGAGGAAAAGTAGGAATTGTAAAGGATGAAAAATGTTGAAAAATTAATGAGTTATAAAAGAAACAATTTTTTTTAAATTTGGAATTGGGATCACGGTTTGGACCAATTCATGAAAACTCACTCATTACTCCATAAAATCTTAGGAATACCCTAAAACAAAGAATGAATGAAAAATAAATTCAAAATACCTTTAAAATATGTTATTTATGTGACAATTCTTCCCACCATGAAAACAGTTTTCCCCAGAAAGTCACAGCAAGGTCAAAGAAACAACCAATCCCAACTGAGAAACAAAGAGGTGCTCCCTTGCCAGGTTTTTCCCCCGAAGGCCAAAACACCTCCAGTGATCAATTAATGGAGGAATACTCTTACAATGAAAAATTACCCCACATTCCTAAAATGATTAATCACCTTCATAATTTATCCCAAAAGATAACTTCTCAAACACTATCCAAACAAAACTCATGCAATTCACCCAAATGAACAACAACTTTTAACAAGATTTCACTTACCATACTTTAAGTAAACCATTGGGCGCTCTCCAATCCCAACATTTACTCTAGGAATATGATGGTAGATAGAGAGCTCCGAATGAGACTATCTACTCCAAGCCAAGATCATGGATAAATCTACATTACTTGTACGAGGGGACACAAATTTTCTCCCCACCATAAGGGACAACCAATAATTTTTCCGAGACTGAATCAGGACACTAATAGGGGGAGGCCTGAACGAACTCCCTGGTAAATTGGGTAGACTTCCAATAAAAATGTCTGATGGAATATACATGTGAATCATAGTGGGTATCCCCACCATAAGAACTAACTATCTTAACCGACCAGCATGGGCTGTCACAGAACGACCAAAAAATTTCAAGATTTTGGAAGGTCGCATGGTTAGTCCGCACAGTTTGTGAAACCGTGAACTAACTATTCATATCAATATACCCACATGGCTTCCTAGAACATGATCACTCCTAATCGTGCCCAAACCGTGTGGTCAGCCTATCTAGCCAAATTTCCATCCATTCTCTAAAGACTCAATGGAAACCAAAGGGGGAGGGAATGACATTGGGCGATGACATGGGTACAAGGCCCTCCACCTATTTCCACCAAATGTGTACAAGAGAAGAAATAAGATGATACGATATGTTTAAACTCTTCCTATCTTTCATATTTAGGATAGGAAATTGTAAAAGGGTTTAAATGACACTGGGATTTCCCCTGACAATGAGCTAGCTTCTCTCCAAGACCTATGGTTGGAGCTCAAATGATTGAAGCATCATCGTCCTCACATTTAGTCTTTGAAAACCCACTTAATGAGAATTCTTCTTTCTATTCCACCCAAAAACTACACCTCAATCCCAAATAATTTTTCCAGACATAACACATTCCAAACTCACTATACCCTATCAGGATATTTCCTTGAAATAAGGAATTAGGAGATGCACACACATCACATATTGTTTCTTCAGGGGAGAAACAATAGAAGTAAAGGACACATAAACTCACCTTCATCTAAAATAGAATATTTTGAAGTTTTATAAGGGATACATTCTCCCAACATAACAGGGACTCTCAGAGGATTTCATGACTTTCACCTTTACGGTCAATCAAGCACATGACATCATAAGGCGTCACCGAACATGACCACGGTGACTGATATAAACAATGTATGGAGAGGGACCGTATACAACATCCCAAAAACAACACACATTTCTAAAAAGTGACCACAATATCCTATCATAACATGATTTCCCAAACTGGTTGTTTAATGTGACCTCCTTCTTCTAAGAGACTACAAAGGACTGATAGGACCTCTTAGACACCCGCCAGATACTAATCCATGCTAACAAACCCTGACCACTTCCACCTTCGGCAAATCAGGAAACTTAATAAGCTAAGGTCTCTATCAACCGTCCATGAACACTCTCCCACTACAAGAGGATATAAAAAACCATGAGAGGAAATTTTGTAGACAAAATCTAAAAATCTCATGAAAAATATTCATTATATTGATCAACTGGAGGGTCTCCAAATGGAGAAACAATCCAGGTTGCACTTCAGTTGTGCACTAACCCTTAATGGAAAGAAACTTATCCAATGATTGAACCCAAGGAACCAACCAAGATGGTCCATTGGTCAAGATATACCACAAAAAAGGTACAAATACATGAAGGCAACCACCATAAAGGTGTCCCAAAACGTTTCTTAGATGAGACCACTATCCGGCCCTTCAACACATCTTACCGACCAAACACAAACCCAAAACATAGTTCAAATAGGAGGGGTTCATGGACTCAAAACATCCCACAACATCAACATTTTCAAAAAAACATAATACACAGCAAACCAAACTAGTCATCAAGGCATCAAGTTATTCCTTTAAAATAATCTTTTTGAAAATAACTGATTCAGAGTTTAGCGTATCCACCAATGGTCCCCCATGGACCTCACTCATGCATGTTTCTGGGCCACACCAGGAACCCTCCTCATACCCATCCCACAACTCATCCAGTCATGAAATTAACCATCCATCATATTATATAACCCCATGCTAGTGGTTTCTCATGAAAATACCAAATTTTAACATAAATAATCCTTCCACTTTTCAAAACCAAAACAATCTACCAATACTTATTTTTCCTCAAGACCACTAACCATGAAATCGACCCCAAATTACCGCATTAAAAAAACAATTCAAAAGGGGCAACAATTCCAATGAAAACTCACTTTAATGTTATTCACATCAATTTCAAAACAAATCATCCCATTAAAACACCTTCTAATAGTTTAGAAAAATCTATTAGAAACAGTTTTTCAAAACCAACCTTGACATAGTTCATGCTTTCAAAAGAGGTGGAAACACACCATTTTCCATTCCAATACAATTATGAAAATTCAGTTCTCAATTTTCAAAAATCTAACTGTTCCCTCTTTACTAGATAATTATTTCACAAAAACTGTATTCTTCTTAAAACGATGTCAGTATAAAACCAATGTTCCAATATTTCAAAACTAATGAACACAATACAATGTGAAAGGAAGCTAGTTTCAGTGGGTGACTTGGACATATGGTTGGAAGACATATTACAATCAGTTCACCATCAGAGAGAGTGTTCTAGGTAAATATCCCTATCTCCACATGGCTTTCCAGGACTTGTGAGCTCACTGTGACCATTAACCCAACTCTTTTTTCATTTCCCCTAATCATCATGAAACCATGAAAACCAAAGGAGTAAAATAAGTCCCGACTCTCCTAGTGACTTGAATCCCATCATGAGGTGTGGTGATCAGTAACACTACCCATAAATGGAATTCCATGTCTCGACAATCCTAACTCTAGACTATTCCAACTGCTCCACAAATAACATGACCCAAGGAGTTAACCCGAACCTCCTTTGATAACATTTTATCATGAACCGAATCTGGCCCCCTTCAAAACTGGCACCCAATCCAGCCCGCGAAAAGGCCCGAAGGGAGTTCCCTATCCCAATGTGCTAGCACAAGTTCCCGGGTATCATAAAATGATGTTTGGGAATGATTTACCTGAGTTTATTAACATTAAACCACAAACAAACTCAATAAAACAAATCTGGATTTTCAACTAAAACCGTCCTTTTCAAAACATCAGAACTAAATTAAATAAGTTAAAACTACGTTTAAAGACCATTAAAAAGTTAAAAAACCAAATAAATACAGCCCAAGAACCTCAACATGGAAATAGGCACCGCCCTCAAGCCATCTCCACAACACTGCATCACGAACGACCGATAAAAACCCGAACTCTTTGCACAAAAGTTGTACCCAAACCTGCAAAAGAAAAATAACCAAGTCTACTTACACCCAAAGGTGTATGTAGGGTGTGATACAATGACCAGTAAGATACTACCACAAAGATAATCCATGTGATAAAAATTCAAAGATGAAAATCATGCATGTTTTAAAAAACATGCAATTTCAAGATACAATTTCTAAAAGCTGCAACTTTTAAAAAATAAGTTTTCAAGTGGGATAATTTAAAGAATCCACACAATTAAAAAAAATTCCAATGATACTGAATTTTCCTGCTAAATATACTGTATGCTGACGGTGAGTATAAAGGATCTAATGAGCACAAGCAATAGGAAATAACCCCCAGGCACTAGCTCGATGTAGGTCCCAAGTACCACGAATCTCAGTGAAAGTAACCATCATAAATATCCATTCTCATGCACAAGGCACTAGTAGGGAATATACCCATAACCTAGTGGTCCCCTAATATCAACATCATTGTTTAGTTAGTGTTGTAAGAGTCAATATTTCTAAGTGAAACTGAGGCCAAACCCCATGAATTCACTAGCATACTAGTACACGTCCACCCACCTTTATACCAGGGTTTTCCCTTTCTTCTCAAACAAGTTCAACAAGTAAAGAATTATAATTTTCAAAAGAAAATATCATTTCCACCTCACATATTCACCAAAAAGAACACTTTTACATCACACAAGTCACAAAATACACTTTTTCATTTTAATGCATTTTGAAATCATACACACACCAAAATAGTGCACAATAATTTTCACATTATTTAAACACTTCAACACATCTTTTAAACATTTTTATAAAACATTTACAAGGTGATAAAAATCACATAACATCCCAAACACACATTCTACATATATCCCTATTACCTTCAAAATCATTTTATCATCAATCATACATGAAACAGCCCACAAACAAGTTTTTCTCCAAAATCACAATATAATAAAACATTTCTAAAATTTACAAAACGTTCTTAAAATATTTGACAACATAAAACAAAAATTAACCTTTAAAGACCCCATTATAGGTGAACACACACACCAAATAGTTCATATTCATATTTTTCTCACTTTGTTAAACGAACTAAATCATTTACAATTTTCATAAAAAGAACCCAAGTGGTGTGAATATTTCATTCACACATAACCCATTTCAAAACAAACAATTAAGACCAATACCATACCAATTTCTATCCAAAATAGAATTTTCAGCCCTAGAGACATTTATAAAACCACCTTCAAGTGTTATGAAATCACCTGGATTAATACCAAAAAATATACAAATGAAAACACAATTTTCATAAAAATATGTCAAGAAGTATAACAATGTTTTACACATAAAACCTATTCAAAATCCATCTTTTTATACCAACATGACACTAATACATTACCAAACTAGAACTGGCAGGCCAAAAAATATTTAGTAAACCAATTCGATAAGTTATGAAATACACCAAAATAATACCCCATGAGTTACACAATAAACACCCAATTTCAATTTAAAATTAAACTATAAAAGTAAACACATAACCAAATAAATCATAAAACATTTTTTAACCACACCCAACATATGAGAAACATGGATAATGTGTAAATATAACAAGATAACTCATCTATAATGTTTTACACATGGAACCACCTACCTTTTATGTCGAAACCCTAAAACATGGTGTGAAACATAAACCGCAACACCACCACACCTCAACGAAGTGAAATGCAACCTCAAACCACAAGATTTTACCCAAAAGACATGAAATAAAACCCTAGGTTTGAGCCCTAACTACTTGACCTTAGGAATTTCAAGTATAACGGTTGAAACCCTAATCACATTGAATACAACCCTAAGAAAATTGAACGAAGAAAGAAGAAGACCAACTTACTTGAGGGATCTTGTAGAAATGTCCCCAAATACACTAGTATCTGAATTTTTAAATAGCAAAAAATTCAAGGGAGGTTCGAAAAGGAAATAGAGACCATTTCAGAATTTTAATGGGGAAACGAGAGTGAGAAATGAAGGAGTTATGAAGGAATCCAATTACATTTATAAATCTGCTTGAATTGAGGAAGAATAAGAAGTTTTGACTTGTTCTATATAGAAAACGATCTCCAAAAAGGGAGGTAAGAGATTGGGGGCGCACTTAGGTTCCGTGGTCTTGGTAATGATGTGGAATACCTGAAAAATAGTTAAAATTGAATATGTTATTAAATAAACAATTTTTTTAAAAAAAACTAGAAATGGGTTTTCGGGGTGGCCAAACTACTTAAATTAAAACCCAAATCCACCATGATTATGGATTTATAAAGGCACCAAATTTAAATTATGGTCTTAATAGGTCAGGGTATACCAAGTAGGAATTGGAATGGATGAAAAATGTTGAAGCATTAATGAGTTATAAAGCAATCATTTTTTTAAAAATCTGGAATTGGGCTCACGGTTTGGCCCAATTCATGAAAACCTACTCATTACTCCATAAATGCTTGGGAAACCCCCAAAAAAAAGCATGAATGGAAAATAAATTAAAAATACCTTTAAAATAAGTTATGTATGTGACAGTTTTGCATGTCCTTAACATAAAAAATATTCTATAACATTAAAACCACTCACCCTCAATGATTTAAACAAAATGAAATCCTATTTTTTGTTTAATCCCATGATATATTAATATTTTTTTATAACTAAAAGTATATTTTATCCCAAAAATTACTTATTTTATCCACGAAATTCTTGAAACAAATCAATTCATCCACCTTAATAATTGGAAAATTTTCAATCCAAAAATTCACCTTGAAAATTTCATTAAAAGTGGAATCAATATTTTTTATTGTACCATACAAATAATAGAGGGTAAAATTATGTGACGTAGGCATATGGTACAAGTTGTTTTTTCACCTATATTTATCACATTATAGGTTGTATATAAGAATGAAAATACACACACATAAGTGATGATTCAGTCTATAATTATATATTTATGTTTAGTTATTTGTAATGAAATTTAATTGGTCCTTACACCAATGTGAGGATGAATCAATCATGGAAGAGAGGTTGAATCTATCATGGAAGAAATATATACTTATCTTATTTACCATATTATTTACTAAATTTCAATTTAATTGTGATTCCATCTCACTCCTATTATTTTAAACTTTTAGGATAATGTTTCATTCAAATTTGGGGGATGAATCCTTTATTACACACCATGATTTTAAAAGTAAACCCTATGCACATTATTATATGAGATGCGCCACATTGAGTTTTTAAAATGACTAAATATTATTATATAAATGTTATCATTATCACATATCCATTGATATAAATGTAATTAATGATACTAATCAAATTATGAAAATATAGTTTTCACATGTTCATAAAATGAATTCATTATTTATCAATTAATTGTGAATGAAAATAAAAACCAATTGAATAAAAAAGATGTGTTTTTATAAGAAAAAATATTTTTCCCATTAATGAATTATATATTAATAAATTTAATTGAACAACATTAGCTTAAGATATTACTGAAATTTATATTTTATATAATCAATTAATTTTATTTAAATTATTTTAATATACGTTTAATCTTAGGATATGAATAAATTTAATTTTATGCATAGAGGGTATATTTTTTTAGAAAGTAATTTTCTTGCCTTTTAACAACACACCTATTTAAAATATAAATTTTTACTATTTTTATTAATTTTATATAAAATAAAATAATTAATTTTTAAAATCATATTATAAAAATTATCTTAGGGTGAAATTTAGGTATTTTTCATTGGATTTTCACATTTTGATTAACTGTAATAAATACTAAATTTTAACAGAAAACTGTATTTTTGTATAATTTATTCATATATTTATATTAAATATTAGTTTTTTTTAATGTAAAATTTGTTCAATTATATATCAAGAAAATCCAATTCAAGTTATTTTATTCATTTTCACATTGAAATTTGAAATAAAACAATTCAAACATTTGATCATGTTCAATTTTAAAACCAACTTTTTCTGTTGTGTATGTGGGACTAATTTTAAATATAATTATCCAATTATGTGAATTGAATTAGGTAAAATATATTAAATATATTAAATTATTATTTTAAAATTATGTTTTAAGGTCAGTTTAATTTTTATGTATAAAATATTTAGCATGGTGAAAAATTATTTATCTCGGTATAAGTAAAATAGTGACAAGGGTTAAAGATAAAATGTAAAATCTTAACATACCAAGAAATTAAAAAATTAAATGGTTAGTTAAGTTATTTTCAACCATAACCTTCCTCCAAAAAAATAAATAACAATATAATTTCTTGAAATTAAATCGACCTCAATGTGGATGGCTTTAAATATATAATAGTCATTATTTTAGTTACTAAAACCCACCTCTCCTCAAGTATAAATTCCTCCCATCACCACCCCATTTCATCTATAAATCCTTGAGGATTCTAAAATATACATGAAAAACTCTACCCTTTACTCTCCCCTCATCCATTTTCTTCTAGTATTACCAAATTACCAAATTCATGGTCATTGAGTGTCTCTCTTGGGGGTGATATTGAAGAGGTAAATTTCTCAAAGCGCCTCTCTAATCTTATTTTCTTCTTCTACTTTATCCCATCATCATTCATCTATAAGTGAATGATAAATATATAATCATTTATATATAGGTGTTTTATATTTATAATGGATTATATCATATCCATTTCATTTCTCATCTCCTCTTATTTAAAGAAACGAAACTATTGTATGAATTATGTCTCTTTACCATCTCCATGAATAATGATTTTTCATTTCCCTTTACCACCTTCATGGATGGTCATAAATGTCTCAATATAGTTTAATAATTATTAAAAAGGTATATTATTACCTACTTCATGTTTTTGAACTAATATACACAAATAATATTAATCAAATTAAAAACAGGTCGTGATGTTCCTAAAAATCACAAAATTATACAAAACATTTATCATTTGAATTTTATCTAATAAATATAACTCATGTAATAAATAAAAATTATATATGAAACCATTCATACTTAATTATTTTTTTTAATACTGTTATATTCCAATTTTATAGTGTTAATCACTTTTTATAAGAACATCCATAATTATACACAAATGAATCGATCATGAAACTATGAATCAAACATAGCCAAAAGCATGAAAATACAGAAATATTAGTAATAAATGGGTCATAAGATATTTTAAATCATTTAATAAGGTATTATAATGATTTGTAAACTTATTTATTTGGTTAATAACACTCTTTAAAACATTATATAGTAATTTTGAACCCTTTTGAAGATGTTTGAACATAAGGTAAAGGAATTATTAACCCAATTTACACTCTCTGGGTTAATCTTATATATCATGAATATGCCATGATAATATTATATCAGAAATGAATTTGTAATATATTATGTTTTATTTATACCTTTCATATGTTGATTTAGAGTGAGGAAAATAAACTCGTCGTATTAATGCTCACATTATTGATATGATATTTATAAGGGAATATCTTATAAAAATACTATTTTAAAGTTACTTTGTTAAAAAAATGTTTTTAAATATACGACATGAACAAAATTTCCCTATTTCATGAATCTTTAATTTTTTTAAGATGCCTTTACAAGTTTAAAGTTATATTTTAAAATGAATTTTTTTCATTTATGTGTTTCTGGGTTTATAAAAAAGTGAAAAGTGATTTGAGAATGGAAATTTAATTTTCCTCAAGAATGTTTATTTTATAAAATATTTATATGTTTTGAATATGTTATAGTTATTAGAAATTATTTATGATGATGGATGGTTAAGTGATAAACTTAGGGAGGGGAGCTCGTTATATTTCTCCAATGTAATGGGTAATGGTATATATTTAAATAGTTAGGTTTCTCCTATGAGATTATAGGAATAATGTTTTGGAGATAATTTAAAATTTAACTATGATGGTTACTCCCTGTGTAGCTGAAATAGATTAAATATTTTTTATTGTGATATCTAAAATGATGTCTTAAGTTGACTGCTTATATTTTTTTATGATTTACAATTATTTATCATGAAAACAAAATGATTTACAAAGGGTGTCACGACCAGTCCTTGGGGCCCGTGTTGTGACTACCCCAAGCCTGCCTTCCATAGGCCAGGGGCTGGCGACTAGCACCAAGGCGTAAATCCCCATAAAAAAAGGGGAAGGAATTGCATTTGTAAAGTAAACAAACACACAGAGTAAGAAAGAAAAAGTAAACACTAAGTAAAAATGTGTACACTAGTAAGTGCAGAAAAGTATGTGGGCCAGAATACAAACCCAAACTGAAAGTAAAGTACAACTGAAAAAGTAAGTACAACAACTGAAAAGTAAAGCCGCAACGTCGAGCCATCCACTGGATGTCCCGCCTGAAGGGTGGGTACAAATAGCCTCCACAGCTTCTCGGGTCCATCCGTCCACTCAGAGTATGTCCCACCCATTGGTCCACCTCCAGGTACCGACCTGCTCCGCAAGCCTCAACCACGATCAGCGCTATCCTTCATCGGCAACCAATACAACGTAGTGTGGGCATAGCCCGTAAAGGGGTGAGTATACGCTACTCAGTAGGGACCCCGAGACCCCAGAAGGACTCCCAGAATCCTCAAAGTATAATCCACAAAGAAATGATACAATCACGAAGTAACATCCAACACTACTTTGGTATATGCCCATACATATACCTAATTCATCAATTCTTGTTCGACTCCAACATCCGAGCCCATGTACAACCCAGTCCACACAGGAAAAAACAACCCAATCCACACAGGAAAGCATAAAGTAATCCACACATGATATAAAGTCAATCTTATCAAAGATAAGGATTGAAAGTCAAGACTCAGATCACACATGATATACTTCTTTGTAAGATGATAGAGATGATCAGATATAGCCACAGATTCATCAAAGCCATCGGACCCACACAATATCGTTAGGTACTAACCCCCACAATGACCCACAAAGGATCGATTGGTTACTAACCACCTCAATGACCCACATAGGATCTGACCCACATAGGATCAGTATGCACTGGCCCACATAGGACAGCTAATCGCTGACCCACACAGGATCTGACCCACACAGTATCGGTAGCACAGATCCATGTAGGATCGCTGAGTGTTGTATTCATTGCCATCGAATCCATGGAGGTTTCTGTATAGTCATCATCGTCGTCGCAGTCGCAGCCAGCTCTAGGGTTCCTGCACACAGCAAGCTCGTTCGGGGAGGGTCCGCTCCACGAGCCGAGGGGCTGATACATCAACTGAGACGAAGTCCGGAGTTGATGTATCCCAAAGTTCTGTATTGTCAACAGGAACTCAATGAGACAGACAGCGCGTCAATCGGACGCCCGGTCTGAGAGTTATTGGATTTTTCGTCCTAGGGGACCGGTTGATTTTTTAGTCAAAATCAACCCGGCCAAACTCCAACTGCATCCAAACCTAGAGCGGATTAATTCAAAAGGTCCTTCTCACTAAGAGGAATCCATCATAGTTGACAGCATGTCAATCAGACATCCATAGTTCAAGCTATAAGTGTATCCGCTCCGAGGGCCCGGTTGGTTTCGTGTACGAACCAACGCGGCTGAACCTAAAGTTCTCTGAAACCTTCAGTTTAATATACTGAAACGACCGCCTCGAGCCAAGGATCACATCGCAGCTGACGGTGCATTGATCGGAGGTCCTCAGCCCATGTTATGGGCAAAAGACCGAAAGAGGTCCGGAAATATGGCGTTCGGGCCCGGTCCAACCCGGCCCGATACCCCCTGCGTCGGCCCGAACCGGGTTGACTCGACCCGGGTCCGGGTCTGGCCCAATAGGGTGCGGCCAAGCCCGATGGGCACAGCCCTGCCCGGCGGCCCGGCCTGGCGCGCTTGGCCCGGCCAGCGTGGCCAGGCGGCTCGGCCGTAACGGCAGAGCGGAAGGGGGGGGGGGATGCCCCCCTGATTGGAAAACCGTGACCCCCATGCGGGGGGGGGGGGGGGGGTGGGGGGGGGTGGGGGGGGGGGGGTGGGTTCCTTTGCCTGGTCGGGGGTTATGACCGCCGGTTCCTCATTCAGCAAGCTCGGTAGGCGGTCCGTGCTGCTACTGCGTGATCCCGCGGTCCCGCCCTCCTGCTCCGGCACCGACGGCCGGTAACCGGCCGCCGCTCCCTGCTCTGTCGCGGCCCCACTCCAGCCGTGGTGCCTTCTTGGTTCCCTGAAGCGGCGCGACGGTGCCGCGATCCATTTCCATGGTTCTTTTTTTTCCACATGGTGTGATGGCACCAAACCATCTCCGTTCCAGTCCACAACGAAGGACAACAATAATAATAAGGGAGGGGGGGGGGGGGGGTCGGCCGTGTTTGTGCGGTCCGGCCCCCTCCCGTTAATCTATAGCATGCGGCTAAAAGTTAATCGATGAATGCCCAAAATTATTCATGACATAAAACCAAACCCCTACCTCTAAGGAAAGGTTGAAGAAAGGTTCGTCGCGGAATTGATCGTCGCGGAAGAAGGCGTCGCGGAAGGAGGATCGTCAGTGTTGCGGAGACAGATTCATCAGCATCTCGTCGTCAATCTCTGAAGATGGAATCTCTCACTGGCTGCGGAGAGGGAAGAAGACGGTACGATGAACTCCCCTTTGCAGTGATGGAGTTCTTTGTCAAAAGCTCGGCGTTCTTCACGTTCTTCATCGAGGAAGGAGAACTTCATGACTTAGAGAAAATTCTCCCAAAATCCTCTCGCACAACCAAAACCACCCTAATAAAATAAGTTTTTCCTTATTTTATTAATTATGCCAAACGTTTTGAAATTCAAAATTGAATCATTCAATTAATTTAATTAATTGAGAAGTTTAAACCGCTCTATTAAAGAGGCGTTTAATATTTAGTTAAACGTGAGAGTTGACTTTCATTTAATGGGGGGGGGGGGTGCGGGTGCGTTACCTAATTAATAGGGGTTGAGGAAGTTGAAAGGGTGGGGTTCATGTGGGCCCCACCCCACAAATATCCTACCTAGTGGAGTAGGATATAGTGGGTCCCACTCCAACCCCATAGCTTAGACTATGCTACTTTAAATAAAATAAAATTTGTTGCACCATTTTATTTTATTATTTTACTTAACCCAAAAATTTTAATAACCACACCCGAGCAAACACAACTCCAGAAAAGGCGTTCCTATGAAAATACCGGCACTGGGATTTCATCGGTGTCCTCGGATTTCGATTCCGAGCACCGGTTCAAAAGCTAGGAAAACCCGCTCATTCGTTCACTGAATGTGCCCGAGCTAAATTTCAGAAACTGATTTTGGGAACACTGGGCCTTGGAATCAGGTGCCGTCAGAAACTGCGTTCTTGTAAAATTTCAATGAAAATTAAGAAAAAAATTATCCCTTGAATTTTACGGGTCTTTAAATTACTCCCAACTCAGGGCTTTACATCCCCGTAAAGATACATCGTAAACTAGGGGAACATATGTGGGTACTGAGCACGCATCTGAACCTCCCGCTCCCAAGTGCTCTCCTAGAGGTTCCCATGCTGTTATCTGATGCACACTAGAGGAATTGACCGTCCACATAGGACCCACTCCTGTTGATCCTCGATCTCAACCAGGACCACCAAAAAAGTTACCCCATCATCAATGTCCAGCTCCCCATGGTAAATGATATGCGTCGGGTCGTGCACGTATCTCCTCAACTAAGATATATGGAAGACGTCGTGCACCCGGTGCAACTGAGGTGGTAGAACCAGGTGGTATGCCACCTCGCCAATCCTGCTGAGGACCTATAATGGTTCGATGAAGCACGAAGATAACTTGCCACCTCGACTACACCTCAGGTGAGACCCGCAAGAAGATGTGGTCACCATCCTCAAACTCTAGTGGCCTCCGCCTCCTGTCAGCATAAGACTTCTGCCGGTTATGAGCTGTCCTTATCCGCTCTTGGAAAACTTGGACCTTCTCTGTCGTGGCCTGGACCATCTCTGGTCCCACAAGTGTTGACTCCCCAGGTTCCGTCCAGCATAGCAGTGATCTGCAAGGTCATCCGTACAATTCCTCGTAAGGTGCCATCCCGTTGGTGGAGTGGTAGCTGTTGTTGTACGCGAACTCCCCCAAGGGTAGGTGATCCTCCCAGCTGCGACCAAAGTTGAGGACACATGCACGGATCATGTCCTCAAGATTCTAAATGGTCCTCTCCGTCTGACCATCTGTCTGAGGGTGAAAGGCGGTGCTCAAACGTAGCTGCGTCCCAAATGCCTCCTGCATCCCCTTCCAAAGCTAGGAAGTAAAGTGAGCATCTCGATTGGAGACGATAGATGATGGCACGCCATGAAGCTGTACAATCTCCTGAACGTAGAGACGTCCCAAGATCTCTACTGAACCCTGCTCTCTGATGGGTATGAAGTGGGCCGACTTGGTGAGCCGGTCGACAATCACCCAAATGGAGTCGTGACTTCTGGATGTACGTGGAAGTCTAGTCATGAAATCCATAGATATCTCATTCCACATCCACTCTGGGACCTCCAAGGGCTGTACCAATCCTACTAGTACCTGGTGCCCTGCCTTCACCTGCTGGCAGGTGAGGCATCAAGAAACAAACTCTGCCACAACCTTCTTCATACCCGGCCACCAGTGTTGTCGTCTGAGATCCTGGTACATCTTTGCCACTCCTGGATATACCGCTAAAGGGGAAGTGTGAAACTCCCTCAACACCTCATCCTATAAAACAGTTGGTGCCATGGTACATCCTCTGAAAAGGATGATGTGCTCTCCTCCCACAGAGAATCCATCAGGTTCCTGTCCTGAGGATATCTATGCATGCCATGTCGGATAGTCAACATCCCCACGTTGTGCCTATCTGACCCGTTGTAGTAGTGGAGGAGTGACTGTGAGTGAATGCAAAACGGATGCTCCATCACTATCCACGAAGGATATCTGCAAAGCGGCTAGCTCCTCTATCGCCTCACTAAGTAGCTGAATACCCTTCCTCCAGCTGAGGGTATCAGCTACCATGTTCCCCTTTCTAGGAGTATAGACTATCTCAAAGTCATAGTCCTGGAGGAACTCGAGCCATCGTCGCTGTCTCAGGTTCATGTCCATCTGTGAGAAGTTGTACCTGATACTCTAGTGGTCAGAGTAAACTGTAAAGCACTCGCCCATCAGATAGTGTCGCCACATCTTTAGAGCAAATACTACTGCTTCTAACTCCAGGTCATGGGTAGCAAAGTTTTTCTCATGCTGCTTCAACTGACGTTATCCATAAGAAATCACAGCCCGAACCTGCATCAGGAAACATCCGAGTCCGGCCCCTGATACATTACAGTACACTACGTACCCTACTCCCTCCTCCGGTAGCCTCAAGATAGGCACGCTGGTCAATCTCTGTCTCAGCTCCTGGAAGCTCTGCTGACATCTGTCTAACCACAGAAAGGGTTTCCCCTTCTTCGTCAAAGGTGAGAGTGAGGCTGGAACTCTAGAGAAGTCTGGAACAAACCTCCGGTAGTACCCAGTTATCCCCAAGAAACTTCGCACCTCTGTCACGATCCTAGGTGGCTCCCAAGCTAGCACTGCCTCGATCTTTGCAGGATCCACATCAACTCCCACCACAGAGATGACGTGTCCCAAGAAGCGGATCTCACGTAACCATAACTTACACTTCGTGAGATTTCCATAAATCTGGTGCTCTCGGAGTGTGTCTAGTACAACACGTAAGTGGTAGGCTTTCTCCTCCTCAGTGGTCGAGTATATCAAAATTTCGTTGACGAAGACCACGAAAAATCGATCGAGGTATGGCTAAAAGATCCAATTCATGAGACCCATGAACACTGCTGGAGCATTGGTTACACAGAAAGGAATAACCAAGAACTCATAGTGGCCATACCGACATCTAAAGGCCATCTTATGCACGTCTTCATCTCGAACTATGAGATGATGATAGCCTAATCTAAGGTCTATCTTTCAGAACCACTATGCTCCCTTGAGATCATCGAAGAGGTCATCAATCAACAGTAGCAGATACTTGTTCCCCATGGTCACCTAGTTCAAGCGACGATAGTCAACACAAAGTCGCAAGCTCCCGTCCGCCTTCTTGGCGAACAAAATCGGGGAAGCCCAGGGTGAAATACTGGGTCAGATGAATCTCTTTCCCTGCAAGTTGAAATACATGCTTGAACCTAGCTGGTATCAATACTAAGATATGGTATCACACGTATCCCTGATTGGGGGTTATACTAAACATATTGGAATCATAATGATATCAACCCAAAAAGGGGATCCCGCCCAAGATCTATTGGGGGGCATTGTGAACCCAGTCTGGAATGCTACACACCAAAACACCTCAGACAGAGAATCACGCCTTGGATACTATATGGTACACCATGAACCCATTCAAGTAAGAAAATGATCTCACTAAATTAGGGGGTCACTCCCAGGATCTACTGGGGAACCCTACAACACAAACTAAATTCCTAGAGATTATATCATTCATATAGAAAATCATGGCCTATATAGTGTGGGTGATGACAATTCCAAATACCCCATTTGATATAACTCATGATGTAGGTGATAATAATCCCGATGATATGTCAAACCCAACTAAAACTAAATACTAATTAAGGTGTTGTATAATAAATAAATACAAAACCCTATTTTCACCAACTTCTATATAGGGGATTGTATACCCAACAATTCCAAAAACCCTGTTGGGTTTTCCTTCTAGATAGGGGATCTACGGCCATGTAGTGTTGATCACAATGATACTATGAGAACAATCCGGGGAAAAAATATCATAGTGGATCAAACATAGGCCTCTATGGAGGGATATTACAACTCTAATTATATGATAGAGGATCCCACACTGTCCTCTTCTATGGGATGCCAAAACTCTATCCAAGATCAACCTATCAAGGGGATAACAATCCTGTACAAAGGGAATAATGCCACACTATACACCCATAGGAGCATACCAAGGGAGATCACTCAACCTTGTTGGAACCAATGTCGCTAACCCAGGAGATCCAAAAAATATCCTTAACTCACATCTCTTAGGCCCTAACCCTGGGAAACATCAAATTATACATTAAAAAATATTCATGATAGGTTACTTGTAGGCCTAAATTCAAGCAATAAATGAGGAGATACTCTAGGAATAAGGTCCAACAATAAGAGACTATGCTTAATGTAAGGGGGATATATGGCGTGTGACCCCATTTAAACACATGGTTGTGTACTATGACCACACAACTTTACTACTCATGTTGTATGACACAATATGTATTGATGGTACAAATTGTGTCTCACCTCACCCAGGCCCCATCAATGAATTACCTTCACACGTCTCTACCATTCGTGTCAACCACATGACGTGTATCCTGTAGTACACAATGTGTATTGACTACATGGCCCATTGGACATTTCTCCTGCCCATGACTGTTTCGAGCACCCCATTATTTTTTACTCTTGTGTTGCACATTTAAACAGTCGTGTGTGTTCACACCGCATCCCTAGAAATGTCCTCAGGCCACACAACATGGGGCAGCTACACTGCGTGTAACCAAAGGTACACGGAATGTAATCCCAAAAACTCATCTTCCCCAAGTAGGAATAATACATGGTATGTTCCTCTTGTCTACACAATGTATAGTTTTAAAATCCAATAAAAATTCCAAGTGAACTGCCCAAGTCACCCCTGTTTTTTCCGAAACACGATGATCAAACCATGAGGTGTACCTAGAAAGCATGTAAGGGATCTAAAACCTTAATACGGTGTATAAAAAAGAGTATCGGTACAAAAACATAAAAAACAACTACCTCGTGGATAAATATCAATGCTTCGAGGTAAAATTGGTGCTAAAAAACTACTATTGCATGATCTCGGAGTGATCATGATCAAGATCAGAGTTATAAAGAACTCATTTTTTGAATTAGTTCCTCGAATCATCTGTTTACAAAGGGAAGGAGGGGAGGGGCTCATGCCATTGTGTGCACCAATAAGTATAGAGGTAAGGGATATTGTTTTAATTTTTATTAAAACAATATTCATCATTTAAAAAACAGTTACCAACTCACCTGCAACCTAATTCTCGACCCCCAAAATGTTTATGTCACACGTAAGGGAAACACACCGTTCTAAAAAGAACCACAATATCCAAAATACGATCATTGAATTCACTCTGATGTTATTCATATTTCTATATATACTATGTGTAGATGAAAAAATATATTTAATATATTTAATATCACCACATTGATGCTGCTCATGCCTCTGAATCCCATTATGACTCAATGCTTGGCTTTAAAAAGGTTTTTAGAAATTTTCCGAAGTCTTACTGGTCAAAACCTGAGTCACTAAATCCTCGCCTCCTTAAGGATTTTCATCCATAAAAAGAAGAATCCATGGAAAAAAGGGAAATACACAGAGTTCTCAACTAGGAATCCCATTCTAGTGATCTCACTAAAACCACTAAAACAACCACAAAGGATTAACATGCTGACAATGAGAACTCAATTAGAGGAACCTCAAGGCTCAACCACGCCTAAGGTCCATATCAACATGGTCAAAATCATGCAATAAGAGGGCACATGTCTCATCAACTATGACTGGTGGAAAAACACCAGGAATCCAATTCTTCTACAGTCATATTCTCTCGTGGTAGAAAACCTCACTAACCTAACATAGATACTGGTATAACTATACTCAAAACACACAAGTAAAAAGTAATTTCCCACCACACCTAGATAATATCTGCTTTAGGAAGCACCGAATTTCCAATATGTATTTGCTTCATGTATCAAGAATGTTCCTTGTAGGGGATTTTTTCCTTAATGTATATAAGTCTGAAGCTATGAAAAACTACACCAAATCCTCCTAAAGCAACTTGAATAAAAAACTATCACTGATAAGAAAGGATACCAATGAAAAAATTGGGCTACCCATGCACACACTGGGTTCGACCAGGACATCCATGAAAACCTCCATTACACTAACCGTCCTCATACAAAGAAGTTAGAGGGACTCATACACCACACCTTGACACTATATAATTTGAGAAGAATTAAATTTCTATCATGGTTTTACTCACAACACCGAAACACGTCTCGGTGGGGGAATGATCCCTCTTCCACGTTCATTTGATGTCGTGTCGAACAACACCAACACAGGGCTATTCCAAAAACTCAAGTCACCTTGAAAAAACCAAAAGAAATAAGTGGAATGAAAAATTAACCTCACTATAGTGTGTAATAGTACTACTGAAAAAGTATAAAGGACATATATCATACCTCTATCTCTCATAGGAGAATATAGGTTAAATTCCTCTACAACCTGCAGCTATCCTCACACATGTACTATAAATAACTATGCCTAGTGTGGACCACCTATGGGTGGTGGTGGGAACTCATATTTTCTTCCACCTCTTGTTTCTCCACCCACTCATCTTCCACATCCACCACCATATATAACTCCATGCTCAAAACACTGCCTCTACTTGGGTGGTCTATCGATCACCTCTCTATCAGTAGCTCGACCAGTAGGACAAGATCAAAAAATATGTTCTCGGTTAAAGAAATATTAACATAGCCTCTCCAATAGCTGTCCAAACCTAGCCTGGAATCCCTGATCCTTGGACCATCCATCTTAATATCACCACTTGAAGCGTCACTTATGATCAGAACCCTATGTATTTATTTACCTACCAACTGGCTAGGTATCAGCTTCCATGTACCCAACACTAATGGTCGGAGTCCTTTTAGCCATAAATATATCCACCACAAGGCCAACTCCAACACTCAAGCAAAGGTGTGGAATACACAGAGGGACCAAAAACACCCTTATATCCTGTTTTAAAGCCAGATCAGAAGTTGGCTATGTGAAGAATGATTCATGAACCACATCTAGAGAGTAACCTTATAGGTCTGTGGACCTCATCAAGTACTCCACCACAGTAATGCTATCTTGAAGAATATACGAAAGCTCCTAGATATACCTCATACTCAATGTGGGTAGATAGGACTCCTCCATGAAGAACCACTAAAACAATTCCTAAGTGAGTGTTTCTTCTTCATGGGTATGTATTAAAACAATACACAAATTCCATTCTATACTATGTAGAAGGCTCGCCACTAAGAATTGTATCTGATTAACGGGTGTCCTCACAAGGTCGAAAACCCATGTGGCTACCTCAAACCATTATTAAGCTCGCTGGGGTTATGGATCACCCAGGAACATAAAAGGGAACTACCTCTAGAACTTACGTAGTGCATTCATCCTGTGTAGAACCTCAGCCTACACTTCAGGCACAACCTACTACTCGAAGGGTTGTGGCTCAATTGGGAGAGCGCATGAAGGACTAACCTCAAAACTAGTTCCCACCACCAATGCCTCTACATAAGGCAGATCTTCACCAAAGTCCTATTATGGAACCTTATCTAGCTATCATTATGGTGTGATACCAAAAAAAATATAAGATTCACCATGATCATAGAGTATATCTGAAGATATGTCTAAAGAAGGACTAGGAAAACCCTAAACCCAGTCCTATTTGATGCATGTACCATTATTTACCTACGACTACTATCCTAAAGTACATATTCTAATAGTAGGTAATCAGAGTCCTAGTGAATGTATACATTTACCACTACACCAACAATAGAGTCCCTGACCTGAGAGATTAACTAGAAACAATCTAACACTGGACTATGAATCCCAATATGAGATCACGACTCTGTGGTCCCAATGTAGATCCCACTCTAACACAACTATGACATGACCTAACCCAATGGGGATTGATCTGTGACTCCCCATACCGACCACCATAGCCCATGGGCTATAATTTTGCACTCAGTAGGCATATCACACAAATTAGAGACCTTATCTTATCATACCTGTATACACGAACCCACATAAACCTTCATCCAGTAGTAAAGAGATATAAAAACTGAAAATAAATTCACGTATACATCTATCCCAACCTATAGTATAGAATGGAAAAATAAAGGCTCACCAAAGAAAACTGTAAAAGTATACAACTTTATCGGATTGAGGGTATCACTATCAAATGCACCCATCATGAAATCTCCTGGGACAAGATCTGTTAAACATCCTGACTGGTCTATCTCTCTAAGACCTACTTCATTTTGGTCATATGAGAAATCCTTCAAAAGGATTGTGGTCTAAAAAAGACACAACACATGCTGGAAATGTCTATGTAGGGGTGAGTATTACAATACTCAGTATGCACCTAAATAATCTAATATAATGTGGAGAATGTAAAAGGTAATTTTCCACTCAACCCAGATAGTGGGAACCCAAACGAGAGAGAAACGCCATCCCGATACCATCAAAGGCTAAACATTACATGACATCTTACACCACATGGTGTTTCATCCAAGATGTGACACTTCTACAAGGAAACCCATAAATACACCCAGCTATATTCGTTTTCGACTCTAAGTCTCATGTGGTTCCAACCACATAGCCATCGACACATTACAACTCAAGGATTGAAGGTAACACTCGTCCAAGAGCACACACACTCCATGATCAGTATCATCTCATATGACATGTGTCTAATAGAGGTAATCCATCGAGTAAAACCTATCCACTGTTGATGGAACAACATATCCATCCCAAAGGAATACATCCATTATAACACACTAGTAGGAACATCCCATAATGAAATTAACACTAGAACCCAGAAATTTTTGATACTCAGGTAAGAGATCTCACCCATCACCAATGCATTTAACTTTTAACCCAACTTGAATTACAATGGTCTTCGTCCTCATAAAGGGAATCCCTCCTAGGATCTGTTGGGGGGAACTAGAAACACAGTCTGTAATTTCTTGCACCCCAAATATTCAGATAGGAGATTAGTCCTAGGATCCACTAGGGACACCACAAACCTAGTTCAGTAAGACAAAGATCTCACTCTGATAGGGTGTCACTCCCAAGGTTTGTTGGGGGACACCATAACCCAATCTGACATCTTGGTGACCATATCATTAAAATAGAGGATTGACTCCCATGTATTATTTCTCACAGTTATTCAACAAACCCCATATAATAAATCATGATATTGGGGATCATACTACAAAAGATTACACAACCCCCACTAAATCCAACCGATGAGTAGGGGATCATATATTCAACAATGCCACAACCCAACTATCACTTCTTGTCATATATGGAATCGTATACCCAATGATTCCACAAAACCTACAGGGCTATCGTACTAGATAGGGAATCATCACCCATGCGTTTTTTGTTATGATGAAACCGAGAACCCAATATCTAGAAATAATATGCTTCTAGATCCACACCTGACCTCCTCAATGTGATACTAAAACACTAACAATACAATAGGGAATCCCACCCTGTCCCCTCCAAAGGGATGCCATAACTCTTTACAAGAACATCCTATTGAGGCGATCAAAATCTTATACAGAGGTAATAATTCCACATTATACCCTCATTGGAATAGACCATGGGATATCAGTAAACCATGGATGTATCAAACACCTCTAACCCAATAGATCCAAAATACCACCTCACCTCGCATATACTAGGCCCGAACTGTGGAAACGATCATGTTATAGATGGAAAAATTCTTGGGATAGAATAATCGTAGGCTTGAATATGATCTTAGATGGAGGAGATAATCTAAAAATAAATTCATTAAAGAGGATAGTAAACAGTGTGTAAGGGGGGAACACAGTGTGTGACCCTACCTGAACACCCGATCGTGCACTCTGATCACATGACATGGCTAGTCATATTGGATTACATGGAATATATCGATAGTGAAAACGTGTTTCACCTCACCCAGGACCTAGACATGTATTCCATTCACATAGATCAGTCATCCATGTAAACCACACAATATGTACCCCTTGGAACACATCTTTTCATTTCTACACAACCCCTTTTCTGCTTCTATTACATATGTATGTGTCTATTTCCAGCACCAATTTTTTATTTCCTTGGGACATTCAATTTTACATGGTCATGTACATTCACATGAATTCCATACCCATGTCCTCAAGCCACATGACCTGGGGTTACTACACAGAGTGTATGCCAAGGTACATAGCTCGTATTCACCAAAGAACATATTTCCTAACTGGGAAGAATAAATGGATTGTTCCTCTGGTCTAGACACTGTGTGGATTTGAATATCCTTAAATTATTCCATTTAAATAGACAATATCTCACTTGATTTCTCCAAAACACAAAGATCAACACACTATGGGTCGTTAAAAATCATCTAAGGGCTCTAAAACTTTAAAATGATGAATAAAAATGGGTATGAAGTTATAAAACACAAAAACTCCTACCTCATTGTGAAGTATTGAATCTTATAGGTCAAATCGATGCATTAAAGATATTGTTTCAAGATCCTGGAGAAATCAGCATCAAGATCAGAGATCAATGACAAATCATTTCCTTTATTTGGTCCTCTAGTCATCTATGACCAAAGGGGAAGAGGGGGAAGGGCTCTTTGCATCATGTTCACCAAAGGGTATAGTGGTAAGGAATGTTGTTTTAATTTTTATTAAAAAATTATCCTCTATTAAACTCTTCACTATCAAATCACCTATAAAATGGAACATGACAATGAAATTGATTATGTTGCACTAAAGGTAAAAACAATGTTCGTAACTAAACCACGGTCTCAAAAATATGATCCAAGATTCTATTCAGGTTTAACACGTGAATATAAAGAAAGTGTTCATGAAAGATAAAATATTTTTAATATTTTTAACATCATTAATTCAAGGATCTACAGGCCTCAGAGTCTTGCATCGACTATGAGCCAAGTTTCATAATTTTATTTTTGAAATTTTAAAAAGTCTTACAGGTCAAAACCTATGTTCATACATCTAGACTTGTAATCCCATTTTACAAGAACATCCCTAATTGTATACCATTAAACAAATCATGAAACCATGAAACAAAATCTCCTGAAACCGTGAATATAATGAAACATTATTAATGAATGGGTCCTACGATTTTATAAATAATCACATATAATATTAAATAAAAGTTCCATAATGAGATAATAATATTCTTTAAACAATTATACATGTCTTTTGAAAACTTTTGATGAAAATGGAACACAATATAAGGAAATTTTAACCCAAATTCCATTTTTTGGGTTAGCTTTCTACGTATTGAATATTTCATACTCATATTATTATTGAAATAAATTTTGAATATATTATTTAGTATTTTCACTTTATTTTTATTCATTTAAATTAGTATACATAATATTTTCATTTTATTAATGCTCACTTAATTGATATGCTATTTAAAAGGGTCTTTCTTTTAAAAATATTCTTTTAAAGATCCTTTTTAAAAAAGAATTTTTTTACATATATGGACTGAAAAGTATTTCCTGCTTTCATGTCAGTTTAATTTTTTGATTTTTTCATTAGAAGTTTACGATTTGATTTTAAAATAAATTGTTATAATTAATGAGTGTGTGGTTTTTAAAAATGTGAAAATAAATATCTAAATGGAAATTTTATTTTTCTCAAGAATGTTTCTTTTATGCAAGATTTCACTGTTATGATTATTTTAACATTCTTGGGATTTTATTATCAGGATGGGTGGCTCTGTGATAAAATAATTTATTTTGATACTTTTATATCTCTCAAAATTAATTTGTTAATTGAATGTAGTTAACCATTTAGGTTTCTCCTAATATATTTTAAGAGTAGACATTCAGTGATTATTCAAAATGTAACTATAATGGTTACACCTTATGTAGCGGAGAGATCTATAATGTTTATAATAGTAACATGTAAAATAATTTCCAATGTTATCTACTCATATCATATTTGTTTTCTAATAATTTTTCATGAAAATCAATTGAATTTCAAAGGGTATGATATTGATCTTCATGAAAATATTTTTCGTCATTATGAATAAGTATGTATTTTTATATGAAAATGTTATATATATTTTAATTAGAATAACGAATTACCTTCCTTTATCCCACTTACTAATCATTTGTTCTCA
The DNA here is from genome assembly GCA_963277665.1 of Viscum album. Classification (NCBI taxonomy): domain Eukaryota; kingdom Viridiplantae; phylum Streptophyta; class Magnoliopsida; order Santalales; family Viscaceae; genus Viscum; species Viscum album. The sequence continues at coordinate 185,886,045 of OY728150.1, forward strand.
TCCCAATTTTTAAAATTATTTAACAGTGTTTAAGGGATAATAAAGTCATAGATGAGATAAATGTGAATAATTATTAGGATTGAGCATGAAAGAAAAAATATATTATTTTAATTTTGTAAAAAAATTAATACTGACTAGATTCATATACTTAGTGATATTAGAGTTGTTATGTGTGAGTTATGACATATCCTTCTAAAATACTAAACCGAAATGATCATAGGAAATGTAATAATGTAAACTCTAGTATAAAATCCCTAGAATATGTAATGTTTATAGGTGGATATTTATATCCTTGAACCCCAATTGACTATTTCCCTTAACATAAATAGCATACATAATTAATTAATTAATAAATTTTTACATGTTTTAGAACATGATTAATAATAACCACAAATATTTAATCTTATTGAATGTTTCATTCTTATTCAAATTTTAAGATATTTTGAAATGATTCTAATATTTTTCCTACTTATGGTTTTTATTTATTTAAATTTTCATTTAGCAGATTGGTTATTTTTTTCTTCATTAACTGACATCATTAAAAAAATAGTTTTAAATTATAATTCATGTAAGAGGAATTTTGAATTATAATGGTAGATGAGACAAGATTTAGGCACTCCTATTTGAATGAGTTTTGTGTTGATTATGAAATAATAATAGTGAATCTAAATTTATGAATATCATTATTTATGTATTTATCTTGTCAAAATTCTAATTTTATATGACTTGAAATTGGGTTTTCTCTTAGGTGGAAGTATAAGTTAATTAGTGGGGAACTTGATGATCCAAAATCAAGAATATAGGATTCTCTTGATTTGAGTGTTTTTATTGATCAAATGTCACCTCATGATTTTTATTTTCTCATGAATTCTTTAAAATTTAACATAGAGGCCAATTTGGAAGTTTTGTGAAGATTTTATAGGGACGTTTAATAAAATATAGTATAATATTGATGACCATTAAAAAGCCATCCTAATAAATAATAAATTGTATGTTTTTTATCATTACATTAAAATGATAAAAGATATATTGCACTATGCCGTGAAAAATTTATATAGAAACTTTGGGTATGGTAGATTAAACTACTGCTACTTAAGGTTAATTTGTAATATAATTATTTCAATGTAAGAGTATTCTAGTTAGAATGAAGTAGTTTCTAGGCTATGGCCACTATATTTGAACCATAATGTTTCCTAAGAAAGATTAAATTTAATATTTTTATGAATGAAAATAAATGTAGAGAATAACTCCATATGTCTTGGTTAAAATCTCAAAACTGCGATTTTTTTATGTAGGGATAACCTGAAGTGAAAATATATATTTATTTAATTATTGATTCGGTCACTAGGGTTTACTAAGGTTTTATCATATTAAGCTTAGGGAGATGGGTGTAAATCATAATGCAGTATTGTATCAATGATAGAGAGAGTTAAAATTTAAGAATTATAATTATTTATTCTACATAAAGCTCAATCCAAATCCCTAATCCCATGTCACAATAATTTTTGACAATCATTGATTAGTGTCAAACCACAAGTATGGAATTTAAAGGACGTATTTTTTAAATCGAAGAGTTTAAATATTCGAAAGAAATATATCATAATTTGTCCCACAAAAAATCCATAAATCTCATGAATTTATTCAGTATTTGTTGAGAAATAATGATTTTTAAGGTTTATTATTTTATCCTAATGGTTTTTGTGGTTATTTTCTTGACTATATATCATTCAGGATATTGAACATTGAAGGTGGGTTCATTTAGAGGGGAGACAATAAGTAGGGACACCAGTGAAACTAAAGTAAAACCTTCTTGGAGTAGCCTTGACACTTCTTGGGGATGTTAATGCATTTATTTTACACTTTTGGATTGAATATTAAAGAGTATGGTAGTTAAATTCCACTTGTATTATGTAGTTTGTGTTTTCCCTTCTATTTACTTGATCTCATTCTTTTATGATAGTTGACCATTATATCATGATTGAATAGGTTTCATAGGATATATTGGATATAGAGTAAGTGGATTATTCTTTACCATTAATGATTAATGTTTATTTTCCAATTGTATATGTAATATTAGTGGCACATTGAGCCTAATTCAAACCTTATTCCTTAGAAGAGTAGAGAGAGTAATGGTGATTACGGGACGAAGAATAATATGGTAAATGATGTTTGAATCATAAGAGGACTCCTTAATTACCCTTTTTTTATAGATCAATCATAATGTATCTAGGGATTATTAGATTACACTGACTAGGAGGGTTGAATATACATAGGTTGTTTTAGTTATAGCCTACCATGTGTGACTAAATACATCATGAATTTTTTTATTTATTCAATCATGGAAATCCACATGATAAAGTAATCATAGGGTTTTAACCAATATAAAATTGATCCAAAACACTATTTTCCATAAAATGATTAAATATATTTTTGTTTTTTCTTTACTCGGTGCTCTTTTAGATAATGTTGGATACTTTTATGATATTTCTCTATTCTTGAAACGATTATCAAATGATACTGAATACCGAGATGTAGACATGGTTAATACTATATAAAATTGTCACTATGAGTGGAAATAGTAACACAATCCTTTAATAATCTATTAAACGTTTTGGTATTGTATAAATATTTCAGTTTACTTATCAGATTACTCAACCTGGGATGTATAATACTAATAAAATTAATTTTTATTATTATTTAGTTTTTTTACTCAGGAAATTATGTTTTCGATTATTATTATTATTATTTCAAAATATTTTTTATAAAAAAAATTTAGTTCTCATTTTCGTAATGCATATATGTTTTCGATTGATTTTGTATTATAAATTTGATATAATGTGTTTACTTTATAATATCATTAATATATTGTAACTTTACTGCAATATAACACTATGTATTTTTGAATGAACATGTTCTTCAGAATATTTTCTTGTTTTTTATATGATTTCTATTATTTTTCTATCTAATGGGATTGTGATTAGATTAACAAAAAATATAATTTATCATGTTGTATATTGAAAAAACAGAATATAAATATATTATAACAAATTAGGTTAGGTCGGTTTTTAAATAACTAATATCCCAAATTATTTTTCATGATAGTTTCCAGAAAAACATGGAAAATGGGTTTTCCCTTTACTTTTTTTTTTAAAAAAATATTAATTTCCCTGATTTTTCATGAATTTGATCAAATTTAGAAGCCATGTTTATTTAAAATATATGTTGAGTAATATATATGATGTATATTTCATATCATAATTGACATCATAATTTTTTAAATTTATTTATGTAGAATATATTTGACATCATGTTAATTAATAATTCGATATAAGAAATATTTTATTCATCATTTATAATAACAAATTCAAAATACATATTAATATGGTCTCATTAAAGTATTTAATTTTATTAACGTTGATTAAAAAAATGATTAAAATAAAACCCTTTTTCATAGTTATTTATTTAGCACAACATATATTCACTACTATAATATATTATTTTTTTAGTGTTCAAATATAAACTTCTCAGTAATTTTAAATTCACCAACAATGCTCATTGTGTTAAAATAACGGATAATTTTTCTAATGTAAAAATAATAATTAAATGTGTTGTGTATGAATAAAATCAACATAACATAAAACACAAATATTACAAAAAAACAATAGAGAATATATAAATTAGGTCAAATAAAGAACAAAATATTGATAAAAGACATTGGGAAAATGAAGAACATGTTGAGTAGAAGAATAACATTGAGTAGACCACCTTCAAAAACCCAAGTAAATATTTATTAGATTTAATGATTAAATTTATTAAAGATTATGTGTATAGAAAAAGTTATAAATGTATAATATTATTGTTTGATGAGCTTTCAAACAATATCTGGACATCATTTTTTATATCAATATTTCACTATTTAGATATATGTCATGATGTCTTTTGATGTATTTATCACATGGAGAGTTTTTTTTCATGTGGAAGCTATATATAATTATCTTATCAGGGTTTCAATGGTGAGTGGGACATGGAATTGGGGCCAAAACATTTTTTAGACAATTGTTTATATTTTTTCATAATATTATTATAAAATAATTATTAAAATTACATCCTTATAAAAAAATTTTGGGAAAAATGTGTGATGTTTTCCATATTTTATTGAAGTTATATCATCACACAAAATATTTGATTGGAAAAACACTACCAAAAAATAGAGATTATTCAGAACATTCTTTTTTCAGTGCTTTCAAAAACATGCATAGAAAGATATATTTTCCATGAACAATTTTAACATTGGGAAAGGTTTCCCTTCTTACTGTATTCTTTACACATTCGTGGTTTTTTTAACACTTAGAAAGTCAATCATTTGTCGTGATGTGAACTGGATGAGCTCAAAACAAGTCATGTTCATCAATTTTATAGTAGATTCTAGGTATATTGTGTATTCTAATATAGCTAAAGAAGTAATTTGGACATGATAATTCAACCAAAGGTATGATGTATTACTTAATATTAATATCCCTATCACACTATACTATGATAATAATATAATTTTGGCTCTTCTAAAGGAGCCAAAGCGACATCGGCTGGAAAATAAAAAACATCTGAATTATCAAATCTTATAGTATTTATTTAGGGAGTTGACATCTTAGATATAATATTTTCAATAGAAGATAACGTGGTTAACATGTAGATTAAATTCCTATATCATAATAATTACTAACATTAAGTGAGAGATGTAAAACAAAATTTTATTAATAGTTTTCAATAGTATAAGTTAGGGTTTATTAAAGATGATTCATATCAAGAAAAAACATTTTACAATAGATTATTAGTTTATTTAATGATTTGAATATAAATAAATAATTTATTACATATTTTGTATTCTTTTTTGTAACATTAATGCGGTAATTTTCTAGAGTATATGTCTCATTGAAAAGATCATTGTAGTTTTCTCATATAATGCCAATTGTGAAATGATGTGATGACATTCATAAAAAATATAACATATGATCATATAACATTATCTTATTGGACAAATATGATGTGGTCTATTATGGGTTTGATAGTTACTTGAATATGGTAATTTATCACATTTTGTTCACACATTGTAATCTCTAAAACCAGAGATTATGAGGTCAGGGCCACCGATTGGAATTCCACATATTACATGTCATTAGATATTCATTCCTACAAATGTGTGTAATGAAACATATAAATTAATATTATTAATAATGAATGTCATGGTTCATGTGAATATATTTATTTTTGGAAATTATGATAACATATGTTCATAGAAAAGTTGGATACATTGCATGTGTTGTGAGTGATATGTTATTAATGAATAAGTAATGGAATAATTTTCACCTTGATTCTAGTTGAATTTTGATATCTCATCCCTTTAATTTAATTGAATCATTTGGAAATAATTCCATTTCCATGGTGTATTTATGGGTTTATTTTAGGATGTCAAAGAAACACACATCAAGCACATAGGTTGATAAAATGTGTATGAAACTCACTTTTAGTTGATATTAGTACCTTTATGTTTGTTAGTTTCTAATATTAGACTTTAGGTCGAACTGCATGATTCCACTAAAAAAGAGTCCAAGTGGGTCACACAATTTTTTCATTTATTGATCTTAATTAAAATCTCTTTCAATTTTATTATCGAGATAAATATTATACTCCAAACTGAGGAATAATATGTATTCAATATTTATAGATCATTTATATTCAGTCTTTATTTATGTGGTTTGATTATTAAAATAAATATTTATTTACCATACCATTAATATTATATTTAAATTTTTATCTAATAAATACTATTTTTTATTCAAGGTCAATATATACCTATCAGAAAAGAGAACCTAATTATCCAACCTCGTGGGAACGATATATGAAATAATGATTACATAAATATTTATTTTTTTATTTTAGGAATGATGTTTGTTTTCCATGATACATGTACACATCGAGGAAATAGGAATAGTAATATTATTATTATTTTTAGAGGTGGTGTTGTCTTCGATTTATGGGTATAATTTAGATCCAATGTATAGTTTTTAATTCCCTAACAAAAATTTATAGATACCATATATTATCATTTATTGGATATTGATGTAGTTGTCCATAACATATCCTATCTATAGATTCTCTCAACCCTAGAGATAAAATACTTTTGAATTATCTCAGAAACGAGAGGGCTAATCCTCTTCTTCCTTCTCAAATCTAATGTGAACATGCATCAATCTCGCAACCTCAATGGATTGTGTGGAAATCATAGGATGTGACATAAGATGATTGCTACCACTGCACTAACACCTAGGGTACCATCATTGACTCTTCAAGATCAATAGAGCATGAGTGGATCACTATTAGAGAGATTTTACTTCGGATCCTCTAGATGTAGTGATCATAAAATCCAACAGAGGATCAAATGACTAATATCTTATTAAAATAAATAATATCAATACAGAAAGGACTGCTATTTTAAAATTATTAATAATTTATTTCGAGTATCCTAAATCTGGTTTTGAGATTCCTGAGTTACGATTTCTCTATTATTATCTGTATCCATTTCATTTTTCATCATATTCTTATGATTTATTCATTATATTAGATGAAAATCACCTTTCTGAATATGCATGACTAGTTTTTTCTGCACTCTTAACTAGTTATAATAATTTGAAATAGTGATAAAAATAATTAGTCTTTTCCTAATTGTTTCAAAATAAAAACTCTTTCAAGCACATAAATGAAGAAAAACCAATGTGGGGGGCCAATTGGAAAAAAAAAATTGCATAAAATATTAGGGGTTATATCAACTTCAAAAAAATAACAAGAAATAGTAATATAAAAATTCTCACTACATAGATTCACTAACAAATATGTCAGGAATAAATAAAAAATTATATATGGAAATGTATTTAAGAAATAATAAAAAATATTTTGCGAGTGATGAAGAAGAGGATCTAAAGGGTGATACAACCTATGTATGGGGGATATAAATTGAGAAAATGTGTTTCATAGGTTAATTATTTAAATAAAACATACCATTTAATCGTCATAAAAAACTCTTTTAATTCATATTAATTACTGATACATAGATATCTAGTAACCAATTCCACTTCTAGAATGATTTTTAGTAACAAAAGATAGCATCACCTAGTTGGTACCATCTAAATGAGTACCCAGTTCTATACCTCCAGAACCTCCTACTCTCCCTTCCTCTCTTTCTTTATTAATCTCTGAATACTGTTAAACTCCATTAACATCCAAATTTATCACTTTTATAAATAAAACATTGAACATTAAAGGATAAACCAACCCATGATGATGAGAGTCATTACAATAGGCCCAAATTATTTTTAGTATATATTTAAGGCGAGTTCTAAGTTATGTAGTTACTAGTTATCTAAATTGCATCATTTTTGTATCACTACATGCCTCTGTGTGGGAATTCATATCACAGAAAATGCGATCCTTGGCATAAAGATGTATTTAAGGAAATATCATCAAAAATTTCCTAAAAAATTCACATAAATTTATATTTTTATAAAAATATACTATGGTTTTATCATTTATAATATAACTTATCAATTATCTAAATTTTATTCTTCAAAGAAGGATGTATAGATGATGAATAAAAATAAAAAAATTCCTTAATTTATGGAGATTGGGAAAAATGATTCAGTTGTGTCAAAAACATTATAATAGTTAGTGGGTGACCCTTTTTAAAATATTTTCACAAGATCTAAGTAAGTCATTAATGACTGTACATTTTTTTTCAAAACATCGTGAAAGAAAACTATAGTTTAGAATAATGAGGTCATTTTTTCACTAAATTATTGAATATTTCAAGTCAAAAAGAAAAAAACAATAACTGCATCAATTTCAATTTATGGATTTGTTATAAATATATATGGTATTGATTATATTATATTAAATGTTCATGTGTTCACGTTTAACTAGTTTGATGGTATTAATATTTTTAAATATGGTCAATTTACATTTATATATAATTATTTTAATATATCAGAAGTCAAAGGGGCCCTTTTATAATGGAAACAAATGAAAAATGTTTATATTGTTAATGCATAAAATGATCAGTGTTTTATCATTTTACAAGGAATAAAATAGATTGTTTTTATGGATGTGTTTCCAGTGTTGAAAACATTTATGATACTCTTTCAGTAATGAATTGAACATCAAAGGATATGAAGTATTATGAAATAATAATAGTGTATTCTATATAGAACAAACATGGTGAGATGGTATGGTAATGAAATACTTTAATAATATCACAGTAGTTTTGTGATTGTAAATAAATTTCTGTTAACTTTTCATTGTTTTCAAGTTTGGAAGTATAATTGATTTCGATTATAATTTTTCAAATAAAATATTTTGTATATCTATTTTTTTTTTAATTTCAATCATGTTTATATGATTTTCATTGATTATGTATTTTAACATTGATATAGTAATTTAACTACATTATAACATTGATAATATTTTACTTTATAGCAATACATCACTGAAAATATTGGTATAAAAATATTTCTGGACATATTTAATTATTATTACGGGTTTTTTTATTTTTTCAGCCACCCACTTTGGTTTTTATTTATGTAAAAACAATTTTAATTTTTTATTTTATCAAACATATTATTAACATGATATCTATTATGATAGCTCATAGTTTATTAAAAAAACAATGTGAAAAATAATTATTCCTTCTAGTTTCCTGATACCCTAACATAGAAAATGGATTTTCATATTTGAAAAATGAATTTTAATTGACCCGCATTTATTTTTATTTGATGGAGTTTTTAATACCGAGTTTATTTAAAATTGATGTTGGGTAATATATATACTATCATATTTATAAAATAATTGACATCAAAAAATGAATATTTTAAAAAATAATATTTATGTATACTTCTTTTTAAGATGGGATAATTAATATCATACATTTAAAAAATTTATTTATGATGTTTATGAAATGTGATTTTAAAAATATATTTACCATGTCACTTTTAATGATATAATTTTATAACATTTGTTAAAAAATGACATTAAACAGTAGTTTTCACTAGTGGTTTTAAAATAATATACATTCAATAATATGATATATGATTTAATTAGTGCTATAGTATACCCTTTATCACTACTTTAAAAACACTAATAAAACTCATGATAAAATAATGTCTAATTTTATCAGTTTTAATATTACCTTGATAAAAGTGTTCATTATGAAAAAAGAATTTATAACACAAAACACACTTATTAAAGAAAAATGCAGATGAAAAAATAACATAAAATGAAGAACATGGTGTTGAATAAGAACATGGAGTAGATATGTAACATCCATAGTGGAAGAATAAGTTGGAGTATATGACCATCAAAAACCAAAATAACTATTGGTTATATTTGAAGGTAAAAGATTCAAAAAAAAGTATTTAATATTGTTACGAGTACCTCATATTATTGCTTGGGGAACTTATGAAGTAGATTTAGATATCAATTTTTAGATTAGGATTCAAATGTTCACATTATGATATAGATATAATTTGAATAATTTATCACACAAATATTCTTCTTCATAACATGACCGTGTATAATTATTTGATTACAGTTTCCATAAATAGAGAGACGATAAATTTTGAGCAGGAAATTTCTTTAGACCATTATATCTATTTTTCAAAGTTGAAAATAAATGTTTATGTAAATTCACATCCTTCTATAAAAAGTTGTGATACATGTGTTTAATTTTTTCCCCTTTTTTTAGTTATTCATAGGTATAAAAATTTATTTTTTATAAAGGAAATATGTTTTTCTTTAACATAAAAGTTTCTCAAAACATATCCATGTACATAATATAATGTTGGGTTAGAAGATTATCGAGGAAACCATAGCACAAATAATACATTTTTTGGACTATGCACAGAAAATATAAATTCTCAATAGACGCTTGTTAATGATAGAAAATATATTCATGTAATTAAATTTAATTACATACATTATATCATATTTCACTTACCACCCTATCTTGTTATTAATGATCAAAAAAATAATTAATATTATTTTCTGTATAAATATTTATACCTCTATATTGAAGAAATGGGGTTGTCATGATCTAATCCATGGAATATCCACAACATTTTTCAGAAAATTTATCCAATGTGGTTGAAATTGAAGATCTACTTCATATATAGATTGCTATTGTCAAATTTACAGTATCTGTTGAAATCGTCCTATAAATCCCAAAACACACCCCACCTTTATCTTTTTTTTAAATAACGTAATGATTCTAACACATTATAAAGTTATTGGGGCATCCATTTTAGTTGTTTTTCTAGTTATAGGGTTATCAAAATCTCAGTGTGAAGAGGATGAACATGATCTCATGGGGCATGAAAAAGGAGGTGGTGTACGTGGAGGTGGTTGGTATTGAGGAGGTCATACTGGGGGAAAAAGTGTTGGAGGAAGAGGTGGTGCTGGTGAGGGAAATGGCAGTCCTTTAGATAGAGACTATGGTTGTGTCTATGGTTCGGGTGGGGGCATTAGGGGTGGCTTTGTTGGAGGAAAAAGAGGAGTAATTTTGGATTTTTCACCATGATATATGTCATTATAAGGTGAATATATATATATATACATATATAACTCAATATATGATAACATGCCAAGTATTAACAACACCAAGGATGATTTAAATAGGTTTAACACGAGTTTCCTTATTTCCATATTTTTCATGTTTTCGATATTTGACAACTTTTTTCTCAAAGGATATCTCCATAAAGGGATGAACTCTTATCTATTTGGTCATGTATTGTATCAACAATAATCTATAAATTTTATTGATTTTGATTCTCAAAACTACCCTTAATTTTTTATAATTATATTTCGTTAAGAATTTTTTATAATTATATATGTGGAATTGTCTTCTACGAGATGTGTTTGGGAAAACGTTTTCAATCCCTATGTTCGGTGAATGAATGTATGATTCATCATCCTTAAATTACATAGGGCAGTTAATGTTTATGTATGGATCAAAAACCTAACTCTGAAAATTAATGTTATGGAATATCAAGACAAACATTGATGTTGCGAATCATGGTTAATACCCTACATTTGGGAGATTGACCGTATGCTTAATCAAGCATACATTTGGAATCAATATTATATTGAAAGGTTGAATGTATGGATTGACATCCCTACACTATGCATAGATCAAATTATGGTTACAAAACCATACATTGGTTGGAACTCTACAATTAAAAAAGGAACCCTATTTATGGAAAGAAACCATATTCTACGCAATGGAACACTACACCATGTAGTCGAGATTGACATTTTACTATTCAACAACATAGTTTAAAACCATTATTTCATCTTATTTTAATGCAATGGTCTTGATAGTACTGTAGGATGATTGAATTCTTCTCTATGACTGAATCAATGGTCCATTATTATCAATTTAATGAAGCGTATTCAATGAATGAAATAACTAATATTCTTAAGATAAGTTACAACTCACCTAGAAAATTTGAATTTGAATTTCTGTATTCTATTTGGTGATTATCATGGATTTAGAATACCAAATAATGTTTTATTATCAATATATTCTACCACAATTTCTTCTAAAATACACAAAAGACATTCAATTGTATTTCTATGAATATATTTTATAGTACTAGAATAATGAATGATTAACTAAGTTATTTTCTGGAAGAGGATACACTTTACAGATATACCTTTGAAACCTCATAAATCGTTAAGTTTACAGATGTTGTTTATTGAAATTCAAATTGAAGATTATTTTCATCTAATATCACTTCAGAGTCATTATTTCTATAATAGTTTCATTTTTGAAGAATAAGATACATCAATTATCATTTGATGTTACTGAAACTGTGAAGTTCAACCTGAACCAACATCAAATCAAATATCTTTAGATTTATTGGAGCATGAACTTCTCGTACCAAGCTGTCGAGAAACATCAACTTCTTGTACTATGATATGGATAATAGGTTGCTTGTAAAATATCCATAAGGCTCAATTTTATACTTATAGTAAATGTGTCAACATCCCATACTCAGTTGTGGATTATAAAGGCTTGTGATAAGAGGATCATTCTAGTGAAATTCCCCAATTCACAGAGAGAGTGATAGTGGAGTCGACTAGGGGATCATTGTGCCGTAAAACACTATGAAATGTTTTGTTCTTTTTTTTATTTATCCAATTTTCATATTTCATATTGAAGAAAATGTTGCATATTTTTCTAAATCAGAAAGGTATTTAACTTCCAGAATCTATCAAGATTATCATAATGAAACAATTCACCCACCTCTTATGTATATTTATATTATTCCAGTCTAAAAATTGGTATACATGTTGAGATTTTGTAATAAATTTACAACAATGTCAAAATAATAAGGTCTATACTAAGATGATGGAAATGGATGATCCAAAGGAATTTATATCTATGGAATGTGATCGATATTTTAAAAGTGAAAAACATGGATGATAGAAATCAGGTATGATTTTATATCTAAAAAATATGGGCTTCAAATTATATTTATATATCATCACTTCTTATGTGATTCATGGGGAATCAGAGACTTCGAATGCTATAAATGAAGCTAAATATGATATCAACTCAACGATAATGATGCTTTTATTTGTGGACTTGGACGTGATGAAATCAATCGAGTCTCAAAATTCCCTACTGCCTATGCTATGTGGTAAACCATCACATTTTCTTATAAAGTAATAGAAAATATATGAGAAATGAGGTATTATACTACAAAACTAAAATTTGACACATTTAGAATGTTTGATGGAGAGTACATCAGTCAAATGAATGGACAATTAATGATGATTTTCAATAATATTAATTAATTAGGAGATCCCAAATTTCAATCCGATCAAGCCCTGATAGTACATAGAGTAATACCCTCTAAATGGAATGGCATATCTGCATCAATTTGACAATCATCATATGTCAAGAATTTTACTATGAAGGAGTTGATTGGAATATTGATGATGCATGAAGTATAAATGAAATAATAAGCTAATGATAAAAAAAATATAGTAAAAATGAGAAACATCTCCCCTATGGTGACATCATAGAATCGTGAAAGAAAATTAAAATAACAAGTACAAAAAACTCCCAATCCTCAGATCCTGAAATGGAACTATCACAACTATCCAGTAAAATAAGATAATTCTACAAGAATAAGAGAGGGGTCATAAAGTATATCAAACAAGGATGAAAGGGGAGAGAGATACATAAGATTATATGAATGAAAAAAGATAGATCACATCAGTCTTGGGTTCCATCAATTAAAAGATGAAAGAAGGAGGATAAAAAATAAATGGTAGAAGAATGCTGATTGTGAGAATAAATGAAAAAAATGTCTATGAATGCTATGCAGAGTGTATCTAAAGACTCCAGAATCTCATTGAAATCTAATTCATAAAAAGATCAACAAATTATATAAGACACTTTGTTATTTATATATAAGGTAGATGAAGAGGTATAAACATATTATTCTTATTACGACTATGATAGTTTTTAAAATAATAAATTAGATGCTTATAATTTTATGATAGAAGAAAAATATGATTCTTTAATAAAGGAAAATAAATCAAAAAAAAATATACTTAATGTTGTTTTAGTTTAAATAGTAACTATCCTAAAACAACATAAATATTTAATTGAAAAAATTAAATTCATCTACAACACATTGTATTGATCAGGAAGGAAGGATTAATGAATTGCACACAGAAGTAGAATCTTATAAAAGTGTTGCCTGTATTTTAACCGAATTATGAAATTCTTGAAATGAGGTCCTTGAAAAGAAAGTTATTAAATGAAATTTTATTTAAAATGATTCAAGGGTAAAATAACAATGTTATACAAATATTATTTTGTTTCCAATTCCAAAAATGGTACCGGGTATTATTATGTAATAAAAGAACATTTCAGTAATAATTTTTTTTTGAGAAATCCTAAAATTAGTGGTATTAAAAAGATTTTATTTTTAAATATATATATAAATAAAGATGTATAAATTATGAAAAATTCGGAAGATATCGATTCCCATATCATTGGTCACTGACACTAACAGACCCCGTTAAATATGGATATCTAAACAAATACATGTTTAATTGCTTTTCCATGAAGAATGCCATAGAAAAAAAGACTATATGGTATATGGTTAGGGGCTGTTCAGAGTATATGAGTGGATACTCCTCAAAATTCCATACTCTAATTAAACTTTATGGAGGACAACTCACATATGGTGACAAGGTAGAAGAAAACATTATTGGATTTGGAATAGTTGGAGATCCAAAGAAAATCTCCATCAGAAAAGTATACTATGTACAATGGTTATAGAATAACCAGATAATTATTTCGTATTTTTTTATGAAGGATTTTTTTTAGACTCCCTAATAATTCCTGAAATTTTTTCAATGATAAAATGCTTAAAATTTGAGCACCTAGAACTGAAAATGTTTATAATTTGAATTTGAAGTCTTTGTGCAAAAAAAGTGAATGATTTAATTGCAAAGGGAAAGGAATAATTGACCTGGCATAGAACACATGCAAACTGAAATATATATGTTTTACATAAAATATATAATAAATAGTTAGTTTTATACTATTCATGATTATGTTTGAGAATTATAGATTAACTGATGCATGTAAAATTTGAAAAATACACAAACCAATGTTCAAATAAATTATGAAATAATATACATATATACAATTAGAACATATCTAAATAAGTTTTTAGACCATCTTGAATAGAAATTATGGTGATAAAATTTCATGTTTATGTCTTAGTTGATGATTATTCTCAACTTACATGGGTTTATTTTCTAAAACTCAAAATTGATTTTTTCACAATTTTTGAATGTTTTTGAAAAAATTTTCAAAATAAAATATATTTGAGAATAATTTCATTGAGAAGTGATCATGATGGAAAATTTTAGAATCAATGATTTAATACATTATTCTAAAATATAGGTATTAACCACACCATCTCATTACTATGAACTCCACAAAAAAATGGGTTTTTTCAGAAGAATAAACAACATTATTCAAGAAATGGTAAGTAATATACTAAATTATTTTAATATTCTTAAATATTTCGAGAATTAAACTATAAGAAAAACTTACTATATCATGAAATGATTTTTAATAAGAACAATAATTAAAAATACACCGAATAAAATTTGTAATAACAGAAATCTTAAAGTAAAGTATATTAAATTATTTGGATTCAAGTTATATATCTTTAATAATAAGGATAAACTTGATATGTTTTATCTAAAAGTTGAAGAATGAATTTTTGGATATTCTGCTACTGGAAAATCCAATATAGTTTTGAAAAAAAATTCAAGGATCATTGAAATCGGTTCTTGTTATGTTTGATGAAACTAACATTTTTAATAAAGTGAATGTTTAAATAGATATAATTACATACTCATTTGACAATATGACACTTGAAACTCTTAAAGCTGATATCTAACTTGATATAAATAAAATTTAGTCTAGTTTGGAAGAATGTGGAACTAAAGTTCCTAACAGTTTCTTACCTAGATTGTCTAAAATATTAAAGAATCATCCTTTATAAATTTTTATAGGAGACCTAGACATCCTAATTAGAACTATAAAAAATGTTGGAAACCAAGATAAATTCACTGCCTTTCTATATCAGTTATAACCTTAGTCTATTGAGGAATATTTAGAGGATGAGAGTTTGTTATTAGCAATGCAAGAAGAAATAAAACAAATCTGATGAATTTTTTGGTAATTAGTAGAAAGACCATAATATTCTCTAGTGATAATAACTAAGTTGATATTTATAACAAAATAGAATGATCAATGGATCATGACTTGAAACAAAGCTATAAGTTTATATAAAGGATATAATCAAGAAGAATGTGTAGACTATGATGAAATCATTGCACCTATAGTAAGATTAGAATCCATTAGAATCCATTTAGCTTATGAATATCATATGATTTAAAATTATATCCGATGGATGATAAAACTATATTTTCAAATAGTTATTTAATTGATAAAAGTTAATGTTTAACAACCCCCATGTTTTGAAAACCCTTATAAGAAAAATTCTATTTTTAAACATACCAATGCACTGTTTAGCTGTATACAAGAACCAATAGCTTGGTATGACTGATTAAGATCCTTTTTGATGGAATGTCGATTTTTTCTAGGATTAGTTAATCCTACTATTTTAAGGAAAAATATTTCTTCTAATATTTTATTAGTTAAAATTTATTTTGATGATGTAATTTGTGGATTAAAAAATAAATATCTTTGTAATGATTTTTCATAAATAATTCAAAAATGAATTGGAAATGAGAATGATGGGAGAATTAAATTTATTTTTAAGACATTAGATAGATCAAAAATATTGTGAAAATGTTATAAATCAAACCGAATAGTCAATTTATTTATTGAAAATGTTTGGACTTGAAAACAGTAAGAATTATACAACTCACATGTGTACCTATGTAAAAAAACATATTTATAAAGCTAGAAAACCAGTTTAAAACATATTTTATATGGGTATGATTGGTAGTTTATTATATCTAACTACTATTAGACCAAAAAATATGTTTTCTATATGTTTATTTTCTATATTTCAGTCAAAACCAAATGTATCCCATCAGACTACTATGAAAATAACCCTTAAATATTTAAAAGGTACATTTTTTCAATTACTTATTTACATAAAAATGTATTGTTTTAATTTAATTTCATATTCAGATGATATCTTTGGAAGATGTATATCTGAGTAAAAAATAACCTCATTAACCTTTATCTTTTTAGAAAAATATTTAGTATCACGATCGAGTAAGAAACAACACTCAGTTTCTCTATCAAAAGCAAAGGAAAAATATATGTCTGCTGGAAGATTATTTGTACAAATGTTATAGATGAAACACACTCTATTATAATTCATACTATATTTTAGTAATATACATATTTTATGTGATATTATTAGTGAACAAATATTTGAAAAAAATCCTATAATTCATTATAGGACCATGTATATTGATATAAATAATCAATTTCTATGGGTTGATGTTCTTTAACAAGATTTATCTTTAGAATTTTTAATATTGAATATAAATTATTTTATATTTTTACTATACCACTTCCCACTGAATGTTTAGATTCTTTTATGGGAGAGATGGGTTTTTTTAATTTTAAATAAATGTTCATTAACTTTCAATTAATGTATTTATAAATTAAAATCATTTTAATTTAATTTCGTAGTCTTATTATTACATCATTAATTCATATAAATTATTTTTTAGTGTTTTATTTTTATAATGTTTCTTTTCATAATTTAAATTTTAATGATTACACATCATCATCGGCATAAAAACAAAAAAAATGTTAGAGTTCTCCTTCTCTTTTTTCTACTCATTACCACAATTTTAGATTACAAAGTGTATCTCTTACAAGTTTACTGAAACTAAGAACCTTCAAACCCTCAAACCATGAACCATAAAAAATAGAATCTTTTGGAAGAGATGAAAAATTTGGCCCATGAAATCTTGTTCGTCACCTGAAATTTAAGAAGGTTCTTCAAAGAAAGGTAACAGCTTTTGATTAGAAAAACCAAAAGAAGTTGTCTTTAATGTCTCAAAACAGATTTGAAGAAATATAAATCATTTCTAGAGATAATAATATTCCTTTTGTTTTTGATATTGATGTAAAATATTTATATCAAAATAATTCATTTAGTTTTTGAAAAGATGAATATTTAGTTATATCTATGAGTTATAAAGGTGAGTATTCCATCTTTTTAATGAAATTTACTAAGTTATTGTCTAGTCACCATGATGGATGATTTTATTTAATTATGTGAAATATATGAGTTAAAAAATAAATATTATAGGTTATAATGTTTTCTCTTTTAGGAACTAGAAAAGTTATGAAAATGATGACAAGAGATCTTAATGCTGATCAGATAGTCTTGATGAAGTTTAAACAGTCTAGAATTGAACTAATGATGGATGAGTTGGAGAAATTTATTAATAGAGATTTGTTTATTTAGTTTTTTTTAAAACAAAATTAATCACAACTTAAGTAGGTATTTTGTAGGGTAATTGAGTCAAAATTTTCACAAAAAAGAAAAGATGGGTTTTTACTCGTATGGAAGAATTATATACCTTCTCTTTCATAGAGAGAGCAGTTACCTACTATTGTTTTTTTGATAATAAGGCCTGATGAAGAAGTATAATCAATAGTTTATGAGGAATGTCTTCATCGAAGAAGAATAATTTCAATAAATATTTCAACACTAGTGGCGGTTGGGAAAACAATAGTATGTGAAGTTTCTGAGGAGGTGGCTCATGTAACTAATAATGTTGAAAATGATTCTTAAAGGGATAATAAAACAAGTAATTTGTTCCTAATGTTGATCATGATTCCCCTTAAAATATTTCCTTAGATGTTGAAAAGTAATTTGATGTAGTTGTATCTGATCTAATAGAGAGAATAGTCGTTTGATAGGAAGATCCATGTTTGGATTTGCTATGAGTTGGAAAAACTAGATCACAATTTGTTGTGTCTTCTGTATCATTATAAAGAGAAACATAATTTTCTTCTTAATTACAACAAGGTGAATAAACAGAATTAGTCTCTATGAATAAAGTTAGATTCTGAGATAAGGAATATAGAGTCGCACATAATTTCATTAGTTCATATGGATGATTTGGAGTAACCTCAAACAGAATTAAAAGAACTTCATAAAAATCTTGCATTCGGAGGTGACCCTAATGAGTATATCAGAATGTTGTCTACTGAGTTTATATATTTTAAGTTAAAATCTATTAAAGATTCGGATATTTATGAGCTAAAGAAACTATTGTAAAGGGAGTTTCAAATTGTCTGAGTATGTCAATAGGATTAAACCACTTCTCATCAAACTTCTCCAAAATTGATAAGAATATTTGAAGAAATAACATATAAATTAGCTAATTTCAATGATAGAATAGACACTCTATATTGTAAAATTACAAAATTAAATATTCTTTTGGTGAATCATATAAATTTAGAATGTTAGTTGACCTCTAATGAATCTTTGTTGGGACTAGTTAATCATCAAGTGAGAGATATGTTGAATTATTTCTTTCAGTCTAAATTACTAGTCAACAGGTTTTCCAATGTTTATTTTATTTGGAGCTTGACGATCAATCAATATTCAATGAAGATGATTAAAATGTCAACATATGTTTTTAAATATCATTTTCAGATCCAATTGGTGAAACTCATTAACATTCATGGTGTTGTTAGGAACATTCCTTATCCTACTTCACAGTGTCCGAATTGTGATTGTTATTATGAAACACAATTTTATTGAAGCCCATCATTTTATTTTTTTTGCTCATTGATTGTGGGATGTACTCATTATTTTAAAAACATTAAATATATATTTAATTTAACTTTACTTTACTATAATTTACTTTTATATTTGATAGTTTTATATAATTTTATGATTTCATGATCAAATTTACACTACCAGAACTAATGTCTTATTTTTACAACCATTATACTATGATATTCATTTATTGTTTAGTGAAAAATTGAAAGTTTTTTATTCCATCTTCATAAAATTTATTTATGATATTAAAAAAATGGGGTGAAATGGTTAAAAAAATATTATCATTTGTTCAAGAATATATTTTTTATAAATTGAAATAATTTTGTGAAAAATAAATATTTTCCTTAAATTGGGTTAAAAATATCATATTTTCTGTTAGTTATATTAATGGTTTTGGAATAATAAAAAATAGGAAGATTATTTGGCCATTCATTGTCTCAAATATACTCTATAAATAATATAGAATCTAATGCTCATAAATACCATGGTTTTTATTCTAATGGGTTTTATTTAGGTATATTTTAGAGATATATATATATATATGGAATTTCATGCTATGGGTTGTGTTATGGAAACACTATTCAAAACCTACATTCGGGGAATGAACATATAGTTCATCATCCCTCTATTATACTGGATAGTTAACATTTTCATATGAACCAACAACCCTATATTTGATATTAAACATATGGAATATCAACCCAACACTAAAGTCAGGAATCACTGTTCAAACCATACATTCAGGAGATTGAACGTAGGGTTAATCAACATTATGTTTGAAATAAATTTTCTTCTAATGGGATGAAAGAATTAATTTCTATCCCTATGTTATGAACATATGAAATTATGATTATGGAAGCATATGTTGGTAGTAACAATACACTATACAAAGGAACTCAATGCTATGAAAAGGAAACTTACACTACAAAATTGAACCCTATGTTTGAATATTCAAAAGAAGAGTTGTAAAACCACAATTTAATCCATGATTAATGAAACAGTCTAAATAATATTATAGGTTGATTGAATGGTCATCGATGAATTATTCAAAGAATAATTATGATCGATTCAATAAACCATATTCAATGAAAAAATCACTCATATTCATAAGGGAGTTATAAACACCCTAGAAATTTTGAATTTGAACTTCTATATTCTATCAGGTTATCTTATTGGATCTGGAATACAAAAACAAGTTTTCTTCTCTATATGTTTTATCTTTCTTTCATCTAAAATACACATAAAAACATTAGACTATATTATTGTGAATATCTTTTGGCAGTAATTCTATAACGAATGATTGACTCTATTAATTTTTGGAAGAGGATATCTGTTGGAGATATACATTTTTAACTTCATAGATTTTCCCAAATTTACCTCATATCTTATTTTAATATTGAAGACCCATGACCTTGGTGTAGGCCTTCTTTGACAAAGACATTAAAATTGAATTTTATGTCTTTTCATCCATCACAATATTTCTGTTATTATCGTGGTTCACATGGGCATTATTTTAATAGGTGGAAAAATAACTGTAGCATTATCACATACCTTTAGGATGAGAGAATGAATGTAATGAAGTATATTATTCCTCTAAAAAATGGTTGTTTATTCCTTAAAAAATTGGAATTTCTTGCATATTCATTGAATTATTATTGCCAATAGCTCAATAAATCCTCTTGGATCATAAGAGGTGGATCACTGTGATACCACTTGTTAGGAATTGATAAGATTGGATCACTGAGTTGGTGGGGGTAAACCAATAATACATTTTTATTTTAAATTTTACCCTCTTCAAACTCAACCTCTTGGATCAGTCAAGGTTCTCAATCAACTCAATATAAACTCTCAATCATTTCGTATATGAATATGTGAATGATGAAGAATAGAATAAGATATTTTAAATCTTTGACGCCCATGCCTACTCCTTATCATGTTATTGAATCCACCCAACATGAATTAATCCACTACTTAACAAACATATTAAGGCAGATATTCTACACTATTCCCAAACACCCCCTTCTATAATCAAATAAAGGACACAACATCTCTATAATATATTATCTAACAATGATATACAACACCTGGAAATCACTTAACCTTTTTTTATGATCCTCCTCCATGAATAAAAATATCTGAATAATATGTAAGTGTAATCCCTTATCATGATTTTAAATAGTAATTGACGAGTGGTTATAGGCCTTGAGAATTTCTCAAGACTCTATGAAATCTGGATCTTTCTCAATTGATGTGGATGTACAACCTCACAAGCTCTACAACATGTGTTATCCTTTATGATATTATCTCCCTCTATTCTTTAGTTGACCTCCATTATTCAAATAAGATATATAGGCTCTCATCAAACTAGACACGTAGAATTTCAATAACTGGAACTATAAAGCACCCATTAACACCTCAATAACTCTCCATGAATTTATTCCATAACTGCTACAATTCCACTACTATAGAAACTTATCCCTTTTCATGCAGTGTGGAATAATTAAACAACTTATTCCACAAAATGTAACAATGAAGAACTCCTAGTAATTATTATAAAATAATGGAAAAAAACTAAGTATAATTTTTATATAATCATTCATGATCTATTCAATAATTTCTACAATCAATTCACTAAAGTTCTCCACATCACAGCCTGACATACATTACCCCATGTCTGAGTTTGGAGTCCACATCCATTTTTTCTACAACAAGCCATACATTGTGGTAATGGTATCCTCTATGTGGAAATTTTTTCATGTTGAACACCCGATTGACCCAAACATACATCAATGTGAAATTAACCTTTTAGGCATCCCTGTTTCTAGACTAAAGAAGTTGTACAACTTTCTCCATTGATGTGGTCATGTCCATTTTATCCTTCTAAAAAATACAAGTTCCATGTAGTGTAACTCCAAGACCATAGGCTTCAAAATGAATTTTTTCAGTGTAGCCATGTTTCAAAGGTGAACTTGTTGTTCACCATAAGGATCACCATTGGTGTACTCATTGTTCATATACCTTTATTGGGCCTTTTCTTATCATCATGCCTCATGCAATGGGTGTGCCTTAATTCTAGATTTTTCTTAATCTTCACCCTGACCTCCTCTAGTTCATGTCCTTTTCTGAGTGGGGTAATATTTAACACATGATAAGTATTGAAATCAACCATCACTAAATTATTCATTGATATAACATCCCATATTGATAAAGGTATAAATGACTAAATCATATGGATCATGTCAACATGGTGAAAATTTATTTTCAGGAGCCTACCTGATTAAAACTCCATAGTTAAGAATGATTGACTTTGAGTAGTGTTCTGGATGAATAAATTTCTATGAAGTTTCCTTGGATGTTTGTGGGTGAGGATAAAGAACATTGAATAGAACATGTGTTCTTCTATGGGGATAGTCATTAGTATGATGACTCGTTCGAGTATGTGGGTGAACACTATGGAGGGGCCATGTGTCTATAGGTAAAATGGTGGTACCTAGAGGGTGAGGACCCGATGTCTATGTTATAGTTGGATGTATGTGCTATCATTGAGGCCAATTGTTTACATTTGTATTAGGGGTGGAACAAAATATTATGTGTGGCTCAACCTAGGATGAGATATAGGATTGATGGCCATGTTAAGGTGGGGGGTCTACACTGTTAGTGGTGACTAGTTTTTACATTGGTATCAGAGGAGGAGTCATCCTCAAGTTGAATGGCACTGCCTAGGTTGATATGTAGGGTCTATAATGGGGACATTGTGCTCTAATGGGTTGGTGAATGTAACACCCCAGAATGATAGAGGGTTAAATGACTAAATGATATGACTCCTGTGAACAAGTTGAACACTTATTTTTGGGATCCTACTTTTTTATAACTCCACAGTTATGTGTGAAAGGCCTGGAGTAGTGATCAAGATTGGTGACCTTATGGGATGTTTATGAGGATGTGATTGAGTAAGGATACAACACACTAGAAATAACATGTCTTACCTAGGAAAATAATTATTCTGAGGACTCATTCGGGTATGTGGGTGGGACATAGGGAGGAAATGACATTTATATGGGTAAAATGGGTGACCCTAGTAGGTTAGGACCCAACATCCATGTTAAGGTTGGGTATTCATACTGTTAGTAGGGCCTAGTTGTTATAATTGAGATGTTTAAATGCCTCAAACCTTATTGTCATCCAATCCAACTAAATCAACTAGGATTACTAATAGTATCCATCAAGTGTATAGTAGGAGTACATATTTTAAATATATAGTGGGAGTGAACAATACATTTATGAAATCACGGATAAAGGTACACATGAGTTGGAACATGAATAGATTATTTAAATCCCCATGGAAGTGGATTTTCCATACACACCAGAACTTAACAAGAGTACAAGAGGAGTTAGAGAAACTACAAGATATGTTTTTCTAGTCACAAAATATGGTTACACATTATTAATTGATAATAATAGTATAAACTACATTAATGTTTCTCATCACATGGAATCTTATAAATATTAAGAAGCCATGAATTATAAAATGGAATATATCTTTCAAAACCATGTTCTGATTTCATTAGATCCTCTTGTTAGTGTAAAAAATATTGGTTACGAATCAATGATCAACATGAAACTAGATATGAATGGACAATTAATTACATATAACAATGATTGGTATAGAAAGATTTTAAATACTGTAATCTTATAAACTATGATGAACTATTTTTAGTGGTTTCTAAACTACAATCAATCCAAATTCTATATGCCATAATAGAAATCCATGACAATTTTATTTTTTATATGGATGCAAAAAACGTATTTTTTAATGATAACATTTAAAAAAATGTTTATATGTTACAAAAAATATTTTTATGAATCCAAAGGATCATAAATATGTATTCAACTTTCAAATATATATTTATGGTTTAAGAATAAATCCAGGTCATGAAAAATTTTCTTTGACGGAGGAATAATGTAATTTTGTTTCATAAATAATGAATGGGAGAATTTAGGTATTTAAGATGTGTAGTGGGGTGAAATTAGATACCTTATAGTATAAAATGATGACAAACTACATATTGGAAATGATATACTAATTTTATATTCCATTAATATGTGATTAAACTCATGCTTCTCCATGATAGACTTAGGTGAGGAAGAATACATTCTTATGATCATGATCCATCATGATAGATCCAAGAGGAATCTTGTACCTTGTTAAGGTATATATTATAGCTAGATATTGAGGATATTCAGTATATTAAAATCCAATATGGGAATGTTTCTAATATCACATGGTATTCACCTGTCTAAAAATTTTATAGACACATAATGAAATATAGATATTGAAAAAGGATCTCATATTAATCTATGATATGATTAGTTATGAATGGAATTTTTTGTACTATAATAGATGCAACATACACAATATAGACAGTAGGAAGATGTCAAACTAGACTAGGAGGCCTATATTGGATGATGTTCAATACTATCCAAAAGTAACTCAAGCATACTAAGAATATTTTCTTGGTTTAAATAATACAATGTGGTATAGGCATCAATTGATATAAATATACTAGCTTCTAGATAAATATAAAAGATTTTAAATAATAATTAGGATATATCACCACTCTCAATTGTGGGTTTTGGAGTGGGAAGAGCTTAAAACAAGTCATGGACACAAATTCTCATGTTGAGTCAAGGTTTATTGTGGATTTTGATGCATATAAAGAATTTGTTTGGATTGGAAACTTCTTCGAGAATCATGACATGTTACATGACAATTAATACCATATCATAATGTACTATGATAATAATGAAATTTTATCTCTCGATCATGATTCATGGTCACATCAACTAAAAAAGAATATATGAAATATGTATCATCTCTAGTGGGATTTTAATAAGAGTAATTATGTCACAATAATCATAGTTTCCAAAAAATATGATCCGTTGCACCCATTGATTGAATCCATATCCTAGTAGAGAAATGAACATCATGTGAGATATGGAGGACTAAAATATGTTAATAGGATTCTATAATTCATGTTGGAGTCTATTAGAGTTGTTTCACTAAAACTAACTAATTTTTATTCTATATTAGACATATATTCAAATATTTGAGTATCAATAAATAAATTATGATATATTTTTTTTACATAACATCAATGTGATAATGTGAATGAGTATCTATCAGATTGAATAGATTGTAATAGTTCCCCTCTATAATGAAAACCTTATAATGTTGTGATGTTGTTATTAAACTATATATCATATGGACATGTGAAAATTTCTAATGGGATATAGGTTATTTGGATTATTTGGTGTTAGATAGTTATAGGAAGATAGGATATCATCTAATGATGTTTTTCTACTATATAAACATAGATTATAATGATAAAACCACCAATAAAAATTCCACAAATTACGTCTCACTAGATATTTCAATCATTAAACATATGTAATGATCCTCAAACATTCATTTTCTATTTAATGCATTTCATGGGTCATATATTTAAATGTTTTATCATAAACTATGGTTAAATATGGTCTTGTGATGTTGGTTGTGTCATGAGTGATATGTTATTAATGAATCAATTTAGGAAGGATGCATATATTTTATTTGTGTCGAAGTTGTTGTATAACACTTTACTTGGATCAAATGTTTCGGAAAAAAGTCCATGTCCATGGTATACATAATGGATTATTTCAAGAATTTAAGGAATCAATTACCAGTAATATTGGTTGATGAAACAAGTAGAAAACCTTCTTTATGAGACATTATGATAAATAGGGATTATATTATATTCTGAGCATTCGTTTGTGATTGTTGACATCATAGAATTTACTTCATCTTCTTTGGTGTCATTTTGTGTTATTAGTTGTTGATATTATAATATAAGTAGATTCATTATATTTCCCAAAAAAGTGGCCTATATCGTCATAAAATTACCATTTTTATGTTTCTCAGTTAAAATATATTTGAATTTAATTATTAGGATAAATATTATTCATCAAAACGAGGAATATTATTTATTCTAGATTTAGTGATATTCTATATTAAAGAATTATTTAATGTTAGTTGCATATTGAAATAAATATTTATTAAACAGACCGTGAATATTATATTTATTTTTTTATTGAACGAATAATATTTATTATTTAAGGTCTGCTAAGTACCTATGATGAAAAACATGTTGATTTATTATGTCTATTGGGAGGGATATATCCAATATCATATATATATATATATGAGGAATCATATTTAATTTATCCATGATATATATATTCACCAAGAGAATAATAAAATTATTATTATTGTTATTATTATACGTGGGGTTCCCCATAGACTAGGAGAATAATTTACGTTACATGTAAAAATTATTCATTACCTACCTTAGATATATAAATTCATTTTATATCATTTCATAGCGTAGATGGGGTTGTTCACTACATATCCTAAACTGATATTATCTCAACCCTAAATATAAAATACTTTAAAACCCTCCCAAGAACCTAAAGAGAGAATATTTATCTTCCCTCTCTAATAATGAGAGAAAAATGATCAATACTTTAACCTCTAAGGATTGTATGGTGATAAAAGGAAGTGAAAGAATATGATTGATACCATCACTAATATAAAAAAATCAAATATTAATGATGGTCCTTTTTACTTATATAAATGGTTTAAACTACTTCTATATAGTTCACAAATAGTTACATAAACTGCTGCATATTTAACTATTAACAACAATTTAGTTGGGGGGTTTAATAGTTTAAAAGTGGTTTTTATATATTTCAATTTTAGGTACTTTGAATCAATTGTTTTTAGAAAAAAATTTGTAAAATATTATGGTTAAAATTAGCAAAACAACCATAGTGTATTATTATGGAAGTTATGTTTAGCAGTTCTTATCATGAACTACCACTAAATAGATAAAATAATATCATTTTATTGGTAGTTATGAGAAACTACAAATAAAAGAGATCAAAGATTTTTTTTAAAAAAATAATTAATTAAAAATAACATTCAGAAAAAAATCTCAGTTATGAAAAATACTAAACCATAAATGTATAATAAACTCATTATACATACATAGTCATACATATATAATATATATATGCATCAACCAATCAACCCATAACCTCAGAAATCAATGTATACATATAAACTATGTCTAAAAAACACTATAAACACCTGTAAAATACACACACCCAATAGAAGATATCGCATCCATCTACCTCCATAGCCACAAGCATCACATACAAAACCAGATACATCAAGTCATCAACTTGATCAAAAATATGTTAGAAATATGAACTAAACAAAATAAATAATATTTATAGTAGAATCATTGATAATATTTAACTATACCACATAATATAATAACTGTCACAACTAAATAATGAAGAATTTCATGGATTAGAGTTGTTAACATCCCACCTTATACTAGCATCTGTTAACTACAACACAAATAATAATATTTAAACAATGAAATAAGAAAGAGAATAGAAATTGAATATATTCATAATTTTGTAAAGAAGTTTTTTTTATTTTTTTAATAAAACAAAATAAATTTTAATATATAAGAAATAATATATCATGTAGAACACTTTGATAAAATAAAAATACCTATTTCAGATATGATTCATCAATTATAACTTAAAATGGTTAAGTATATTACAATCTATTGAATTTTTAAACTGATGTGCGATGTGCTTGAAATTTATAAATAACAAATATCAAAGAACTTTATATAGAAATATTTACAATATTTCAAAAAACATATCTGTTGTTTTCCCAGGATTTAACATCAAATATAAGATTTTTTCATGTCATTTTCACCATTATAAACATGTTTTAGTGTTTTAAAATACTAAAAACATGTTTACATGTATCCTAGAAAATGTGTAAGTCAAATTAACACGTAGTCAGATCCTAGATTTCAAAAATCAAAATAAATTAATTATCCTATGATATTAAATCCATAAAAAACTTTTTTCTAGGTTTTGACCCTTTGGAGCATTATTTTAAAGATTTTGATATCTTTCCAAAACTGTTACTTAAGTCATTATGAGGACAATACACATTAGATGGAAAAGGTTTCTACCTGTTCACATCAAAAATAATTCAATAGTTACTTTTCCATGATTACTCTTCTATATGAATCCAGTTTCATGGGTTTTCACCTTTACATGCATGTTTTAGTGTTTTAAAATAACAATAAAAAGTTTATAGTTATCCTAGAAAAATTGTAACTCATATTGATGTGGAATGAGTTCCTACATTTCAAAAATCAATATATGATCATTACAATTTGATTTTATGGCCATAAAATGTTTTTTTCATGGTTTTGATCCCTTAATGCTCGTTTAAAAGACTTTGATATATTTTAAAACCACTTATTGAGTAATTATGATGAAACCACACATCATAGAGATGATATGTCTACTCTTACAAATAAAAATTAATTAAATTATTGTTATCCCATCAATTTATGTCAATATGGGGATGTTTCCTATGACTTTGAACATTAAATTCATGTTATGGTGTTTTAAAAACTACAAACAAATTTATGTGAATCCTAAGAAAACCATAATATTGTTTGATGTTGTGTTAGTTCTTATATTTCTAAAATAATTATATGCTAATTATATTTTGATTTTACAGCCATCTGATGTTTTTTTATTAGATCTAACCCGCTAGTTAATAATTTTAAGGACTATAATATCTTTTAAACCCTCTTATATGGTCATTTTGAGCACAACACAAGTTATATGTACGCGTTTCCAAATTTAATAGGCCACAGATAATTCAAAAAAGGGTTTATGATGATTTTACAATAATCCAAAGACATTTCCTATGTTTTTTACATTATGTTCATGTTTAAGTGTTTTAAAACACTAAAAACGTTTTTATGGGAATCTCAGGAAAACTATAACTCATATTTACATATATTTTTGGAATTACATTTAAAAAATAAATCTTAAGTAGGTTTATTATGACTTTATGTCAATATGATGTCGTTTTTATAGATTTTACCCTTTAGCGCACATTTTTATAAAGTTTGATGTCATTAGATACTAATGATTCATCCATTATTAGCACACCACAATTCATATTGACACATTGTTTTCACTTACATGTCATAAATAATTAAATGGCGTTTTCCCATGATTTAACAACAATATGAGGTTTTTTTCTATGGGTTTGATAGTTAAACATAGGTTAATATTTTAAATCATTAAAAATGAATTTACATGCATTCTAGGAAAACTACAGCTCGGATATGGCATAAGACAATTCATTTCAAAAATCAATAAATAAATTTCCAATGATTTCATGAGTATTAAATTCTATTTTCTTTATTTTTACCACCCCTTAATGCACATATTAGGGAATCAGATATCTTTAAAAAAGGCTTAATGATTCATTTTGAGTACATTTCACATCAAATGGACCTGTTTTCTTGTTGTAAAAATCAAAAATATTTCCTTAGTTTTTTTCCATGATCCAACTTTAGTCCAAGTTATTTTCCAAGGGGTTTGACCATTACATGCACGATTTAGGGTTCTAAAGCACTGAAAATATATTTAGAAGCATCCTATGAAAAGTTTTACTCAGAATGAAGTTTTTCTATTCCTAAATTTAACAAATAAATTGTAGGTAATTATCATATTATTTCATTGATATTCGATGCTATTTTATTGGTTTTCCCCCTAACAAAAGTTTTTAAAATATATTGATGTTTTTTGAAACATCTTATTAAGTCATTATTTGAACACCGCCGGTCAGATGGACACGTTTTATACTAATACACATGAAAAATAATTAAATGGTTCTTTTACCATGATTCCACATCTATATTAGGTTGTTTAATATGTTTTTTAACATTATAAATTTTTTTTTAGTTTCATAAAACACTAAATATGTGTTTATGATATATTAAGGAAAAATCATAACCCAAATTGATGAGGAATTAGTTTTTACATTTCAATAATCAATATATACATGTAGTTATATTATTTAATGACCACATGATTCCATTTTTATTGGTTTTGACACCTTGGAGCATGTTTTTAAAGACATTGATATCTTTTAAAACTACTTATTGAGTCATACCATACACACCACACATTAGATTGAAATGGTTTCTGCTCATACACGTCATAAATAATTCACCAGTAGTGGTACCCCGATTTCACGTCAATATGATGTTTTTTTCTATGGTTTTGATCATTACACAAATTTTTTAGTGTTCTAAACCTCTATTCCCATGTTTATGGGAATCCATTGTAAACTACAACTCAAATTGATATAGAATCAGTTCATATATTTTATTAATCAATCTAACATTATTTTCATATTATTTTATATCCATATGAAATTGTTACTTCATTTTCACCCCACAATGCATGTTTTTAAAGAAATTTACATCTTTTAAAACAACATTTTTAGTCATTGTATGCACGCTACATGTCAGATTGATGTGTTGTATTCCTATAAACTTATAAAATAAAATTTTGTTGTCCCATGATTATATGTTAATATTAGGTTGTTTCCAATGGGTTTGATTGTTACCTGCATCTTTTTATGTATTAAAACAATACAAAATATATAAATAGGAATACTAGGAAAACCATAACTCGGATAGTCATGGTGTTTATTCGAATATTTTAAAAATAAATATACTATAATATTTCTCTAATTTTGTCTCCATATGATTTCATTTTCATAATTTTTGACCATCTAATGAATCATTTTAAGATGTAAACATATATTAAATCTTATTATTGTGTCATTTAGTGCACACCGAACATCAGATGGACTCTTTTTCTTCTTATATAGGTCACAAATAATTAAATGATTATTATATCATTATTTGATGTTAATATGGTTTTGTTTCCTTCAATTTTGACCATGAAACACATTATTTGGTGTTTTAAAACAATAAAAATGGGCTTATAGGAATCCAGAGAAAACCATACCGTGGATTGTCATGAAATCGATTCTGAAACATTATAAACAAATATACATGAATTTTATAAAACAATTTCAACCATATGATGTCATTTTCTGGATTTTTACCCCTAGATACAGGTTTTCAATGAATGTGATATTTCTTAAAACAACTGATTAATTCATTCTTAGAACAGCGCACATCCGATGGATATGTTATACACATGTACACATAAAAAAAATTCAACGATGGTTTTCCACTAATTCCACATCAATATGAGGTCTTGTTCTATTTATATACTGCTACATGCAATTTTTTGTGTTTTAAACACTAGAAAAGAATTTATGGACATCCCATGAAAACCATATGATGTATTGAAATAAAATTAATTCCTATATCCCAAAAATAAATATACAGAAATTATCTTATGATTTTTTGACCATATAATAACCTTTTCATGGTTTTGACCCCCTTAATACATGTTTTTAGACAGTTTGAAATCATTGAAAACCACTTATTGATTCATTTTAAGCACACGACATGTCATAAGGACATGTTGTCTAATTTTAATCATGAAAAATAAATCAAATATTTTTTTCATAATTCCACATCAATCTTAGGTCGTTTTCTATGGCCTTGACCAATACACACATGTCTTTATGTTTTAAAAGACAAAAAATGCATTTACAATCATCTACAGAAAATAAAAACACATATTAACATGGTGTTAGTTCCTATATTTCAAAAATAAATATAAGTTACTTTTTCTATTATTCTTAAGACATAAGGCACCATTTTATTTATTTTGATATCATAATGAATATTTAAAAAAACATTGAAAACTTTTAAAACATTTTATTGAGTCGTAAATTGAGTTTAGAATTTCCCTTGAAAAGGATGTTCTATAAGATTGGAAATTTCTATAGTCATCATTCTCATCATCCTTTGAAATATTTAAACTATGTAATTTTCTATTTTCAACTAACATTGATCATTATTCTTCCTATAATAGTAATCTTTGGTAATTTTTCTTTTAACCGTGAAAAGTTTTTTTTTGCTTTCAGTCAACAACCCTTCTCAAACCCCAACTATGTGTGGTATTAAATGAGTATGAATCTATACCGTTGATAGGTGATGGATTAGGCCTAGAAAACGTCCCTTATACATTCCCAAGATGCTCCTTCCTAAAGATGATTACAACTTCATTGTTTTGATTAACTAATGTTGATTATAAAGGGTTCACATTCTATGATTCTTGAACTTCAACATGTTAATACAAAAATATTAATTATGATTTATTCAATTATCTAATCTTCATAATATTTTCTAATTAAAGATTTTCATATTAATATTTTATGATCTTTCATTACAATAAAAATATGATTAAAAAATAAATTATAATAAAAAACATGACTTAAAACATATTAAATAGGGTCAACTGCCTGGATCAAACAGAACTAATAAATATAAATAGAATCATTTCATCCATATAGAAATACCCATTTAACTGGGTTTAATTATTATTTTTTGTAATTTATTTTTCATTATTTTGTATATTAATGAAATCTCATTATATATTAATGAAAAGTAATTACAACAACATCTTTGGTAGGTTCATTAACAGAATTGTCTTCACGATTACTATGAACATTAAGGTACACCTTTTTTTGGCCATCTGAGTAACCAAATTCATTATCTTGTATAAAATTATATATACATGTTAGAAAAATATTTTAGTTATAATAAAATAATATAAATAAGAATAGATAAAATACAACCAAGAATGTCATTTTCCTAGAAACAATTGGAGAACCACCAATATGTGGACTGATTTGTTTTTCATGATTCAAATTATAATTTTAAGATAATTAATACACAAAATAGAAACATTAATAAAAATTATAATTTTATTGTTTTTTATTAATATATTGTATATGAAATTACATTAGGTGACGAATCTCTTTTAATATCAAAAAACACCTTCGGTTTCTCATGATACACTCCTTTAGAAAAATTTCCAATCATTTTTCAAGTGATCATATACGTTTCATTCAAATTATTCAATAATTTTATTTAAAATTACTACATTTATTGCCCAAATTTTTCTTAGTTTATTTTCGTGAAACAAAGATAGGGACATCGAAATAAAAAAACAACTAGAAATAAAAAATATTACAATTTATGATTATATTAATTATTTTATGAATTCCTTTTAAAATATTTATCAATGAATATTAAATTAATATTATCATTAAATGGTTATCAATCACAACATATTTCTTAAATGAGGAAGTATTCCTCTAATATTTGTAATTAACAAGAAATCTCACCATCTCGTTAGAATGATTCCTACAAATCTGTTCATAAATCTCGGCACTGTCACTGGTAGGAATCCTAAACTCTTATAATGGAATTATATTCTCAAATTTTCTTACGTCCTATACATATTTTTTCCCATATGGATATCTCTTCTATTGTTATCTTAATTTCTTTGAAAAAATGCATAAAAAGATAATAACAAATTTAACTTTTGTTCAATAGAATAAATATCAATAAGGGTCAATAACCAATATTTCCTAGATAGAGGGGATACTATATAATACATAACTAAAGGTGAATCACATGGTGGGATACCAACAACATCTAGGTAAACTACTTGACCTCTATAAGTCTCTAGTATAGTAGAATCAGTCAGATCCACTAAAGTTGGCGGTAGTGGTAGTGTGCTTTGAGATGTTGATTGACAAAGATCTAGATTTTTTTTTCTAATTTAAATTACTATAAATAAATTGGTTCATACTGTACTTAATTCATAAAAAATAAAAAAAATAAAAAAACAATTATAAAAAGGGAAAAATAGAAAAATCAATACATTTAGAAAACACTTATAAATTATAAATTGTAATATAGTTTCACAAAAAATTTATAAATTAATTTATCTTTATATTAATTTAATAATTATTATAAACCCCCATTATGAATAGTAAATTATTTTTACCCCTTCTTTCATGTTTTGTTTTTTTAATATTTTAAAAAAACTGTTCAATGTTTTTTCAGTTGATGAGGTTCACAGTCACAAAGTTCCAACTGACCTTTCTCACCCATATCATACATGTATCTATGTTTTAATTGTAAAACAAATACTCCAACCCTTATCTATTTCATCATACATATAACAAAGTTTCCACTCTTATGAATACAAAATAAATAAATCCTTCTCTGCATGCTTATTGGTGTGGATCAAGTCTAGATGTTAATGGAAGTAAAATTTCAATATACCCATATCGGTGTTGACCAACATTCATTTGAATGTGTTAACTAAAAATTTACCATGATAGTTTGATTCAATTATATAAATCAACATTTCATAGTCTCCCACCTCTAAAAGATAAAATACAACACTAATTTGAGTTTTCAAGTCTTCTTCTGGATAAATTTTAGGAAAAATAATTCCATTAATACTATAGTCATCGAATCACTTAGCCCGAATTAGTGTAAATCGGTCAAAAAACATGAAATTATTTGATGTTTCAACAGGAATATTAAAATTAATTATCTAGAAATTATAATATAAGTTGTTTCTTTTTTACACGGGAAACATAAATAAATGTCAATAATAAGAATATGAGTATATACTTACACGATTGGTGGATCGTTCGTTAATCACATTGTTAACAAATTTTGTTAATTATAGCTCATTTAAAGCTTAGAATCATTGAATCCTATTTATTTTTAATCTAAATTATTTAATAAATGGATCTTAAATAAGATCAGTGAGTGTAACATACCTGTGTTCTTTTAGTAACTATAAATTTGTTAGTGTGAAATTTAACCCATTTGAAACTGGACCTCCAATAGTTGGAAATTAAGATTACTGGTTTTTAGAATGATAATTAGTAAAGATTTCATAAAAATATCCATCATGATCTAATATTGTCCCAATCCAATCTAAATCTCTAGAAAAAGATAAATAACTCGTAAAATATGTATCTTTCAAAAATAGAGCCTGCTGGTTAATATTTATTCCTCCTATATGATTTCAAGTGATCTAATTAAAAGATGAATAAAATAAAAAATATAGTATGAAATTTTAAAAAATAATTCAATAAATATTAATTCATCAATGAAAATAAAAATAATATTAGCACAAATATCAATTAGAGATAGTCAAAAATTGTGTACTAGTCCACCAATTTTAGATTCCTCAACCAAATTAATTATGACAATAAAAAATAAAGGGGGAATAACATCCCCAAATGAAAATTGTAAAAAAAATTATTTATTGATGTTTAGTAGTATCAGGTTTATTTATTTTTCATTCATTAATCCCTTTAAATACGGTAAAAACTCAACTATAACTACATTTACTTTTTCAAGTGCTATATTTTTTCAATTCTAACAACAACAACAACTTCCTTAGAATATGTGCATCATGAATTTAAAAATGATATAACTGTTGATGTTTTAAGTCGACTCACCATGAAATGTTACTTAAATATCCATATATAAATTTTATTATCATTACTGTTGAAATAAATAAATATTTCTCATGTTTTTTCATTATAAAAATAGATGATCGATACAATCCGTCCTCATTTTCCCGCAAACCATGCATTATCTTCATTGATTCCAAATTATTAAGAGCATTAAAGTTATCCTTGGATTTACACTACACATTAAGAAATGTAATAATTATATTTTCATATAAATTATTCTAAATATGTGTTTTTTTCAAGATTATGATATATCAAATTAAACTCCCAATAAATATTTTTAAAAACTATACTCATTTTCTCCCACTATTGTTTTTTTATGCTTTGAATATTGTACCTCTTAACCTTCTCCACATTTTTTAAAGTGATTAAATTTTCTAAATTCTATAGTCACATTCATAAATTTTCATAAATGTTTTGAACCACCTATCACCATTGATGACAATCTAAATTCAATATCTCTATTAAATTGTTTCTTGTTAAACCAGAATACTTAGAAAGCATCAAGATGTCACATATGACACATAAAACACCATTTTTAGGCTATAAGGTAATCGTTGATATTCAAAATCAAAATTAAAAACTGGAGAAGAAAAACTAGTATGGGTTTTCCAAATCAGATAATATTCATAGTCCAAAAAAGTCACTTGTTGTCTACATTAACTAAGCATGCATTTTTAATAGTTTTCTGATAGATTCACCATATGCTTCAACCTCATCATCCAATAATTCTCGTAACACTTTGATTATAAGTGGAAGGTGTAGGCCTATATCATTTCCAAAAATTTTCTTTCCACGATTAATCATCAAAACAATTAATGAATTATACATCATAAACATCCATATAGTTAGATTATATTGAATCAAAACAATTGGACATATCCTAAAATTCATACTTAATGTTCAAAATGGTTTAAAACCATAAAAAAATCTTTAATATACATTCAAATAATCTAAGGAAAAATCATGATATAATGAATCAAAAACCATTCATCATACTGAATCTTTTGGATGTATCATCAATCCAACAATTTTATTGTCTTGAGAATTTCAGTTCAGGTCATATGCATTCTTATATGAGATGAATAATCTTTGAAAGTGTGGTTTCATAGGAATGTAATGCAATACCTTTGTTGGAGTTTTTTTCTTCTACATCTTCCTGGTGGTGCGTGAATTTAAACTCTTGTTATCTCTCATTAACTTTCATATTTTTTATTTAACCTAATGGATTATTCATCATAAAAATATTCTCCCAAATAAAATTTTCAATCATTAGGGCATTCATAAACAATTTTATAATCATTTCCAAGTTTATTGATGATTTTATAAATCTCATTGAATCATGCATGTATATTAGATTGACTTAATGAATTATGAATAAACTTGAAATCCATTGAAACATCAATAATAGTGATTACATGGAGACACTTGATATGATACATTTTAATTATATAAGACAACTTAGAATACATAGAACAACCTTCAAAGAGTTTATTTTTTCCATCTTTAACTAATTCATACAAGTCATTTTTTCACTAATGTATTGAGAAATATTAACATAATTTGGATTAATTAAAGATTCTATTGTTATATTAGAATCATGGAAATTTTATTCTATAAATCCAAATGCACCATTTATTATGTTTAGAACTAAATTTTACTATAGCATATCACTTTGTGTTTCATTGATAGGATAATAATTATTTTGAATATCAATTACATTTGATTCCCTATTGCAAATCCAATATACACATCATGTATGAAATTATTTAAATATCAATTTCTCGTATACTTAATTTTTATTCAACAATTTAAAATTAAAATATTTACATAATAATTTTATTCTACCACCCACTGAATGATTTTCAATTATATAGTCAAGAAACTCATCCAAACCCTTGGCATACTGAGGTGTGTGTTATGTTAAATTAATCCAAATTGTTCCATAAGTAATTTATTTTTACTCTTATCCCAAAAAATAAAAACATAAAGATATAAAATATCTAATCATATAAGTACTGTAAATTATTACCATCACCCAGTATTTTTATTAACATTATAAAGACAATATTTGATATAACTAAAATTTAACATGAAAATAATTCAATCTAACATGTAAAATATTTAAAAAAATGAATCAATATTACCCCTCAAAATAATAAGGCCATATTTCATGAAATAAGATCACTATAGTGAGGAGAGTGGAGAAAACGTCGTGGAGGATGGGGATTTAATCCCAAAAATGTGTGAATGTGATAGAAGTTGGGGAAATCAGGGAGGAAATGAGGTGTGTCGGGTGGTCAAAAATGAGTTAGGGCTCCACTTCCAATGAGGGTGGTGGTTATTGGGAAATATTGAAGATGTGATGTTTTTGTGTGGAAAATAGTTATCAGGGGGCATCTTAATGGTTGGTGTTGAGGGAGGGGGGTCAACAGTCTCTGGTCATCGGTAAGGTAGGGGGCTCGGGGGGATTCAGAGGTTGTGGTAGTGGGGTTTGGGGATGAATTATTGGAGGGGGTTAATTTGTGGATTTTAAGTACATAAAGATTTTTTTTAAACTAACACTGAATAAAATGTAGAAGGTAATTTTTTTAATGACAATTTATTTTAAGATATATTAAAAAAAATTAGTTAGTGGTAGTTATAGGAAACACCACAAATAAATATCCACTAAGGCCTCGTTTTTTTACTGTGTACTAGAACCCAAAGTACTGTCAATGAAGCTTAAAGATCAAAGGATCATTTGTGCATCACTACTAGTGGGACTCTACTTGGGTTCATCTCGATAAAACAACTATATAACAAAATGCAAGTTCGAATGATCAATATCATCTTTAAAGAAAGAATCTAAATATTGAGATAAATATTATTTTTAAATTAAATAAAATTTTAACATAAACAATCATGTATCTGGTTCTATGATTTTTGAGTTATGATTTTCCAAAAATAATCACGAGGTATGTCATTAGTTATTGTGTTGTAATGATTTATTCATTATATTCAATGAAAACTGACCATTTTCAATGATATTGAATAAATTATACTGCACTCGTATCTTATAGGAAGAAAAATAAATTGGGAGAAAATCATTAGTATTACCTAAAGGTTGCTACATAGCAACTCCTGCAACTAATTGAAGGAATAACAACCAATGTAAGAGAGTGATTACAAAACATATATTAAATCAACAGTACATATTTTATCCACTGATATGAAACAACATGAAAAAATATAAAAAAATCACAATACTTTAATTTCACTAATAGTTAATACCAAAATAATCTCACAAATGAATCAGGATATGTATTTAATGATGTATAAATAGAGAGATATGGAGGTATAAATAATAGTTTCTTAAGGGAGATACAGTCTGATAATGGTGGTGATAATTAAGAAAATGTGTTTAATGGGTTAATTATTTGAAGAAAAGATTCCATTTTACCAGGTGTTGACAAAAGGATATCAGGTATCCAGAACCACTACTAGATGCATTTGAAGTAAAGTAGTTTCCACCATGTACCAGGTGACCTGTGACTGGGTACCCATTATTCTACCTCCTCCAAAACCTATTAGTCTACATTCCACCCTCCTTTCATTTTATTTAATTAATATTAAACTCTCTTAACTTATATATTTATGAATTTTACAAATAACACATTAAAAAATAATGGAAACCCACTAACCATTGATAACGAGAGTTATTAAAAACTCCCCTATTATTATACATTATATGTCTGAGAGAGTGGCTAAGTTATTAGTGGATTATTTTTTTGAAGTACAATATGTTAGTATCACTTCATCTCACCTTGTGGGAGTCAATATTAGAGGAAATGTGTTATATGGAATAAAAATAAAATAAATGGAATTTTATCAAATAAGTCATGTATGGTTACACATCTATAAAAACACCGCTATTGATTAATCATATATAAAAGCTGACAACGGTATCTCATGCTTGTATATTTATGGTGGTTTAATAAAAAATTTTCTAAATTTAAATGATTATTCTTTCCAATTTTATAATTTTATGACATTTTTAATTTTACGGTAGCAAATAATTAAATCTTGTAAAAGGAAAAAATAAACATTACATTGTGAGATTTTATCATGGTGTGGTGTTAGATTTTTAATGATGTAGCGAAGCTGGAAATTAGAGAATTGAATTTACATTCTATGTATTTCATTTACAGGATATGAGTTTTTTTTGGATATGTTTTTGGAATAATTATGTTGAAATTTTTGATTCCTGAAAAAATAATTATTACATGATGTGTAAACTTTTCACATCAAGTAATTTTCACTGAGAGGAAAATTATTGATTCATGGGCCAATTGTTTTTTGATTTTTAATGAGAATCTAAAATATTTGACCCTAGGTCTAATAATGGATATTTTATAATACCATTATAATTCCATTAAATTCATATCAATCCCCCTACAGTCCTATAAATTGAGGGATAGCATGATGTTTTTAATGAATGGTCAGAGACTAATGCTTGGGGTGAGAAACTGCTTTCTGCAAGGTCCTCCCAGAGTTCATATCCCTTTTATGTATGAATTATTTTTCTTTTATCCTCCCATATAATACTCAAATCACTAGTATTTAGGGATAAACCCACCTTATTCTATAGATATATAAACAGATGGAGGAAGGTGATTTGGATTTATTTCATCTTATTTATTCATGTATATGTTTTTTAATGCTTCAATAAACTTCATATCGCATTATTTTTCTATTATCATGAACATTGATATATTAATATAAAAATAAATTTTAAATTGCACAACTGACAACCCTAATGAAGGCATGACCATTTTCAAATTCAAGGGAAATTAGATTCAAATACAATTCCACGAAAAACTCAATTCAGTGAAACCCAAAATTACCAGACCAAGTGAAATAGCGTATTGTCATTTTGAGAAGGGGATTCCATGACCATTTAATCCTCCTTATCTCAACTTTGACACCATTAATAAATTAATAAACCTATTTTCTTAAATACAATTGCACTCAAACCCTGAAATTAGAAAACCCTTGATCACCTTCAAAAAATGGTTTCAAACAAAACTCATATGTAGCACTTTTCGTTCTTCATTTCATTTATCAAAATATAATAAAA
Source organism: Viscum album (assembly GCA_963277665.1). Lineage (NCBI taxonomy): Eukaryota > Viridiplantae > Streptophyta > Magnoliopsida > Santalales > Viscaceae > Viscum > Viscum album. The sequence continues at coordinate 185,927,038 of OY728150.1, forward strand.
ATAATATTATATCACCACATTTTCCTAATTAATAAAATTATTTATTTTGAAATCACAATAAAAACAATTTTATTGTATCAGTGGATCGATCTAGACAAGTTACTTTACTCATTTTAAATAATAATTTTCATATTTTATGTTTTTATAAATTCATATTTTTCATAGACTTATAAGGAATTAAGGATTCCTTTGGGAACTATCAAACTAAAACCCTTTAGAGGGAAGGTTACAAGATAGATATTAGGTTTTTAGGTTTAATTTTTTTTCATTATTTTATTTATATTTTTTATGTTGGGTATTTTGGGATTTAATTCAAATATTAAGAAAAATAATTCACAACAATAACACACAATCGATGAGAGAAAACATCATTGATTCAATAGACTATTCTAAATCAATCATATATAATAAAGCCACTATTACCATATTGGTAACAAAAATTAATCCACATTCTGGGATTCTTCAATGTGATAAAGGATTGCCGGAACGCAGAGACTTGGGTAGCCATCAAACACAGAATTGCAACCAAGAATCTTAGCCCCCATCGCCCATTTCCATAACCCACTTAGAGATAAATCAACCAATAATTTCAATGATATCAAATAACATTCAATTAAACATACTTAAACATGAAGACTAGAACAAAAATTTGCAATGTTTCCTTGAGATCTATATCTCATTTCAATTCAAGAATGATTCAATCAATGTAGTACGACTCATTTTCTGATTTTAATTACTTGAGAAAGATTACGATTTGATTCAAATAATTCCATCAAATTCCATAAAAACATGGGATGATATGGCATGAATCTTCCTCAACCACTTATTTCTACATTCTATGTCAATGGACATACGGGTAAATATTCTAATCTATTGTCAACATGAAAGGGAATATCTATATTCCACCTTGGAAAGATACAAATATATGACTAAAAAATGACCTCATCATGGAATATAGATATAGATGCTAATAAAAATATTATATAATGATTTTTTAATGGGAAAAAATTTAATTCTTGATGATGTAGTTTGACGATCATTAATGAAGAACTACTAGAAGAAGCAATCTACATCTTACTGGATGACATGGAAATAAATTGTTTCCAGTGGTAAAGAGAAGGGATGGAAAAGTAAGTAATTCATGAAATCAACAATAATGAATTGATGGTGGCACAAATGGATTCATTAATAAATAATATGGACATCAATATGGACCCACAAAAAACCCCCAAAGTATGTGTATAGAAGATTCAAATTATATTGATTACAATTAGGTTAATAAATTTTAGGGTAGGAGACAAAAAAAATGTAATTTAATAAATACCACAAAGTTACCAAAGAAAATACCTAAATGGACCAAACTTATGCGTTTGGTTCATACATTGAAAGAATATTTGGAGACATTTATGACTGCTTCTTGGGCTATACTCAATGGAATAAAAGAAGAATCAGTGAACCAAAATTCCATGTAAAGGAATCTAGAGCATCCAGGTGGCCAAATTTTTTATCCTCTTAGAGGGATAACTATAAGTACACTACCAACATTACCTAAATTAAACCCATGTGATTATATAAAATATGTTCATATTAAATGTGGGAAGGAAAAATTTATTTGGAATAGAATATTCAAGACCAAAAACCAGTGGACGAATGATAAGTGGAATCTACGAGTAGAAACGAAAAAGTCACTGCAGAGTAAGAAGTAGAAGAAGAATAACTACCATAGTAAAAGCCATGACATACATTTATAGAATGAGTGGTGAGAGTAAATTAAAACGTGAATAAAGGAAAATTTCTTTAACACTTTAAAAAATTTCATATTAATATAGATTCTTAGAGGCTCTTGCGAACATACCGACATAAGAACAATTCCTGACATTGATGGTAATAAAAAATATGCTAGACAATATTGGTAGCATTCTACTCACATGGTAGTGTTAAAAAGTTGCATATATGAAACTAAATAAGAAGAAATGTGATCTAGGATGATTTTAACTTTTCATATTTATAGGAGATAACAAATTTGGAAAATCATTTTGTAACCTAGGTACTAGTTCCAATATCATGTTGTACACAAATTTTAGGATTTTGGGACTGGATGGACTGAATCCCACTAAAGTAATTCATTAATTAGAATAATAAACCATAAAATCTATAAGAGGAAAAATTATGGATATCATAATTATAGTTGACAGCATTAACTTCCTTGTAGACTTCATAGTGCTAGACAATTAAGAGGAATGAAATACCCTCATTTTGGGAAGACCATATTTAGCCACTGGGCAAGCGTTGATCAGCATCCAGAGAAGAAAGCTATGTATAAGAGTTGGAAATGATCAAGTGTGTTCCAACAAGCATTGTGAAATGATGAACTATGATGTGAGAGAGGAAAATGAGTTTGGAGAAGGAAAACACATTATGTTGAGGGTGTTTCGAAAATTTAAGAGGTTTATAAGTTAGATGTGTTTGTGAAATAGGATAATCAACTAATAAAGAAAGAGAAGATGAAGTTCAAGACCTATGACACAAGATAATCAACCAACTCTTATACATTTTTGAAAGTCCCAAAGGTATGGATGGTACATGAACATCACATTTAGTTCATCAGAATTGTGGAAAAATTGGTGGCTTTTTTCAATGGAGATTAAGAAAGTTCAACCATCTAGAAGAATAAAGTTATTCAAAGAAGAAGGATAATATAGGAACTACATGAATAAGAAACAACTAAGACTATTCATGGAACCTGAAGAGGTACAAAATTTTTAATTTTTTCTCACTTGATATGATGATAAAGGAGGTAAGGTCGAGGTAATGACGGTTTACCAAAACACTTTTGGAAGGCATCTTTAGATTTTTCTTCATTTATTTTTTATTTTAGATGTGTGAATTCTCTCACTCCAAATATTTCAAAATTCATTAATAATGGTATATTCTTTCACCTATTTATTTTTAAATTTTGTGACCATCAATACCCATGTAAGCATTAAGTAGCCAAAATTAATAAATCTTTTACAACAAAATTATGTCATGAATCTACAAGAGGAAGAACAAGAATGTCCATGATTTAAGCACCAATTATAAAGGGGAGTAAGAGTTGATTTTTTTTCAACAACATTACCGACATTTAATTCAATATTTAACCTCAAATTTCATAACCTCACTTGATTATTGCTTTAATCAACTTAACTAAGTGACATAAACATCATAGGATAAATATTATTCAATGAATATATATTTTTTGTTCAATAAATATTAATGTAAAAAAATGGGGAAAATAATTAGTATAGATAAGCATGTTAATTAGGATATGAAAAATCATGATTTGGGGGAGTATTCAAATCATTGCAAATGAATTTTTTCCCAAATTTTTCCATGCTTTGAAATTAGGATATTCACATTAATTGAGTTAATTATTCATATTCATTTCTATGAAATGTGTTACCAACCATTTGTATTATTCTAGAGACATCCTCTGAACCAATATTTTCCATTATTTCTTTCATATATTTCTTGATAAATTTAGGAATGGTTTCTTCTATAACAATCATTACATATTTTTGAAACTATGACACAATAGAATATCTTGTAAAATTATTGAGGCCTTATTTTTTAGTTCTTATCCCAAGACCCACTATATATTAATCTTTTTTAATCCCTCAGATTCAATGGACATTCTTGTTAGGAAATTATCTAGGTTACAATATTATATTATCTTATGATAGCCTCTTTTAAATATGTTTCATGATTATTAAATTTAATATTTTTGAAAATGGAAACTGGGGAAAGGGATGGAAATTTTTTATTGAATGAGTGTGGGTGAGATATCATGAGATTTGGGGATGGAAAATTAATTTTATTTATTTCAAAACCTCTAAAAAAGAAAAAATATGGGTTATGTATAAGGAAATTCAAAAAAACACCATTGCTTGATCAGTTCTCCCATATAACTGTTAAATAATGTTTTATAGGGAGGTCATCAGGGGTTGGGTGGTGGATGTGAGAATACTCCCCAAAACAAAATTTTAAAATGAAAATATAAAAAAATAAAATATTGTGGTTCATTTATTGCATTGTATCTCAATAAGATCTTGCTCTGAGATATTGGAGGAAGAGTAAACTTTCATTGATTTTTTTATTTATCATAAAATGTAATTTAGAGTCAAAACAAATTTCAAAACATTATATGATTTATATCATTCATCTACCCAATATATACCTCCGAGAAATTTGATCCTAAATATTTGATCCCTCATAATTGATCGTGATATTGTCTTTATGGGGGGAGATGTCTGATTCCATACAAGCCTATGGTAAGTGACATATTCTTTAGGTGTATACACGACTCTATTAATTTTTACCTTGATTATGTGAAGAAAAAATAACGTAATGTAAATTCAAAAACGTATGCATATTAATAATGAAATTAGAAATGAAAATGTTTTAATGAAAAGGATTATATGTTGAAAAATAGGGAAAGTCAAATACATGGTTTATTTTCAATCATTATAAATGAGGCACAAATAAATTTTATACGTGTGATGATCAAAAATTTATTTTTGAAATGTTATTAATTAAATTTATTTAAATTGTATTTAAATCATTTTAGATTATGGGTCCTTTGTAGTATACTGAGATTCTATCATTGAGTAAATGTATTAATTCAAGTGTGCGGGGTATTTGATATCTATATTTCATGAAAGTATTTTTATGGTGGTTTAATATATGGATTTATATATTTAAATGATTACACATTCCAATTTTTGAATGATTAGATTTTTTATATATTTTATGATTGCAAACTAGGGATATTTGGAAAAGGATCAAAATGAAACCATACATGGTAATAAAAACTTGTGGTGTGAAATTTTTTTTTTTGAGGATTTAATGGAGTTAGAAATTGCGGAATGAAAGGTACACATCGTTTATTCCATTTACAAAACATGATCCTTTTAGGGTAAGTTTTTTTAATAAGTACGCCCTAATTTGAGATTCTTGAAAATTAGAAGACTACATAACATATAAGCTTTACACATCATATAAGTGTTATGGAGAAAAAATTAATGATGTTTCGGAAAACAATTTGATGATATTTTTAATCATAATCTCAAATATTTGACTCAGGGGCCCACCATAAGGATTTTCTAATACCATTATAATTTCATTGAATGCATCCTAAGCCCCCTGTAGTCAAATAAATTGAGGGCTATCCTACTATTGTTAACGAGCAACCAGAGACTAAATCATGGATCGAGATGTTGCAATGTGAAGGGTCCTCCCAGAGTTCATCTGCATTTTCATTATGAATAGTTTTTCTTTTATCCTTCTAGATAATACTATCATCAATAGGATGTGGAGTTAAAAACTCCTTATTCTAGGGTTATGTAAATAGAAGGGGTAGGTGAGTTGGATTTATATCATCTTATTTGTTCATTTACTTAGTTTGTTGCAATTCTTCAATCAACTTCAAGTACCTTCCTTTTTCTTTTATCATGACCATGGCTATTTTAATCTAAAATAAATATTATAGTTGAGAAACTAAAAACCAGAAATAAGGGATGAAATATTAAAATTTATGGAATGTCAGGTTTAAATATGGTATCAAGAAAAACTAAATTCAGTGAACCCCTAATTTACCAGTCCAAGGGGAATACTATATTGATGTTTTGAGGAGGGGAAACCCTGAAAATTGTATTTTCCTTGTATGGGATTTGATACCAATCATGAATTAATCAAAAAATTTTCTTAAATCCAATTGCACCATAACCTTAAAATTATAAAACCCTAGTGCACATTCAAAACTTATTTTCAAACCAAACCAATATATTTCACATTGTTTTCATTAATAATTTTATCAAAAAAATGTAAACTAATATTACCTACCAGTTTCTCCAAAATAATAAAATTAAACATTTTTATAATCTAATCAATCAAATTTCACAGTCTCTGTAGATCGATCTCAACCTGCTAATTTAATCATTTAATTTCATTATATGCAACCATTGAGTTTTTTTATATTTCTCTTTTTCATAGTCCTGTATGTAATTAACAACACCCATTAGAAATGTAAAAATCACATATTAGTTGTGTAAAAAAATTATTTTGAGATGAAGGATTTTTAGTTCTTGAATGAATAAAAAAATGAACTTTTGTATTATTTATGATGATTGGGACATATTATATAATTGTTTCACAAAAACATTGAAATGTTTTTTGGGTGACCCATGTTTAAATGTGATCATATGATCTAAGTATAATATTAAGGCTTATATAATTTATACCAAATATCGGGACTGAAAAATGTAGTTTAGAATAATAGTTCAATGGTTTTCACTAAAGCATTAAATTATTCAAGTGAAGAAAGTCAAACAAATCAATTTATGCATCAATTTCATATTATGGAGTTGTTGAAGTTATAAAGGGTAATGATTAAATAAAATTTTGAGTACCAGTGTTCATGTTCAACCAGGTTAATGGTTACAATGATGATAGAAATGATGAATAAAAAATTACACATATACATTTAAGAATATTTGAATACAAAGGATTACACCATATTATGGAAACAAATGAAATTTTTTTATGTTGTTGATCCGTCAATTTATCATTGTTTAGTCATTTTACATGGAAGAAAGTGTAAATTATTTATGTGAGTGTTGGTGGTGTTGAAAACATATATGATATTTGTTTATCCATTCCATGATTTTTAGAGGATATTAAAGACTATGAAAAACATATTGCACATGTTATATAGAATGAAAGTTGTGATATGATATGATAAAAATCCTTCAGTAATCTCTTATTAATTTTGGTAATGTATAAATATTCCATTTTACTAGTAAACGTCCTCATGTTGTGGACTATAATATACTTTTATGGGTTGTAATCTTGACAAAAATGTTATTTATTGATAAAACCCTCATAACATAAAAAAACATATTGCACAAAAAATGAGATGAGTAAATTAGACAATGAAGAACACATTGTGGACCATGAACATGGAGTAGAAAAATAACATGCAGATCATATGAATAACACAGAATAAACATAATATTGATTGAATAGATTTGATATTTAAATTTTTAAAAAAATGTGTATAACTGATCACATAAATTGAAATAATTATTGTTTGTATAAATATTTCTTTTAACTTGTCAACAAATTTTATTTTCATTTACCATTAATTGCATCCTTTAAATAATATCCACACTTTCATTCAAACAAATTTTCCATGGAGGAAGATAGTGATGGGCCCCCTGCCAGATAGATATATATAAGAAAAAATATAAAACCACTCCGCAATGGATATGTTTTCTTATAAATATTGATATGGTCAAATGTAGAGTCTCTAATTAAACGACCATACCACCTATAAATCTCTCACCACTCTACACCATTAGGCCCTTTAATGGGTTTGGATATTTTTTGAAAAACGAGATAGGGTTCATGGTATTTTTAAAAAAGGGTCCCAAGAAGTATGATCTCTGTTCATGATTTTTCCCTCCACAGGAAGCATGAATTGGGTTCACGCTTCCTTTGTGAATTTTATAATGGAATCATGAATGGGGTTCACTTTTACTCAATAATTTTTATTTAAAAATCATCAATATTTATAATTAAAAATTAAATATAAATACATATTAATTAAAAAAATATAAATATGTATAAAAAATCAGTAAATATTAAAAAATATTAATATATTTTAATTAAATGTTTTAAAATACTAATAATAGTGTTCATTCACATTTTGATCAACTGGTCTGACACATAGTGCATTGCTCGATCACCAGTATTGTTTGTTCATCAATTTTTGCAGTAGGGGTATGCATTAATATTTCATTCCAGTTGAATATTACAATATGTTAATATCACAATTTTACATTACCAAACACTCATTACACTACCTCTTCTATATATTAACATGAATTAAAATTGTTAATGGGAAAAGGGCACTGGTTCATACTTAAGAGCTGTGTTATCCATTATTTCACACTAAGTCTATGTGATGCATAATCGGTGTTGAAAACAATATGATTTTATTTGAGAAATAATGTTTTACTATACCAACTAATCATGATACCACATGAAATGTGAAATCATGTACTTATTATAAACTGTAATCCTATTTATTTCAAGATGATGATATTAAATTATATATGAATCTTTTATTTGATTAATCAACCTAAAACACATGAACTCACTTTAACAAATAGATCAAAAAACATACAACTTCAATAATCCGGATAAGTGGTCTTTAAGCACATTCATATAAGATCATTTCTTATGTCATTGATTAATTCAATTAAAACCTATAATTATTGAGTTTAACTATTTTTTTAAAAAGGAAGAGATATTTAGAAAATTTTGCATCATTAAATTACATAATCATCATGAACATTCTACAATAATTTGATTTGACTCTAATTGATATAATTATTATGGTAGTAAATTCATATTTTTTAATTTACCTCCCCCTCAAGGGAAACACTCATACACATATTTATAATAGTGGATATCTTCAATAATGGTTTTCAATATGATATAAGGACGATCTTATTCAATACTTATTCTTTATGATACTGACTATATGATCAACCCATTATGATATCATTTTTATACATATTGTCTTAAATATGATAATACATTCTTAAAATTCATCAATGATGACCTTCTTTATTATTTGTATTTAAAACCAATTGTTGAATAATTTAAAGATGATAAGGTTTTCATATTCGTGATCATGAATTTTTATCACTCACTACTTCTCATGTTCTCTCCCTGAAAACATTGTTCACCATAATGTCCTGACATCCTATGAATAGAAAAAATAAATAATGATTAAAGAAAATATGGTGGATCATCTTTACTTCTTAATGTGAATAATATTGTTAAGTTTGTTTTCTAAATTTTGATGGCCCAATTCATATATTAATCACTATTTCACATAAAAACATATGTTATAATTTATATTGGTGTAGAAAGGAACTCTTCACATTACCTTCTGATTCTTATGGTGTTTTTTTCCTTATTATCTTTCTTGGATGGTGCAATATTATACGTCTCAATGATTGTTTCGTATTCTTAAGAAAAAACAAATAAATATTTTTTAAAATTTCCATAATTGTATCACATGATGAAGGTATTTTAATCATAAAATATTCCAATGAAGATTTTCTAATATTAGAAACTATATTCTTATTTTATAAATACTGAATATGAATCTTTTCAAAATTGTTTTAATGAAAAACAAATTCCATACATATTATGTTTTTGTTTTTATGATCTTCAATCATTAATCTCCTAATCTTCACATATATCCATTATCCAATCAAATTCTTCTTCAAAAAATTAATTTTTTCATCAATGATATAGGTTTCATGATCATCTAAGATTTTACATGCAATTTCAAATCCTTAAGATTAGTAATATTTTTCTAGATTTCTTCATGTTCATAAAACTTTTTATACAAAGTCTTATTGAATTAAATATATTTAATGTATGTAAGATTTATTAATTAATTTAATAATAATATTTATTATTCATATATTTTTAATAATTGTAAGTATTAATATGGATTGTCTATAAAAATTATTCATTTTGGTATATAATTTGATTATAGTAAGGAACTTATTGAAAAAAAGAACAAAACACTATAAATGATAAGAGTAAGGAACATAAAATATTTATCATAAATCTAATATCAATATAATCATTTTCTATATACTAGATCCTCGTTTGTTCTACAACCGAGAATATATAGGATGAATCCATGACATGTCTATCTAAGTCTCCGCTCTGCAGTATGTTACTCATGTATATCATCATAGGAAGCCACCTTCACATCCTTCTATGTGATAGGCAGTGGATGGACAGTCTCCCCACATGTACCATGTCCTACCTATAAGGATAGTGGATTCTAGCTTGAACTCTTTAAAATATATAATGAATATGGTTGTTGTGCTATAAATGTATGAAAAATATAGTGTAATGAAGCATTCATCTCTGGCTAGTAAACATCTATATCTTCCCTTATATGTGAATGAGAAGATGGAGGAGCATCTGAATGATAATAATGAACACCCTCCTCCTGAGGAACATATAAATCCAAAACAAGTTCACCCCTGGTACATCTATATCTGGCTCAACAGCCTCAAGATCATGTGGCAGATCAATGAAAATATCATGATAAATTACATCCATGGAAGGAATATACTCGGCCACAATGCTATGAAAATATGTCTGGTCAAATGAGGCTCCTTGTACTAGAACAGATGTATTAATGAGATGAGTGATAAGAGTATCTTGTGAAAGAATTATATTTTTATGAAATTTTAATAAAAAATATGTTCAGCATTGGAAGGAAGAATGAATTCCAAAACAAGAATGCCTCGTCCATGCATTGTTAGAAATTAGACTAGGGACCTATAACACCAAGATGCCTAATCCAACAAATCCAATAAATACAAAGGCATTATCCCCACCACTCAATAACTGGGAAAACTATCTTTTATCACATAGATCATTATATGTGGCATGATATTTCTTCAAATCACAGTTCATCGTCCCTGAAATCATTAGGGAATGAAGTGATGGTAGGTGACTAAGTTGGTCAAGAACGGGCTAACGGAACCCAAATTGACTCATAACTCTGTCCGTATGAGTCCACTCATATATATGAAAATGAATAAATGGAACCATATAGGAACCTATAGCTTTCATCATCCTACAATACTATGGAATACCATGGATGATATCATCATTTTATCACATCAATGTAATTAGAATGAAAAAATGAATAATCAATTAATAAATGAAGTGATGTATAATAATGAATAAATATTTGAAAATATAAATAATAATCACATAATTCATCTAGATTAAGGATATTTTTGCATAAGTCTTTAGGTGTTGACGTCATGTATGGATGTATCTGAATGATGATGTGCATGAATCCACTAATATATATCATTTTTATACTTAAATTTCTTAATTGAAAGTTATTCAATTAATTTAGACATTATAAGAAAGAAATGGTATACCATCATCTATGTGGGGACTCCTCTACAATATGTATAGTTAATAGAACACAATCATATGGAGCTACGTGAGCGATTTGATCCCATACCCACATCTATAGAAGAATAATGCATCATGTGATCTGTATCTTATCGACATAAGATGCACTACATAACACACTGTATGTATTTTCATGAAATGAAAACCCCCATCTATACCGACCTTCCAGGTCGAAGGTTTATATTAATGGTTAATACATCAGATGTATAAATTTAGTGGAGTGATCAAATAATATCATACCACTGATCAGCCTAAAAATATAAGCATGTGGAAATTTCAGTTCAGTGATATCTTAAGTATCCTCCGCTAACTGTGTGATGTGATTTTCTAATTAGGCCATGCGTAATATATAAATGATGATAGCCCTACCATCAGCATAGATTTCTCTGCCCAGTTCAATATGAACAATCTCGAACCAATATGCTTCGACTAGTCCAGTCACAACCTACCATTGATGGGGAGGCCCAACATAATGGACACAACCTACAGTGTAATGGTAATCTCTCTATCTCAATAAATAGAACATGTGTGACTCTAGCCTCCATTTCTCTGTGATCATAGCGATGTGGTGATTGTCAAAAAAGATTAAGTCACACATCGCCTTGCCAATGAACCCATCGTGACGAAGATGGAGGATGATAGCTAGAGGTGGTGCGACAAGATGGAAATAATGAGATCTACTTACACTCAATGTATGAATTAGATTTCCCTCTAAGACTCGTCGTGAAACAAGAGTATCTTGGTATTTGAGATATTGAGGACCTTCCGTATGAAAAAATGACTTTATCGTTAATAATTTTTAATGAATTCAATAAAAAATTTAATTTTTTTAAAACAATATATCAAAAAAGTAACGTAGAAACATATATATGGGCACTTTTGTTGGTTTAGATTATTAATTTCTTGTTATATTAATCTCCAATGAAGTTTAATTTATTATAAATTTTTATATAATTATATATTGATGGGAAACCAACTTTGAACATGTCGATGAATGATATATTCATTTTTATGTATGTTTATTTTTTTATTAGGTATAGTATCAAAATATTATCTCTGATACAATCCAGAAATAAAAGAAACTAAAATTGAAATAGGTCAGGAATAGAGAATGATATAAATAAAATCATTCATTACTGAAACATACACATATGATGCAAAATATACACATTCATGATAAAATACACAAACTTGATCATGGATGACCGGAAGTATACCTCTATCCTATCACTTGGGGACATCTCTTATAATTATATCCCTATGTGTGAAAATGTTGCATCGTAGTCCCCCTTCTCATTGCTGAGTCCAATCCATCTCATTTCTAATTCGAGTATTCATTGGTCTTCTTTGGGGGTGAAACCTGGTGGTATGAATAAAATAATTTAAAAAATGATATAAATTGAAAAGAACATAAATGAAAACTAAACTAACATACGAAATCTGGAAATATCAGGGATGATAGTAGGTTAATTAGCATGAAATGGGATAGACTGAAATTCACCAACAGGCATCCGATATTCACTCTAACAGTTTACCAAAGTGCTCGTGTGATACAATGGGTCAACATAAGGCACACATGATATATTTTCTAAAGCACTAACTTCAATAACATGTGCATATGGATATCTCAATGCCTAAAATTTGTTGTAATTACAATACTTTTAATCCAACATAACCACAAGTACCTCACAACTAGGTCATGTACCATGATTGAAGCACTCTCATACCTAAAATCTCCCCATTTCTTGATCAGAGGTTAGAACACACCATCTTTAAGGCTCATGTAGTATTTGATAAATGTCACTTTGGAAATGCATTTCTAGAATTCCGCAAAATGAAAGGGATTACACTACATCAATATCACCAAACACTATATATAATTCCATCATACCATTACTATATTATTGCCTAAATAACAAATATGCATCCATCCATTCATTCTGACTGAGTAAAGGGTACTCATTGTGAAATAAAAGATCAGGATGATGAATATTTCAATATGTTATTAAACCTCATGATGCATCAACCCCTAGTTTTAACCAATTATGAATATAATTGAGAACATAATCCAAAGTTCGATAACCATTAATATTTTGTAATTTTCATGTTTAAAACTATATCTAAAACCCTAATAGATATAAATCAAATCATAGTTGCAATATATTTTCACATAAATGATTACAAAGAAAAAATAATTTAATTAAATGTAATATACTAAATGAAAATTTTAAATTATTTAAATAAACTATGATCGACCTTGAGACTTACCATGGATTAGTTTATCATTATCATACAATCTAAAAAAACCTATGGGGGAACCCCTACAGTCTCTATAATAAAATATTTTAGCAACCTCAAGCATCCTTTCAAACAATAACACCTCTAATTGAATGCCCCTTGTCGAATTCCTGTTCGCGAATACCTCTTTAATAATTCCTCTTGTTAATTTCATTTTTATTCAAAATTTAATCATATTCATGTGAGGGGGTATAGGCGTATGAAATACATAAAATTTTTAAGAGGAAACATAGGCCCTTACATACTTAATGAGGGATTACTCGCATGCCATCAGTGTGGAAAAAATGCAATTATTACAAATTATAAAATCATATACAAAAATAGACATGCACTTTCATGTTTGAATTGGTTGTTCATCTCCAGATCATCCATCACACAATACTATTAATATGTTATTATATATAGTTACTTTTTTCTATATATTATATAACATTACATATTACTATATGAAATATATATTAAATATCTACGCATATTACTCAAAAAAATACTTTTCAATGTGTTGGTATATATATATTTAATAATAATATTTAATAAATTTAATTAAAAGTAATATAATTTATACTTACATAACAATCATTAAAATACTAAACAGTTCTGTTATTTTCAATTGATTAAAATTGCATATGTTTATATTATATTTTTTTGACATTATATTAATTTCAAAAATATAAGTAATAATATTTTATACTACATTAGATGAATGAATAATTATTTATAACTAATATAATTTTATTTTATTGATTAAAATTATTATTTGTAATAAATAAAATTAATAGAATTTACACATATATAAAAACCATTAAAATAACATTAACATATGTTGTTTTCAATTTAATAAAATTACATATATATAATTTTTTTTATCATTTTTATACTTTCCAATATTTGTTTAATTACATTTCAAACTTTTTTACTTCAAATAAAATTACACTTAATATACTTTTATATTATTATTTCTAGAAAAGTGATTATATAAAATAAAAAAACTTATATATATATATATTACTAAATTCATATATGATATTTAAAATAAAAAATATATTTTTAATAAATTATATAACTATTGTATAGAATATTATATTTTATATTTATATTACTTAAAATATATTTTATATAAAATTAAATATATTCAACTCGAAAATAAAATTAGAAATATATAAATTTTAAAAATATATTTCACTATTTATAAATTCTATTTTACACACAGTATATAAAAATTTCCTAAACATTAAATGTGAATTATATCATTAAACAAATAATAGCTCATTCAAAAATTAAATCATACAAAAAAATGTAATTTATACATTCATAAATGTATCAATAAAAATTAAATAAATAAACTACACACACGAACACTAACTTCTACATACATACATTCATGAATCATATATTAAATAAATAAATATTAAAAAAATAAATAAATAAAATTTTAAAATTAAAATTTTAAATAGAAATTTTACCTTATTAAAAGATGAAAATATATGTTGACAATGATTTTATGCAGGTCTTCACAAAAAAAAACGAAGAGTAGAGCAATGAAATTGGGGGGTATCTATTAATAAACTTTATCCTGGTGGAGGTGTGGACCTTGTTCTCGCCTCCTTCATGACATTTGCGAAGGCATCATGAATGGGGTCCACGTTTCCTCCATAATATAAAGGAAGGGTGAATGAGGTTCACACTTCTCTAGAAGTAGATAATGAATTTTGAACCCAGTTCATGCTTCATCCTTGGATTGGAGAAGTGTGAATGTGGTTCATGCTTCATGGGACCCTTTATCAAAATTATTGGGAATACTATCACGTTAAAAAAAATAAAGACCATTAAAAAAACACCACTTTTACCTCTTAGTTCTACATATTGGTAAATATCTTGAATCATTATGTAGTTCTCGGGGCATCCCATGTAATGTATTTATTGGTTCTAGGGTTATAATAAGCTTTGTGTGTAGAGGACGACTAAGAAATCACAGGGTATGGAAATACAGGCGGTGTGGGAATAGGAGGTGGGTATGGATGAGTTCGTGGTTGGGGAATTGGAAGTAGTACTAGTGGGGGCCATGGTGGTGGTGATGTCACTTGTGGGGTCTTCGAGGATTACTCCAGTGGTGGAAAAGGAGGTAGTGGTAGTGTTGGGGGAGGTCATGGTGGTGGGGAGTCAGGAGGTGGTGTAGGTGGATGAATATGCAATGGAGGGGTGGTTGGTAGTGGGGGAGGAAATGGTTGAGGTTTTGGTGGTAGTGGGGCCGGTGGGGGAATTGAAGGTGGATCTTGTGAAGGAAAAGTAGGAGGATCTGGTGGTTGTGTTGGGGGTGGTCATGGTGGTAGCGAGGCAGGAGGTGACGTAGGGGGAGGAATATGAGGTGGAGGGACATTTGGTTGTGGTGAAGGAATATGGGGAGGGGTTCATGGTAGTGGTGGTGGTGGTGATGGTGGGGTGTTGAGGGTGGATCAATGAATGACAATGTAGGATGAGCTTATTGATGTGGTGGTGGAGGTCATGGTGGCAGTAATTCAAGAGGTGGCAGAAGAGAAGGCATAGGAGGCGGAGGGGAACTGGTGGCGGGGGAGGTAAAGGTGTAGGGGTTGCTGGTGGTTCTTATGGTGGGTGTATTGGGGTTGATCCAGTAGAGGAAACAGAGGAGCAGTTGGTGGTGGTGTTAGGGGAGGTTATGGTGGTGGTGGGGAGGGTGGTGCCATAAGTAGCAGCATAAGAGGTAAAGGGGTTTCAAGTAGTGGGGGAGGAAAATGTGTAGGTGGAGGAGTTGGTGACGGTGGGGGGGTGGAGGAGGTCATGATGGGGGTGGGGGGAGGGTGGATACGGTAGAGGTGGAAGAGGAGAACATGGGCACTGAATATGATTAGAATAAATCATGGTATGCATGTCGTTAATTTAAAAAATAAAAAAATGTAGCAATGTAATCGCTTTCCCCCATCCATTTGAATAAAATTAAACACTGCATTTTTTTAATCCCATTAAATATTTATGCATTTTTAATAATAGAAATTAATCATTATTCATGAAATCTGAATTTTCTCCCAAAAATGATTGACACCTAGTCAAATTATCGACGTTTGTTATAGATATAGATTTCCATTGAATCATTTATCAAAAAGAATATTTTTTCCATAGGGAAATAGAATATAAATATATTATTAGGGTTTCTGTTGTGTGTTCTACAAAAATATTGGATTTAATTTTTTTATCTCTCAATGTTTTTTTGAAGTGTAATGACAAAATCTTAATGAAAACCAATTTTTATTTTTTAAATAAAAGTGGTGATAAAGAATACTCTATTTTTTACACATTTTTTTAGTTGCTTCATGGAATATTTGATTAGAAAAACAATACCACAAAATAAACAATATATAAAATTTTATATCAATTCTACATAAAACTGCTGATAAAGTCATATAGTTATATCACTTTATTTAATGCTTATAAAGGGTATATTCCATTAAAAAAATCATATCAATAAAATTCTTATATTAATATATATATATATATATATAATAATATTGATAAAAAATGAGACATATTTTATTTAAGTCATTTTATATATGAAAAAATTTACATTTTCACTTGATATATAAGATATTTATTTAAAAATGTCACAATACAATAAACATTAGACACACACAGAAAAATAAATAAATAAATATATATATATATATATAATTTTCTAAAATATTATTAATTAAATATGAAATATGTATTACAAGTCATATTAATTTATTTGTAATATATTTAGTGAATTTTTTTTATTAATTTTATTAAAAATATATAATATTAATTGGACAAATTTACTAGAAATTATGTTCTATAAATGTCATTTTTATCAATTTGATATATATATCAAGGTATAAATATTAATTATTAATTAAAAATCAACTAAATTTGTTACACATAATATGTCATAAATTCCTTTCACACATATAGATATATTAAATTAAATCAATATTATATAGACAAACATACACAAATAATATATATTATTAATATTTTCATTTCTATTATAGTTCAATATATAATATTTTATATAATATATTTTTTGTTATTATTGTTTCATCATTTATTATATTTATATTTAATATATAATAAATATTACTATTTATGATTAATATATATATATATATATCAAATTTATTAATTTTTAATTTATACTTTTTTCATTAATAAATTTATTAATTTCTTTATAAGTTAATCTTTTTTAATTTTTAATTTTTAATTTTTTTGTTTAATATTATTAAATTTTATTCATTTTTAATATTTATTGATATTTATTGATGTTCATTTATATTTTTTGATATAGTTGTAATTTTCATAATTAATATATATTTATTTTCATTTAAACATTTATTCATTTCTTATATATATATATATAATCTATTATTGAATTTTTAAATAACTTATTAGATATATTAATATTTTAATTAGATTTTACTCATTTTTAACATGAATCCATTTACTATTTTTTATTCATTAGTATTGTTAAGAGTTTGTTTACTTTTTCTATAATTTATTAATTTTAAATATTTATTTGTTTAATATTTTTGTAACTTATTTATTTATTTTTATTTATATGTAGTTATATATATTAAATTTATTTATTTTTAGATTTTATTTGTTTAATATATTTTTTCCTTATTCGTTTATAATATTTAATGTATTTATTAACATTTAATATATATTTAATACAATTTAAATTTACATATCTCAAACTTGTGTTACAATAATTTCACAATCATCTGTACTATCTATTACCTTCTAATATTTATTTCAAATATATTCATTTCTAATATATTTTTTTCATTAATAATCATAATTATTTTTAAACATTTTTTAGATTTATTTATTTTCAAATTTTCATTGTTTAATATATTTTTCCCTTTAATAATTTTTTAATATTTATTTAAACATTTTTATTCATTAACATTTAATCTTTTTAATATTGTTGCAGTTTATATAATTAATATGTACTCAATATCATTAGTAAATATCCATTTTTAATTTTTTTAATAATCTATACAATTAATAACACTTATTCGTATTTCAAATTTATTCATAATTATTATTATTTATTTCATTAATAGACATTACATATTATATGATGTCAGTGTTCAATTTAATATATATCAAACTTTTTTTGTAAAGAGAGACACACTCACATGGCCTTAACAAAAACTTATACGTAATTAATATAATATAATATTAAAATGCACACACAGAATATAGTGTTATTTATTCAAATTATAATATTCATTTTAGTATTTCATTTATTAAAAAAATATATTTAATATATTATGTTCTTAATCGGTAAAATTTATTTATTCATTTTTAATATTATTTATATTAACATTATTTATTATATTTTAATATTTATTCATATTTATATTTTCTAGAATTTAATTATTTTCTAATATTTATATATATATAATTATTTATTTACGATATTATTATATTTCTAATATGTATTCTTCTTCATTTTATTATATATTCATTTTTAGTGTTTTTAATAATTAGTATAATTAATAAAGCATATCCATTTTTTATTATTATTAAAGTCTATTCATTTTTAAAGATCAATTTCCCTCCTTTTTAACAATAACACATATAGGATTATATATTCATTAATAATACCGAAAATATTTTAATAAAAATATATTTGAAAAAATATATGTAAATAAATATATTTATATTTATAGATAAATATATTTATAAATGTATATATACTTTGTTTATAAAATTATATATTTATAATTGT
The DNA here is from genome assembly GCA_963277665.1 of Viscum album. Classification (NCBI taxonomy): domain Eukaryota; kingdom Viridiplantae; phylum Streptophyta; class Magnoliopsida; order Santalales; family Viscaceae; genus Viscum; species Viscum album. The sequence goes on from OY728150.1 coordinate 185,946,176, forward strand.
AAATAATTTTTTCCCTTTGTAAACCAGGTTCTATTGTGTTGTTCATGTTCCCGGGGAATTCTACCACTTCCACTACTCCCCCCACGACCTTCTTGGATGAATCAAACCACATAAAAACTAATGTATGTTTTCATTTCCACTCATCTATTATTTATCTATGTCTTTATACTATCCTTGATGCGTGTCACATGCCTTGTACTTACCAATCATCATTGTGCATAACCACCTATTATATCCCTTTCTTATAGGCCATTGGGTACGAATGATTTCAAAAGAAATGAGATGATTTGGAGGGATCGAAATATATTTCCTCTTTTTGGAAATAGAATACCCAATGAACTGAAGATAGGAACATGAGAGGAATGAGTTTAATTTTCATGAATGATAATATAGATAACATGATGTGGACGTGTTGATAAAGAAACATTGAATTATGATTCTGAATTTGAGTAGTCAGATGCACTACATGCAGAAGTGAAATTTCATTAGAGCAATTAAATGGGGAGAAAGAGATTTCTACACAAACTCAAATCTAGAGTCATCCAAAAATCAATGTAATTATGAAGGAAACCATGCATGGGCATGGCCATTTTTTAGAAATTTAATATGTTATCCCTATATACATTTTAATTTTATTTATCTTTTTTTAAATAATATTTATATAATGTTTATGATTATTTATTAAAATAAAATTTAATCATTTTTCTAAATTTTATGTTATTTATAATTCATTATGTAATATTTATATAGATAATTTTGATATAAATATTTTAAATTTCTTATATAATTATTACTCATAGTTTTTAAAATTTAAATGTTTGAAAATAAAATTTTCATGATGATTATATCAATATTTAAAATAAAATTAATTTCAAATAGAAAAATATATCAATTTTGTAAATGAATTTAATTAATATATGAAATCACATAATTAAAAACAATATTTTTTAAAATAAAATAAAATTTGAATTCACACATTTTTATAGTTTTTATATATATAATTACACAAACATGAAAACAAAAGAATGAATTGAAATTGAAATTATTAATTTTTATTTCTTAGGAAAAATTAATAAAAAAAATTAGTTTTTAATTAAGGATGTTTTATTTCATATAACGTGAAATTATATCCTTTATTTTTATTTTAAAATAAAATAATAGAAAATCATGGGAAGAAAATATAATCATTAATTTTATTTTATGAGGTTTCTTTCTAGTATTATTTCTTCTTCACTTATTATTTCTTCATCACATAATTAAACTCATTTTTATCCTTCGTGTGATATAAAACATGATATTTGTGTCTTCTTTTTGGATGGATTAATTCTTCTTCTTCTTCATGGAAGATATTGCCAATGTATTCTCCTATTTCTCAATGAAGATAGGAGTTTGGTTTTTTGTATATTTGCTAGAATTATATCATCTTTAGGTAATGTTATCCACCTCATTACAATAAATATATAATGCGGTTTATTTATAAAAAAAATTGGGTGGGTTTTTTTAATTATATTGGATAACATTTTTTATTAGAAATGGGAGGGGTTAGCACAACTTCATTTCATATTGGCTGGAAAATGGGTGACCAATTCTTAATATCGGTCAAATGTCCAATATAATTTCAATTCCTTACTAATTTTTATGTATCACTGAATTAATCATACTTGAAATTTTACCATAGAAAAGTGACAATCACATAAACTTTCCCACACCTTCCACATCCTAAGGTAATTTGGGACTGATGACCTGGATCAAGCTTCAAATGTGGGGGAGAATATTACCATTTCCAAGTTTCATTCATACACCCATTGATTTAAATCAAAAAATTATGCCCATTTTCTTCAATTAACTGTAAGAAGAATTACAATCCTTTTAATTTTACATTTTCATGAACATCTATGATAGGCGTTTTTCAACACAACCCCCTTGCCTCATGTTTATTTAAAAATTACTTCTTTTAATAATGATTGAAAAAGAGAGTGTATAAAATATAATTATTTGTATAATTATTAAGTAGGTTAATTCACCTATTTTTCATTCATAGTGATGTAGTTCTATAAAATTTTAATCATGGTAGTTTCTTCCCCCTACTAACCCCATTGAGGATTCCTTCCACGACCATTTCATCCTTCGTTCCAATGAGTAAGTTGTCATTTCTTTTTAGTTTTTTCTTTCTCTTTTACCCACATACATTAATTCCAACCACCATTGGACTTCTTTAATTCATCAATATTTTGTTATTTTTTTTCAGTGGACTTTATTGGTCCATCCCATTGAGATAGAACCCCACTTTTATTTGAACCCATGTCCTATTTAGGTGTACTCCTAGAAATCTATTTAAAAATACACTTATACTACCCTGCACTATTTAAATTTGTATTGTGACCAACACTCAAAACATCCTCCTCACATAGCATATACCATGTAAATAAATAAATAAACAACAACTCCTCCCTCTTTTTGGACTCCAACCTACCATTGTTATGTAAATAATCCTAGAATTACATCCTTTTTGTCCGACATAACATAAAATCTAGAACAAGGACCAATATCCCCTTATTTACCCTATGATTTTCTTTTCATGTCTCCCTTATATAAAATTATATCCTCTCTGGAATCATCACAAATAACATTCAAATATTGGGTTTCCTTAATTGAATTTTATAAATAGTTATCCTTTTGGTATGAATATCTTATGCGTATCTATTTATTTTTTGTATTAAATGAATATTTTATTGACCTAATAGGTTGAATATTAATCAAAAATGGATTGATTCTATTCGTATGATAATCGTTTATGAATATATAATTAAAGAGTTCATCAATTTTTACAATGGAGCATGAATACAACCCATGTCAAATCATTTGTCTCTGTTTATATTGTTTTTATTCAATAAATATTAGTCATAAAGAGATGTAAGTACATTTTATTTTTCATATTATATGAATTGGATATTTTATTACCATCATCATTATTTGATATAATGTTCCACCTAATGGTTCCCCTAGTTATGGAGGTTTAACTATGTGGTCATGTCCATTACAGACGGATGTACCCCATTAAATGATATATGAAGCTTTTGAAAGGGTACACCATGATTCAGATTCATCCAAATGGTTGTATTGTATAATGATATATTGTTGAAGAAGTTTTTGAATTATTTACTAGTTTCTAATTAGTTAATGATAACATCAGTCTCCCAATGTCTTATTACATTGGAGTCCTTATGGGAAAAGAGATCTTTAGAGGAGATGTTGTATCAATTACCATCCCAATGTGGGAGAAAGCTCACCTTTACATTTTACATAATAGTTTATAAGATTTCCTATACTTTTATGCCCATATATTAATTATTAAATATTTATATCCAACATGGGATTAATTCTAGTTATCAAATACACATAATTAACAGTTTTGGATGGTTTTTAGATCATGTAGATAAGTAATTATCTAAAAATCCTCGTTCAATTTTGGAAGAAAATCAATGGCTAGACCAGGGAGAAAATGAAAATGTTATATCATAGAATGGTTTTTTAATTAATTTTTATTCGTTCTATATAATGTAATGATATAAACGAATTAGAATAAAAAATATTGGATTTACGCTTACGGAGGAATCGAGGCATGTATCAAGTTCCAAGGGTAGAAATAAAATTTTTGAGAATATGTTATATTTCAGAAACACCCAATTTATGCTCTTGGAATCATCCAATTTCTTTTTGAAAATGGGATGAAAATAGTAGTGCTACAAATGTCGATGAATTAGGCCTTTTGAAAGAGAATTTTAGTGAGTTAGTGTATAAATATGAGTTTTTTATAATGGAATAACATGAATTGAATGTATTTTATGTCTTAGATCCAAAAAATAATAATTTATCAATTTTCTTGTTGGTTTCTAAAACCATTGCAGGGTCAGATGAAACATCAATTTTAGATAGCCCATTCATTGTTAGTTCACAATCATTTCCAGGACGTTATAATGCCGAAAATGCCTTATATGTTATATGTTAACAAAAAGAGGTTATTTGTATACATGAATGTGGATTCAAATCCTATAAAACATTATAAAAAAAAGAGTTCAATGATAATTTTAATTTATTTTTCAATATACTCTCATTTTCCTCAAAATATTATGTGTTATCTACTACATTTATGTTATTTAAATTAAATGTTTGAATAATCATGTAGATAATGACTTCTTCAGATGATGATGTTAGTAATCTAGAGGAATAATAGATGATTGATGTTAAAACCATGAAATTATTTGGGGATAAAAAAATATGTTGATGAAATATACAAGAATGGTGTTTTATCACTATGTTAAAGAAAATTGTAAATGTAAGAATAATGTTTTTAAAATTTGAGGATGGATAGAATCAACGTTGAAAACTGTTGATCCCAAAAAATAAATGTTCATTAGTTTTGTAGTGGTCAAAATTAGAATCTATGTACCAATTGATATAGATATTTGAAACCATGTCCAATATCTATAATAGGAATCCATTTGGGATGATATTAAGGTAATATTACGATATAATCTTTCTATTTTTCTTAAAAATTATATTATGAAATGTTGATTTTTTTAAATTATACCCCGTAATTATTTTTTGATGATTTATATATGAAATTCGTATTAATTGTCACTTGAAAATATTATAGACGATTCCAAAAATTTATTACAATGTATCATCATTGGGAAATGATGTGGAAACTAAAGTCCCACCCACAAGTTAAGTATATACACATTATAAAATATGTTACATGGAAATATTTCATTAGTCATCACGATGAGAAATCACATCAAGTGTAAAGTATTTAATAATATTTTATTTGAAATCATTTATTATACCTAATTTGATTCTAAATTGTTAATTTAAGAAATATTAATGGTGTAATAAAAATAAACCACGTGAAACAAAACTGATGTGCACATATCCTAAAGCAAGGATGGGGTACAATTTAATTGAAAAGAAAATAGAATATATTTTAAATATACAATAAATGTTTTGTGAAATATAAAAATATATATATTCTATTGTTTGTATTTAGTATGAGGACTCAAAATCAAAATCCAATTCCATCACAAATCATGAGCTATGCATGGAGGCCTATACAAATAAATAGGATTAAATAGTTGATGAAAACACATAACTAATATGGGAAGCATGTGTAAGTATGAAAAAATATTAGTTATTTACGATTTATAACATTATTATATAAAAATATCATTTTTATGTTCATAGGCTTTTTATTGATTATACATAAGAATCAGCATAGACTGTACCCAAGGGAAAACATTGTACAATAACAATGAAGCAATAGAAAAAATATAGTTTTGTTAGAGGTTTAGGTTTTAGAGAGTCACAATGTACAAATTTCATGGAGAAAAATCCATAAATAGATACATATGAGATGATAAACGAACTATAGGAACAAATAGATGTTTTTAAATCTAATAATATGTTGCATGGATTGGTGCACCAATGTATTGAAAAGGATCAAAATGAAATGACAGTGGGACAATGAACAGTATATGGAAGAGCCAAATGACCCCTACTAGAATTGAGGCTGGGCATTCCCCTAAACCACTCACCCTACACAAGGTAATAAATATTTTCATTAATATTTCTTCTAATCATGAATCAATCATCTTCTGATAAATAAATATTACTCAAATTCTATAGGGGAAGTTATATGTGATTTATTTCTATCAACACCCACACACCACCCTGTTGCGAGGTACAATGTATGATATCATAAAATTAATTTTATACCACAAAAAAATCCCAAAATATCACATGAGATTGAATTCATGTAGCTAACAAGTCAATTGCTAAGTTGACTATTCCTCTTGATGATCTGGATGTTACTATGGTCGATAATTCTATTGGGACTTTTATAGCATGACTGTATGATATTATAAATATAGATGTGGTATGTCCATAAAAAAATCAAATGAAAAACCTTTAACTATTTATAAAAAAGGGTATGAACTGAGGTATGGTATTACATATGTAAAAAACATATGAGAAATGAATGTTCTGATAAACAAAATCCAATTAATCAACCATGAAAATAAAAGAGCCTTCCAGGAGTACCTTCACCCCATCAATTTGACTGTGGCTTATATTAATATTAAAAGTTCATGTATAAAACAAATTCAATGATGGAAATATATTATACATTCAATATCAATAATTTATTTTTATATTCTATTAATTACATGTTATGTTTGGAGATTATAAATGTGATTATCAAGTTAGAATAGTTGGGATTATTTGTTGTTAATACATAAATGAGGTACATATTAATAATTAGTCTACCAAATAAATGATGTACTATGTACATTATTGTTAATAACTATTCATTTTTGTATAGGTATCTATATTAATACTATATAAAGTGAAATCCTTGTGAAGCAATATTTGTACTCATTAATCCCAATATCATTTCTATTGAAAACGTTTCATTTAAATTAGAAGAAATTAAAAATGGAATAGATAAACTAAGTGAGTAATTTGAGAAGAAAATACCAGATGAAATAGTATTCTTGATTCCTACAGTGTAGGGGTAAATGTCTATAGTCTATTCTTAAGAAATATATTTTTCTTTTTCCATTACTTATATATTTTTTGGAATCACTGGATGCTGATCGTAATCAATTTGGATGTCGCAAATGATTTTTTGGAGGCAATGCATCAATTTACATCATAGAGTCCACACATAATAAATATTGGGAAAATATTAATACTCTAAAATCAATATTTTACAGAAGAAATTTTAATTAAATTTTTAGTTTGTGTTTTAATGAGAAATTTTTTATGAAAGGTTTATCGATAAATATTGTATAAATTACGGTATGATGATAGTGACTGAAAGTTACAATCTTGTTGACTTCTTCAAATGAAAAAAAATTTAAATTATATATAGTAAATTGTAATGATAAACACATATTTCAAAACAATTTAATAATTTTGGACGATATTTATGTTGTGTCCTAAATATGATAACAACATAAATTATAGATATTACATATTAAAATATATGAAAGATATAATATATCATTAAAAGGATAGAATCCCTAGAAACGTAATTTTTTATGGTAATTCTAATTTTATTAAAAATGTTCCATGACCATTTATTTGCCTATATTTTCTCAATACTACTAATATATCCAATAATTTATATACTCAAAATTAAACATACTTTTTTCAGAGATGAGTGGGTCAAGAAGTTGTGGTTGGAATGTTTTTAATACCAAAATTAGGTTATTACCTGTTATGTTTTTGTCTAGTATGGGCTACGAACATATAGATATATTTGGGAAATAAATATTTATTGACATTATTCTTTTATATTATTTTTGACCTATTTCTCAAGGAGAAATATAATATAAGGTTATGCTCTATAGAATCCGATAGATCTAGTAACATGTTCAAACATTATTGTGCTCATGAGATATTCGAATTCATGTCTACAAAAAAGATTACAGTGATAGGGAAATGGGTTATGAAAGTATACATATATCATGAAAAGTTGATTTCATATTACATATTTAGTTAATTTTTTCATCTATTTATCTACTATTTTTAATTTTACTTCCTTATTATTTTTATCAAATATTTCTTTAGTTTTTATCATCTGTCATTTTAAAAGTTATACTTTTCTTTCAACTATATGCAAAAAATTAAAAAAAATATAAATTATGGTCCTTTCTTATGGATGTTTAAACTTCATGCTACCTTAAACATTAAGTGAATTATAAGAATTCATCTACAAAATTTATGATCTCACTAATTTTCATCACATTATTTTTGAATTAGACTCTAATTAAAATATAATTTCTCATCTAAAAATGGATTTGATACATTAGAATGAGAAGTATGAATTTCAAAAAGATATATCATGAAAATTTTCTTGACTGGTGTAGGAATAAGCTACACCTCAATCATCAACAACTCAATCTGAACCACAATATACTCGATATGACTCAAAGTGTATTTTTTTAGTTTATAATTTACATTTCATTTAAAAATACACATGAAATACAAAAAACAGAGAAAAACCATCATTTTATTTTGATAATTAAGGATCTATATATAAGTCATTTTTGAGATTTAGGAATCAGAATCAACTCAATCTGATATATGGTGTGTTTGGTATGACTCAAAGACTATGTTTCTAGATTTAAATTGATATTTTTGTTCAAAACACCCATGAAATACTCAAAAAAAATAAAACACATTAAAAATGTTATTATGCATTATGAAAATGATCCATAATACATTTTTTTGTAGGATCTAACCATGCCTTAATCCAACACATGGTGTGCCTGAAATGACTCAAAGTATATGTTCATAGTTTAAATTTTTAATTTTGATAAAAAAAACATGCCACATACTCAAAACCATGAAAACACATTAGAATTATTTTTATTCTTTATAAAAATAATCCATAACACATTTTGATGTTTATAAATCATCTTTACCGTAATATGATACACGACATTCCCAGTATGACTAAAAGTGTATGATTTTAGTCTAAAATTGGTATTTTGATTCTAAACACATGTGACATACTCAAAATCAATAAAAACTATAAATATTGATTAAATAATTTAGTAAAATTATCTATAAGTTGTTTGGGATGTATAGGAATCGAAAATATCTCAATCTGATATATGATGTTCCTAGTATTCCTCAAATTGTGTCTTTTTCATATAGAAGTTCCATTTATGTTTAAAACACGTGTCAGATATCCAATATCGGAAAAAAAATTCTATGGTATGTTTTAAAATTTTAGAAAACATCATAACTCAATTTGTATGAGTAGGAATTGATCATATACCATTCTGAAACATAAAGGGGTCAATATGAATTTAAGTGCATGTTTTCAGTGTAAAAGATTAATTTTAGTTTAAAACATGTATCACATAGCCAAAACCAATAAAATGAGATTCGTTTGTTTCTAAACATGATCAAAATGATCCATAATTTATTTTTGATAAGTAGTAAACAACTGTATGTCAATCAAACAGATGATGTGTCAATTATTACTCAAAGAACATGTTTTTGATATGTAAGTGTCATTTTAGTAAAAAACATGAATCACATAGAAAAAAACAAATAAAAAAACTCATATTGTATTGAATCCTTATAAAAAATGATCCATTCTTCATTTTTGATGTGTATGAATCAACCATAAATAAATCAAGTAGACAATGTGATAGGTTTGACTCGAAATGTGTCTTTTCAAAATTGAAGTATCATTATTGATTAAAATTCATTCCACATTGACAAAAAATAAAAAAAGGGTGGATTAATTTAAAATATTAATAAAATGTTCCATAATTATTTTTTCATGTGAATGAATTGACATCACATCAATCTAACCCAAGACATGGTCAATATGACTCAAAACAGATGTTTTTAATATAAAAGTGTCATTTTATTTTAAAAGGCACATAACATCGTTAAAATTGTGGGAAATAGCTTAATTTATTTTTCAATAAATAGTTAATATATCCATAATTCAATTGTGATATGTAATAATTAATAACATGTAAATCAGTCACATGATGTGGTTGGTATGAGTCAAATGCATGTTTTCAATATAAAAGCGTTTTTTAGTTTAAAACACACATCACATAGGCAAAAAAAAGGAAAAAGGATCATATATATTTTAAAATTTCATAAAATCATTCACAGTTCATTTTTAGTGTACATGATCTTAATGTATGATAATCCGACACACTATTTGACATGTATGAATCAATGTTAATTTTTTCAATATATAAGTGTCATTTTAGTTTTGGACGCATGTCACATAGACAGAACAAACAAAATAGATCAAATTCTATTAAAAATTTAGGAAAACAATACATAATTCATTTTTCATGAGTAGGAATTGACTACACATTAATAAGATACATGATTTATTTGGCAAGACTCAAAGTATGTGATTTCAATATAAAAGTGTAATTTCATTTAAAATGCCATTCAAATAGCCAAAACAGAGAAAATGAGATTTGAGGGTCTGTCATACTTTAGAAAAAAGATCCATAATTCATTTTAGACATATAAGAATTGAATTTACATTAATCTAATAGATGGTGTATTATGTATGACTTGATGTGCGTGTTTTCAATATAAAAGCTACATTTTAGTATAAAATGCATGTTACAAAGTCAAAAATAAAACATTTTCTCTGATTATTTTAAAAAATTAGAAAAATAGCCCATAATTAATTTTTGATATTTAAGAATTGACCATGCATCAATCTGATAGATGATATCGTATGTATGACTCAAATACCATCTTTTCAATATAAAAATGTCATTTTAGTTTAAAATATGCCTCACATAGTTAAAATATGATAAAAAATCTCGAATTGTTCTAAAAAATTATGAATGTGTTCTGTAATTCATTATTAATGCATAATAAATTTATACACATCAATCTGACAGTTGATGTGGTTGGTAAGACTAAAATTTAATTATTTCAATATAAAAGTGTCATGTTATTTTACAATGTGTCTCACATATCTAAAATCGATACAATGAGCTCAAATTATTTTTAAAATTTAGAAAAGTGATCCATAATTTATTTTTAAAATGTATGGATCTACCTCACATCATTATTATACGCGATGTGGTTGGTACGACTCAATGTGCATGTTTTTAATATAAAAGTGTCATTTTAGTTCAAAACACACATCACATAGAAAAAATCTAAAAAATGAGCATGGATTATTTTCAAACATTAGTAAAATGATCCATAATTTAGTTGTGATGTATAGGAATTGATCTTACATAAATTTGATAAATTATGGGGTATGTATGACTCAAAGTGGTTATTTTCAATATTGAAGATTCATTTTAGCTTAACACTTTCATCACATAGCAAAAAAATGATATAGGTTTGAATTAAAAATATATAAATATTATCCAAAATTCATTTTTATGTGTATGAAATTACAATAAAAAATCCAACACACAATGTGGCCAGTAGGACTCGATATGCATGTTTCTAATATAAAATTATCAATTTAGTTTAAAATGCTTATCATAGTGCCAAAACCAATAATAAAAATCCCTTATTGTTTTTAAAATTTAGTAAAATTATCCATAATTCATCTATATCACTAACCAATATGCTCAACAAATCTTTTTCTATCTAAAATGAACACACCGTTACACAATGTCCAGGGAATTTAATTTGATGATTCTATTCCAATCAAATGATTGAGATAACAACATTCATTGAAGAAGTAAGGTACATATCCATCCTCATCTTATACATGACATTTCAATTATTACACACCCAACATACCATTCTTCACTGTGACCATAATATACAATATTTGTTTCATCAAATATATGTGTGTGGGTCATGACATGCATTAACGATAATCTTAAGATCTACGGACCATTACACATGCTAACATATAGAAATATCTGATGAAACCAAATCATATAGGATTCTTTCGGGTAGGATTGTTATCATATTCTCTCTTCATTAAGATTTAAAAGTGTGAACATAATGAGAAGATGCCTCATCCGATTATGGTCACTCACACCAGATTTTCTACATAGTATATTCCCTATTATAGTATGTTATCCAACCACAAAACTATATTTAAGAATATCTTCATAATACTTCAAGTTTATCATCATAGTGGGGAAGGTATATGACCTTATCAATATGGTGTATTATTTAGGGAATTATTGCATTAAATTGAGTAAAAAATTGAATAATATGTAATAATAAGTTTTATTAATCTTCAATACATTAAATATATATAGACAAATCGTTGGTACAAGGACATGAACTACCATAAACTTCCACTTGGACTAGAGCCATCTAACAATGACATTCTGTCCTCTAGACCTCACATGAAAATCATTTTTATGATGATTAAAAGATTTATCCATGGAGTTTTGTATATTTTAATCTATAGAAACACTACTCATTGTAGGCTCACCTCTCTAAGAAAAATCTTTCAATGGATAATACATAAAAAGGTTGTTTTTCATCTATGTAACGTGGCTAATTCATCCCATAACCATCATAAGAACGCTACTTCAAAAGTAAGTGTCCCATTAAGGGTTAGTCAAACACATAGTTATAAGGATTTCAATCATAATTCAGTAATAGGATTCTACGTCAGATGTAATATTTAATTGAGGTATTTTAATTTTTTATGCATAAATATTATATTATTTTATCCTTAACATGTCTTGTTAATATTAAGGGGATTTTAATTTTTAATTAACCATGTTAATAAAAAATTTAACAATAATACATTTATATAAATAATTTCTTTTCACATTATATCATTTCTTAATGTGAACATGGTATTACATCCAAAAAATAAATAATACATAGATATAAAAAAATAATTGATTAAATAACTACTTTAGGAACTTTTATAATGGTTTATTTTATTAGAAGACATAAAATCAACCTACAACCTAGAAGAAATAAATTTTATTACTAGTCCTCACATGTGTTGAAACATTCCACCTTTCCACCTGTGTATCATCTGGGATGAAATTTGTATGGTTCAGTCTTGAACAGTCTCCATGTGTCATGGGAAACTATATTAGTTAGAAGTATTTATAACTCACATGCATGTGAGGGGAACCAAATAATTTGTTAAAAGGGGATTACAGAAATATCTTTCGACGCGTAGGTCATGCCTAATAATGGAGGGAGGGATGGGTTTTAGGCCAACAATATTAATCTAACGTCAAATAATAGTAATAATATGAAATAAATTAAATTAAAATATCCAACACATATAACATTATTGGTCAATTTCAAGAGTGATCAAACATAAAATATATAAGAAAAATTAAACATGTTAAGATTCATTCATTTTTATCAAGATAAATGCTATTATATTCATTCATTAATTCATTTATTGATTCATTCTATTTCAACATAATGAAAATTTGATTCTTATTAGAGATAAAAATCCTTAAAAAATTTAATAGAAAATAAACTGAATAAATAATAATTGTAGATTCATTAAAAAATTGATCATTTAGATTTTATTGAAACCATTATTAAATTGTCAATCATAAAAGGTTTAAATCGATAAAATTAGGTTTTAAAGTTTAAATTGTAAATGAAATATAATTAATTATTACCATTAATTTGGAGACTACATTTAATGTAAAATCTAGCTCTATGATATGTACCTCTATTTTCGTGTGTCTAGGTAACACACATGGGTCTTTGACATGTTGAATCGGCCAGTCTACGCAGCGTCTACCTTCTAACTACATGTTGTGTATTCAATTTCCATGTGATCGAGAGAAAACCATTGGGAATATGTGTGTATCTTGGTTGGACTACATATTGTGTACAAATCCAAATACATGCCACATGGTCATAATTTCATGTGATCGCACAACCCACTAAAGAATTCGGTGTGTTCGCCGGTCATGACTACCTGACACGTACATGCCAACTACAAAACTTTTATCACGCATGTTGTGGGTACACATTAATCATCGAAGGTTTTGTGTGTATTTCAGATGTAGGAAATGATTAGTTACATGTCGTGCACACTGTATATATAACACCTCACGATTTAAAATTACATTATTTCTTCAATGTAATTCAATAACTTGCACTACACGCAACACCGAGTTCAAGCATACCACAACAGACCAAACTAGCCGTTCAAAAGCAGTTATGAATAGTATCAACTTAATTTTGAACATTATATAACCCTTATTATTTTAGAATCTATATTATGAGTTTCTTAGACATAATGTAAGAACAAATACATTTTTTTAGATAAAAGATTATATTTCAAAAATGCAATTTTACCGCCTTTTAATCACGAACCGTTTTTAAATCCAATATTTGAAAATTTTATATATTAAATTTTACATAATAAACGTCCTATTTAGAATCGTGAAATAATAATTTAGTTTCAATAAATATTTGGTGTTTTCTGATAACATTCATATTTGGGTGAATAGTGAAAAATACTATATTTTAAATGAAAACAACTATTTTTAATCAAAAATATTTATGGTGTTAAATTATACAATTTAATGTTTTAAAAGAATAATTAGATTATATTTTTACCCTTTAATCTAATGTTGTTCATTGGAATTAATTTCACATTGAAATTATACATAAACAAGTGTCAATCTTTTGATAGTTACTGTTTCTTAAAAACACGCTATTTGTTTTGACAACAAAAATTATTTTTAAATTAATAAATGAAACTGATATGATTTGAATTTGGTAAAATAGACTTTATTTTTGGATTTTAAATATTGAAATTATCCTAGGGTGAAGTTTCGATATTTTTCCGAAAACATTCAATTTTTGATGAATAAGGAAAAAACACTTATTTATCGTTTAAAACTGAATTTTTATTTAATTTTTTATTTAATTTATTTAAAATAATTAAAGTTCATAATAGATACATAATACCTATATATGTTAAATTCAATTCATTGGAGTCAGTTTATAATAATTTTAGATATATAAAATTTTTATTGAACTTTTCACCCTCTTTTACCCATCTCATAGGATAATTTGAAAATTCACATAAAACATAGTTTTACCACTTCTGTGATTTTAATTTTGAAAATCCAAGAGACACAGTTAATTTAATTGAGTAAAATTTGGTATAATAAGATAAAAATAATTTATGGTGAATAGTACCATTTAACTTTTATTTACCACGGTTAAAAGTAAATAGGGTAATTAAGGGTAAAAATGATATTAATACCCTAACACGTGTATTAATTATATCTAACAAGTGTATCTCGACCGAAAACAAACTTAAAATAAAATATTATCATTTAGGTCCACATGGATTGGATTAGGAAATTTATTATTATTTAATTAAATGAAGAGTTAAAAGAGTTAAAATCAACATTTAATAACTAAAACATTTTTAATATAGGGTTATACATAAGATAAATTCGATTATACATATAAATTAGAGATATAAAAGTATTTCCTATACAATGGTATTTTATTTATAATTTTAGACACTAAATAAGTTAATTTATTTATGAAACAATGATGATGCAGTAATTACTGTATTAATGAAATATTAAGATAATTGATATTAAAAAAACCTAAATAAATGTAATTTGAGACTTTTTAAGAATTAGAATAATTTTATAGGTTAATATGACATATTAGAATTGGTTATATGATATTTTTTTGAAATAATAATGCTGTTATTAATTTATTAAAAACAAATTACCCAATAGTGTCAAAATTGACATAATAGATTTTTTAAAACAAAAATTATATTATTAATTGACATTCTATTCCTAAAAATATTAGGATCGGCCAAAGGAATTATATCATGATAGGTGTATAATTAATGGACCACATGGGGGTCTATTTGATGTTTATAGTAAGTTTATTAACCATATAATATAAAAATACAATGAGACAAGTTAAATGTCAGACTAATTAACTAAGAGTTAAAACTAAAAGATAAGGTTAATAAAGTAACCCAAACATGTCTAAAACCTATTGGATGAGTGGATTTCGACCCATCCCCACCTTATCCTTTAAATAAATAAATTTTGAGGCATTATAAACCAAATGTGAATTTATTATAAAATAATATTTTATGTTTTTCCTAAGGTACCCCTCACCCCTCTTATAAAAGGGAACTCCCCCCTAACACAATTTCACACCTTCTAAGCCATTTGGCTTGGACACACCCTACACAAATATTCTCTAAACTTACCTCACTTAATCTTAGAGGCCCTCATTTTGTCATAAATCCATCTTAAGTATCCCTTTTGATCAAATCATAAGGAAGAACTTGAATAATAGTTAATGATTTCACCACCCTCTTTCAGGTTCTCATATTCTTCTACTTACTCTTTCTTTGTTGTTTAAATTATAAAATAATATCTCCAGTATCTTCTATATACTGTGATGTTATTATAATTATGGAACAACTATATTTATTATCATTTCCAACTTATGAATGATCATTTCCAACTTATGTGGTGTAATTTTATATTCAACACTATGATATTTGGATGGATATAATGATGAGTAATATGTATATAAATATTTAAATTAACATGCTGATGTCTCTATAAAAATAATATACAATCCAATTCCAAACCTTTAATGAAATGATATTGTCGCTCGTGCGTACGTACGGATTACTGTCTCCACAACACGATGAGATTCATTTCCACATTCACCATTCATCTAGGATTATAAAAACAAATATTACTAATAAGTATGTAATATCTTACATAATAATGATACTGGATGTATATATATATATGTACTTACATATGTCTTATTCACTTAGTTCCGTTCAATACGATTTGAAAATGGAAACAACATTTATGTGTACGTACAAACTACCATCTCCAAAAAAGATGTTTTTATTTCATATATATGAATATTAAAAATATTTATATTCTAAATATATATGATATATAAATCATGTTTTATAATCAGTAAGTACTTAAATATTGATCTATGTGATACAATCAAGAGTAACAAGTTAAAATATGTAAGATAAAGAAAGCGATTTTTACCCGAAATGTTAATTTAACATGTAAATTATTATTAAATGGGTAGTATAAAGTAATAAATTAATCATGTATGATATGAGAAATATTAATATAGTTGTAATATACCTTTATAACATACTATTACCTTCATACAGGAGATTGAATGTACCCTCGACTAAAGGAATGTGCAAGGGAAGAGGTTTTCATCTCACTCCTTATTCCCGTGAGATTCGTACCATATTGCCACTATTAACTTTTGTGTGGTGTATATACTACCCATAATTGTGTTCATTGTGTAATACAATTTAACTTATGTGTATTTATATATTAATTGTATGATACCTCTTTCATGGGGTGTATGTTTTGTATGTTACCAAATTGGCAAGGGTTAATTCCTCAATCTCATTTTTATCCGAGATTGTTTATGTCTAAGTATTTACTGGGATATTTTTATCATACATGCCAATTTTTCATAAAAATTATTTCAAAATGAATATTTTAAGGATTTCTTAAAGGTACTCTTTATAATGATCATAATTTTAAATGTTTTAAATATTTATCTTTCTGAATCATTTTAATTAATGTCCATGTTTTCAAAATGATTTTAAGGATTTATTTATATAGACATGAATGTTTTGAAATGATAATTATTTTCAAATATTTGAAAGTGGTATGGGACACTTTGATCCAAAAATCTCTTCTAAATTAATTCCTTTAAAAATGTGTGACTTTTAAATGATTTTACAAAAAAGATATATCTCTCAAAAAAATTTACTCATCATTTTCAACATTGTCAACATCCTTTACTGGATATTATTTTTGATTGAGGTTGATTTATTAGGATAAAAATCTTCCATATTATATTGAAGGTTTTGGGATATGATTGACTATGGATCTGTTACTTTTATACCATTCATGGTTTATGAGTAATGTATTGACATTTCTTATTCTAGTTTTAATACGAATTTTTACGTTATGTTTAAACCTTTTTATATGAGGAATGAATTAGACTTAGTAAGTGACAGGTGGTGCCCGCTATAGCTCCTCGATGCATCGGTAGGTCTTATGAGACAAACTAGTTTGTTTGCAGAGGGCCTTGAAAAAATCTTATTTGTAGTCTTGGCACAAGGCCGTGACTATGTGGTTATGATAGTCTGGCATTATCCATTCCATCATTATGAAAGTGGTTAGTGATATTGCATGTGATTATTGGACTAGAAAAATATACATGTGAATAAGTAAATGTCATTATTTCATTTTTTTCCATATTATGCTAAAGTTCAAGTTTAAAAGTCGTTTTTATGTTATACATTTCCTTGAATGTTTATGATTATTTATGAATGTTTCCACTGTATTTATTACCCTTACTTAGTGTTTGAGATCACCCCTTTCTATGTTTTATTTTTTCTAAGATTCCATGAATTGTGTTGTGATTGATATGCAGGGTTTAGCCAAGGGAATAATGGAATTCATAAAGGATTATTTATGTTGTTTTTTATAGCCTAAAGTGTAGTGTAACATTCATGTATGTAATCTATTTTCCAAGAATTCTAAACTGATCGGTCCTTCAGGACTTGATTCCATGTAATCATGCCAATGTATTAAAATAATGCAACGGATCTGGGTAACTGGGGTCGAGGCGTTATAGTTGGTATCAGAGGAAGTTTAGAAATAACCTTGGAAACAAGATTTAGATAATCTATGATTAGAGAAAATTACCCTAAGATAGACTTTGAGGATTAGTATAGAAGGACTTCCTAGAATTTTGGTAATATTGAGATTTTATGAGTTTTCCAAGAAAATACATCCCTATCTAGATACGATAAAGTAGAGGCGGCTCTGGCACAGATGTACCTAGGGGTAAAACTCAATAACATCGCTTTGAGCTAAACTCGAACAAGAACCGGTGCACGACAATGGGCCTTGATGCACTCTTGGTAACGACACTCCCGGGGGATATGCTTAGGATAATTCTCATTTTCATTACAAATCATTATGAAGTATCTACTAGTATATAACTCCTCAAAGAAAATATTTTTATGGATTCTATCCATAAACTGGTCAAATATATATTAGGTATTTTAAAATTTTGGAATTATTCATTGCAATTCATAAACTGGCGTAGTGTATGCCATTGTATATAAATGGCACCTAGTTGAAGGAATGTGAACTCCAGTAATATGTATGATCCAAAGAGTAAGAAGGTTCATATCATTCATGAATTTAAGCCAACATTTTAAAAGAAAATATTCTCCCACGTATTATCATCATATGAATAAATAGCATTATAAGATCCATAAAGAATTCTCTGAATCCTATGTCTTTTAAGTAAAGCAAGAGAAGAAAAGGATGGTAGAAAGAAAGATGGATAAAGGGAATAAGGGAAAGAAGGATTTTCCAATATGTGATAAATGTGGAATGAATGGCCTTGGTAAATACTTGAATGGAATGAGAGTTTGTTATAAGTGTGTTTAAAAAGGACACCAAGTATCTGATTTCAAGGGTAAGAAAATGTTTTCAAATCTAAAATGCTTCATCTGCAAGGCGTTGAGACACTACGCGAATCAATGTCCCATTCAAAAGAGTATATCGGAAACGATGTTATCGTATAATAATCAATTTATGATAACACCTCACATGAAGAAGAATTACTAGTGTTCTTATGTTGTTATTATAGAATTATTTCATTTGAGTGTTGTATCAACAGTATATTGGTTACATGAATTATGGAGATAAATAAGCATTGTACTTCAGTACTATTTCATTGGGAATTTGAGATTATAGGGTCGTGATACTAAGGTAGTAATTTTGGAATAATAGATGGTCGATTTTGGTAATTCAAGATGTTGCGGTGTTGTAAAAGGATACACGATGAAGGTGTTCACATGATATTACCTGGAAAAAAGGATCCTCATTATGGTTAACTTCCTTATAAACATTGGACTAAGAGTTTGTATATATGTACTTTGCATAACTCTAATGGTTGAAATGGATTAAGTTTGAAATTGGATAATATTATTAAGGTTATTTTTGGATTTCCATAAAAAGGACAACCCAAAGGTTGGGCGGAAACCCATCACATCTGGAAATGCTGCGAGACTTGAACCCAAAACCGAAAGGATGCAATGGTGTATCACCTATCACTGACCCACGAGATATCTTGGATTGAATAATGTAGTTTTTTTAAAGGGTCTGATATGTGAATTATAAATTCATTATTTTTGGAACCCTATAAGATTAGGATAAATAGAATATATATATATATAAATTTTTTATATCATTTAGAGTGAAAGATGAGTTTGTGGTAGGAATTAGTTGAGGGATGAAACTCTACTTATCATGTATATATATATATATATATATTCCCTCTTATTTTATGGATAAAATAATCATTAAACATTAGGGAAGGTATCTTAAAACCAAAAATGTGTTATCCTAATACCTAATGTTTTGTTGAACCGATGTTATTTTAAATCATCATAGATTGGTAGCTTTGAGACCCACAATTCTAAAATTGTTTGTGATTGATGACCTCAATAACTCCCTATAAATATTTTTGTTTTTCCTACAATTATCTGTCTATAATTTCCACTAATGTTCTTCTATCTGAAACAGTAATTTGGTGGTGACTTTTTCATTCCCCTTTTCCCTCTTTTTAAGATTAATGTTTTTTAACCCAATTTTCGATGTGAGTTTTCCCATAAAAGGATTTTATATTTTCAACCTTCTATTTTCAAAGAACAATTTCAAATTTTGAGGATGCAATTTATTGATGGAGGGGAGAATGTAACACCCCACGATTTAAAAGTACGTTATTTCTTCAATGTAATTCAATAACTTGCACTACATGTAACACTGAGTTCAAGCGCACCACAACATATCAAACTAGCCGTTCAAAAGCAGTTATGAATAGTATTAACTGAATTTTGAAAATTATACAATCATTATAATTTTAAAACCCATATTATGAGTTTCTTAGACATAATGTAAGAATAAATATTTTTTTTTCGGATAAAAGAATTATTTTTCAAAAAATGCAATTTTACCTCCTTTTAAGGATGAACCCTTTTTAACTCAAATATTTGAAACTTTTATATATTCAATTTGACAAAATAAACTTCTGCTTTAGAATCGTGACATAAGAATTTAGTTTCAGTAAATTTTTGGTGTTTTCTGATAACTTTCATATTTGTGTGAATAGTGAAAAATACAATATTTTTATTAAAAACAACTTTTATTAATCAAAATAATTTATAGTGTTGAATTATACATTTTAATGTTTTTGAAGTATAATTAGATTATATTATTACCCATTAATCCAATGTTGGTCATTGGAATTAATTTCAAATTGAAATTTTACATAAACAAGTGTCAATCTTTGGATAGTTACTCTTTCTTAAAAAACAATATTTGTTTTTGCAACAAGAATTAGTTTTAAAATAATAAATGCAACTTCTATGATTTTAATTTGGAAAAATAGACTTCATTTTTGGATTTTTAATATTTGAAATAGCCTAGCATGATGTTTTTGTATTTTTCTGAAAACATTCAATTTTTGATGAATAGGGAAAAAACGCTGAGTTATCGTTTAAAACTAAATTTTTATTCCAAAAATTATTCATTTTATTTAAATTTATATTCTGTACGAATAGATAAATAATACCTATATAAGTTCAATGTAATTCATTAGAGTCAGTTTATTATAATTATATATATATAAAATCTTTATAGAACTTTTCACCGTCTTTTACCCATATTCTAGGAGAATTTGAAAATTCACAGAAAACATAATTTTACCGCTTCTATGAGTGGAATTTCGAAAATCCGAGAGATATGGTTAATATCAAGGAGTAAAATGTGGTTCAATAACATAAAAATATTTTTTGGTGAATAGTAACTTTTTACTTTTATTTACCACTGTAAAAAGTAAATAGGGTAATTAAAGGTAAAAATGATATTAATACCCTAACACATGTCTTAATTCTATTGGTAAATTTTATCTCGACCAAAAACAACCTTAGGAATAAAATATTATCATCTAGGTCCACTTGGATTAGATTAGGACATTTATTATTATTTAATTAAATGAAAAGTTAAAGGAGTTATAATCAATGTTTAATAACTAAATAATTTTTAATATAGGGTTATACATAAGATAAATTCGATGATAAATATTCATTAGAAAGCTAAAAATATTTCCTGCATAATGGTTTTTTATTTATAATTTTTATACATTAAAATATTTAATTTATTTATGACACAATGATGATGCAGTAATTACCGTATTAATGAAATATTAAAATAATTGATATTATAAATACCCAAATAAATGTAATTTGAGTCTTTTTATGAATTACAGTAATTTTATAGGTTAATATGACATATTAGTATTGGTAATATGAATTTAGTTAGAAGTAGTAATACTGTTATGAATTTATCAAAAACAAAATACCCAATAGTGTCGAACTTGGCATAAAAGTGTTTTTAAAACAAATATTATATTATTAATTTATATTCTATTCCTAAAAATATAAGGTTCAACCAAAGGACTTATATCATGATATTTTTATCATTAATGGACCACTTGGGGGTCTATTGTAAGTTTATAGTATGTTTAATAACCATATAATATAAAAATACAAAGTGACATGGTAAATGTCAAACTAATTAACTAACTGTTAAAACTAAATGATAAGGATAATAAAGAGACCCAAACCTATATTAAAATTATTTTTTGAGTGGATTGCGACCCATCCCCACCTTATACCTGAAATAAATCAATTTGGAGCCATTATAAACTGAATATGAATTTATTATAAAATAATATTTTCTGTTTTTTCTAAGGTACCCTCACCCCTCTTATAAAAGGGCACCCCCCCCCCCTTCACTCTATTTCACACCTTCTAAGACATTTGGCTTGGCCAAAACCTTCCAAAATATTCTCTAAACTTTCCTAAATTCATCTTAGAGGCCCTCCATTGGTTATAAAGCCTACTTACGGATCCCTTTTGATCAAATCAAAAGGAATAACTTGAAGAAGAGGTAATGATTTCACCACCCTCTTTCAAGTTCTCGTATTCTTCCACTTACTCATTCTTTGTTGATTAATTTAAAAAAGAATAACTCTAGTATATTCTATATACTATTATGTCATTATAAATATTGCACAAATATATTCATCATCCTATCCATCTTATGAATGATAATGTCACCATGCGTGCGTACGTACGACTTACCGTCTTCACATCGTGGTGTTATTTGTTATTCAACACTGTGTTATTTGTATATATATAATGATGACAAATATGTATAAAAATAATTAATGTAACATGATAATGTCTCTGTAAAAATAATATACAATACAATTCGAAACCATTAAGTAAATGACATTGTCGCTCATGCGTACGTAAGAATTACCATCTCCACGACGCGATGAGATTCATTTCCACGTTCACCATTCATCGACGATTATAAAAATATATATTACTAATAAGTATTTAATATATGAAATAATAATTCTACTGGAGATATATATTTGTGTGTGTGTGTGTGTACTTACATATAACTTATTCACTTAGTTCCGTTCAATACGATATGAAAACTGAAACAATGTTTATGCGTATGTACGGACTGTCATCTCCATTAACAGTGTTTTTTGTTTCATATATATGTCTATTATAAATATTTATATTCTAAATATATATGATATATAAATCATGTTTAATATTCTATATGTACTTAAATCTTTATCTAAGTGATAAAATCAATAGTAACAAGTTAATACATGTATGATAAAGAAAGTGATTATTATATGAAATGTTAATTTAACATGTAAATTATTATTAAATGGGTAGTATAAAGATATAAATGAATCATGTATGATATAATAAATATTAATATAGTTCTTTTATACCTTGATAACATAAAACTATCTTCAGACAGGATGTTAAATGTACCCTCGACTAAAGGAAAGTGCAAGGTAAGGGGTTTTCATCTCACTCCTTATTCCCGTGAGATTCGTACCATATTGCCACTATTACCTTTTGTGTTGTGTATATACTACCAATAATTGTATTCATTGTGTAATAAAGATAAATTTATGTGTATCTAAATATTTATTTTATGATACCTCTTTCATGGGGTGTATGTTTCGTAAGTTACCAAATTGGTAAGGGTTAATTCCTTAATCTCATTATTATCCGAGATTGTTTATGTGTAAGTATTTACTGGGACATTTTTATCATAAAAGTCCATTTTTCATAAAAATAATTTCAAAATGAATATTTTATGGATTTATGAAATGTAATCATTATCATGATCATTATTTTAAATGTTTTAATGATTTATCTTTCAAAATCTTTTTAATTAATGTCCATGTTTTCAAAATGATTTTAAGGATTTATTTACATCGACATGAATGATTTGAAATGAAAATTATTTTCAAAAGTTTCAAAGTGTTATGGGACACTTTGATTCAAAAATCTCTGTTAAATTAATTACTTTATAAATGTTTGAGTTTTAAATGATTTTACAAAAAGTATATTTCTCTCAAAAGGTTTTCCTCATCATTTTCAACTATGTCAGCATCCTTTACTAGATATTATTTTTGATTGAAGTTGATTTATTATGATACAAATCTTCTATATTGTATTTAATGTTTTGTGATATGTTTGACTATGGATGTGTTATTTTTATACCATTCATGGTTTATGGGTAAAGTATTGACATTTCATATGTCAGTTTTAATATGAATGTTTCTTTTATGTATAAACCTTTTCATATGAGGAAGGCATTGGACTTAGTAAGTGACGGGTGGAGACTGTTATAGCTCCTTGATGCATCGCTAGGTCTCATGAGACAAACTAGTGTCTTGGAACGAGGCCTTGACAAAATCATATTTGTAGTCTTGACATAAGGCCTTGACTCTGTGGGTATGATAGTCTGGAATTATGCATTCCATCATTATGAAAGTGGTTAGTGATATTGAATGTCATTATTCAAAGAGTAAAATATCCATGTGAATAAGTAAATGAAAATATTTCATTTTATTTTTTTCTTATTTTGCTGAAGTTCATGTTTAAAAGTATTTTGTTTTAGTTATACATTTCCTTAAATGTTTATTCTTATTTATGAATGTTTCCTCTATATTGCTTACCCTTATTGAGCATTTTAGCTCACCCCCTTCTATGTTTAATTTTTCCCAGGATTCCAAGAAGTATATTGTGATTGATATGCAGGTTTAAGACAAGGGAATAATGGCATTCATAAAGGATTATTTATGTTTTTTTGTATGGCTTAAAGTATAATGTAACATTCATGTATGTAATCTATTTTAGAAGAGTGTGAAACCGATCGGTCCTTCGGGACTTGATTCCTTGTAATCATGAAAATGTATCAAAATAATGCACCGAATCTGGGTAACTGGGGTCCGGGCATTATAATAACCATGTAGTGTATATCATAAACGATCCATGATTTTTGTGTCACATGGTCTGACCATGTATAATGACGAAAATAACTGTACAATTAGAAATAATAACCCATATTGAATACATGGTTTGTATACCGGCTATATGTCGTGTCGCTATACTGGAATAGTCTTCATGTGGTGATCAATAAATTAACTCAACGCAATTAACTACTCACTGAGTCATATATCATTTGACACATCCATATGTAGTGCACATGGCTACACAACATGTACTCCAGCTACCCGTTATGTAAAATAGTAAAACCATCCAAGAATATGACACATCTCAATGTTATCCTGGACTATTATTTATCTATTTTTAAACCTCTAACAAAATAGAACACTAAATGAGCATGATTAAAATGTCGATAAAATTTTACTTTCAAATCAGATTAAATAACAAATAACATTAAAGGAAACATTGAACCATGATTTCTTATAGATCAGAAACAAAATTATTTAATATAAAATTAAATTGTGACCGTTATAATACCACATGATATTTCCAGACATAGTGGAAGTGTGCACTGGTAGGATATATATTAAAATTTCATTTAATACATTTTTTTCTAAAACTCCAAGTGGGTATCTTTCACTTTATAATTATAACTACATTTTTTTATCTGAAGAAAATAAACACCTCAGCTTATGATGCTTTCTTCATTGATGATGTTCATCTTCCAAAATACCCTTGTTAGATTTCCTTCATTGTGGTGTGATGATTTAAGGGTATAATCACATAAGAGTTGATCCATGCATTCTCCTTGGATCTCCAAGAAACACCAATATATTTCTGGGTGATAGTGTGGTGAATAAATTTTCATACATTGTTTGTATTGATCTCTCATCCTTCGATCTTAAATGAATCTATATTATGTTTTTCATTATTGGAAGGGAGTGATGATGTGGAGTGAGGATATATTTTCTTTTATGAATAATGTCCTATATATTCATATTCTACCACTCAATAGACAGAAACATCTATTTATAGAGCTACTTTTTAGTTTCAAATATTATTTAATTGTTTGTAGGTAATTAAAAAATAGTATAACCATTAATATACACCATTTTACGTAATAATAATAATAATATTATTATTATTATTATTATTGTTATTATTATTTGGTACATGCCAACTTGTGTGCTAAGAAATATTATTTGACATACTTGTTAATTAATATTTATCACTGGACATAAACTTGGTCTGATCAAGCTCCTATAATATTTATTGAACACCTAAATAGATATTGAAAAATTTATTTATAAAAAATATACTTGTAAGTAATAAAATGTGAATAAAATTATTCCTCATTCCTGAGAAAAAATATTATTATAATAATTAAATTCTTGTAGAATTTAATTAGTATCAATTGAAACACTTTATGTGTGACACTCATATATTATTTGAAGTTGGAATTAGGTGGAATTTCCAAAAGTACAAGATTAATATCTAGAAATTGGTTACGAAACCCAAGATAAAGAACTAAATTTCCCAATGACAATACCGACATACGAATTATCAATATGTAATAGACTCTATTGGTCACAATATCTCATCGAGTGGGTTACACATCTGTATCACCAGCCCATATGCTCGATATGTATTATATTTATTAAATGATATAAATTCATCATTACACCATGGACATGGAATTTTAGGCAACAATTATATTCCAATAAATGGGATGAGATAAAAACATCCATAATGATGTAATGGAAAAAATCATTCAATGAATTATCCATTAATGACACGTCAATATTATCTCACCCAACGTACCCTACCTCACAGTGAATATATGGAATCATAGTTTATATTTTAAAATATAAGTGTGTGGGTGATGATATGCATTAATTTCAATCTTAGAATCTATATACAGTTACCGAAGATCACATTTAGAAACATATATTGACACCAAAACATGCATAATTCCAGAAGGAAAGTCTGTTCTCATAATATCCCATCTTAGAGAATACCATGTGTGAAATTCATGAGAAGATGCTTCATTTTCATAGAATAACTCTCACCTGAATGTCTACATACTATATTCACATTCATAGTATGTTCTCCAATAGCAAATATATTTTAAGAATGTCATCATAGAACCTCATGGTTCTCATTATTGCAGTGAACTTCTATAACCTTATCAATGTGATGTATACTCTAGGATATTATTATATTATAGTTATTTACAACAATGAACCATATATAGTCATAAGTATTATTAATAGTCAATACATTGAATATACATGTAATCATAGTACAAATAGTTGGTACCAGGACACGAACTCTAATATATAGTGTCCTTCCATGTTTCTTATCATCAAATGTATAGTGGGATCACATCTCTTAAAGAGATAGTGGGAGCGAGATATACTTCAATGATGTCATGGATCTAGATACACATTAGTTGGGATACAACTAGATTCTATAAATCCCCAGGGAAGAGGATATTAAAATGACACAAATACTATACAAGAGTGATGTTGATGTTATAGAACCTGAAATATATGGTTTTCTAGTGACTAAATTTGATGAATCATTATTTGTAAATAACAATGACCCTTTAACCAACAAGAAATCTGTATTTCACACAAAACCTTTTTAACCGAAAGAATCCATGAATTATAAAATGGATTCTATCTACCTAAACCTTGTTTTGAAATTGGTATATCTTCTAGTGGATTTAACACCCACAATTTTAAAATTGATAATCATGATAAAACTGATCATTTGTAGAGATTTTAGAAACTATACGAAATTACTAGTAGTAAAAGGGTTTAAATAGTTCA
The DNA here is from genome assembly GCA_963277665.1 of Viscum album. Classification (NCBI taxonomy): domain Eukaryota; kingdom Viridiplantae; phylum Streptophyta; class Magnoliopsida; order Santalales; family Viscaceae; genus Viscum; species Viscum album. The sequence goes on from OY728150.1 coordinate 185,973,971, forward strand.
AGTCATATACTAGGTTGAATCTTTCTTACTAATTCCTATTATAAAATCAATCATAATTAGAAATCACATTTCATCCTACCATAAATATTATATTTTGAAGATGAATTTCAAAACATTTTTCTTTAATGGGAACCTTCAAGAAGATGTATATATGATACAAATATAAGGTTTTGTGACTAATTTTGGAGTTGGTTCCCTTGAACCCACATTTTTAGTACTTGATTACATGATTACATTATTGATGATGTTTTCTTATCGCATTATTATTATCCATTGATATGAGAATTATATGTGATAATTTCTTAATAATAAATGTTACTCTAAATGGTCATGGAATTCCACACTATGAAGAGAACCTAGATTTTCCATGAGAGTATTATTAAATATATATTCTATAGCAAGATGTTATTGTATGATAGGACACAAACAATATAGACTATTAGATGTTTGTGGTTAATAAGACATTGAGGCATCTTCTCCTAGAGTTCTCTTTTGGTAATCTTCAAGATACGAGGTTATGAGAACATACCCACCAATAAGATATCAAAATTTCAAAGTGTCATTTGATGCTCATATATATATATATATGTATTGATACTTAGATGATGTGATTATCACTAATGGATATCATGACTCATAGAATTTTATGTATTGAAAAAAATATCATGAAATATACTTGTGGAGAGGTAGAAAATATTTGGTGCTTTATGAGGGATATTTAATTAAAAGATAACGCAATAAAGGATTAGTATTTTAAGTACCATGATAGAAGTTGATATCATTTGTCCTTTGATAAGAATGAAACATCCTATATAAATCAATGTCAATGGTTTGTGGTGGGTGGGTTCATTTTCATGAATTCAATGAAAGAGTCATTGAGTATATAGGTTGATGTCAGTGACATACTACCATCTTGATTATATATATTATGGTAAAGATATTATGTTACATGGTAAATATTCAAAGGTGGTTGACTATTATTGTGACATTAACTTGTTTATTTATGGGATACTTGGCATGTTTCTAGAAAATAACCCTTTAATTTAGGAAATTATGCAAAATTCCACTAAGAAAGAGTCTTAGATGTTCATTAACTTTGTGTATCTACAATCTTTGATATATTCATTTAATGAATTTTATAAGTTGTAATAATTAATATTTATTCATTTTGGATGATCTACACAATTTAATGACAAGTATTAGAAATAAAATTAATAAATATTTTATAATTTTTTGAATATAATATTTATTATATTTATCATAGAATGAAGCAGTGAAATTTATTTATTAAGTAGTCATTATTCAAGGATCGGTAAATGTCAACAAGGGAATATAGACTGAGATTAATGGTCTAATTAGAAATTGAATAGGTGATATTTATTTATATTTTTAATATCATTCAGATGTCAATTGATTTAAAATAAAATTATTCATACTAACTAATAAAGGTTCAAATAAGAATATTAAATATAATAAGGGGATTGTGTGTGATTTTCCAACCCTATGCATACTATAATAAATATCTAACTACATAACTTTCCATAACTAAATTTCGGTGTCCACAAAAAATGGTCAACTATATAGAGATATAGATAATGTTATATAATCCTCCTCAATGAAATATTTTATATAATATAAAGAGTTATTCCTCCTTCAAGAAGAATAATTCTGCGATCAACCAGGAAAAATGCAAGTGATCGGGACTGAATGTGCTAGGACCTGATGGATCTACATTGACATTCATAGATTTTGGTTCATGTGTGGATCCCCTCTGGAGAAATTATATAATTGTATCATATTAATAAACGATGGTACAAGGACATGTTTTTAATAATATCATAAATTAAAGTTAAAATACTTGTTGATAATAATCTATATCTGCTCATAAATTAATTAGAAAATACATGTGAAGATCCTCCATTTATGGTCTTGCTATTTTAAGCTCCTTAAGTAATCTAAAATATACATTGGATATGGCATTTTGATCATGTTTAGAAATGATGAAATATAAATAAAGACTAAAATTATATTTTTCCATAATATCAAAGGATACATCCATTATGCACAGAACCTATAGGTTGTTTCAAATCGGTCACATGTTTAATTTATTATTATTTATTATTTTTTTTATTGGTTTCATGGGTTAGCATTTCCTTTTTCTTAGAATGATTCATTTTAAAATATGAACATCATCACTTTTTCCTTTATTTTATCTTTATTATATAACCAGTAATTAGTTAATGTTTAAAAATTAATAATCATTTGATGAACCCCATTTGGAGGTTCCAAAGGATCTTCATAGAAAAAATCCTAATACATAGAGTATACTTACAACACACAATACATGTACTTTTGTTTTGGTGTATGTATCTACCAAAAAATCTATATTTATCAGATAATATTAAATTTTAGATAAAAAAGATGATTTGTAAGAGGATTTTAATGGACTTGCACTTATATTAAAGAAATACATGTAATGTAACCAATTTACATAATGTACAATCTCTATATTCTGAAATCTGAGAATGAAGGTGTCCCGGTAAACCCTGTATTGGATACAAGATATTGAACCTTTCAAGATGTGAAATTCCTAGGCACAAGACTTATATTACTAGTACAGACAGTGTATCTTAATATTTTTAAAATGGTGGAGAAATTCCTAATCCCAAGGCATGTTTTATGGAAATGGGTATAAGATAGTACACATAGTGTAATTTTTACATAGAGTGTAGTTTGCTACAGATAGTGTGCCATGTTATATTCATAGATAAAAAATAAATATATAATTAAAACTATTTACACATGTTTTGTGTTTCTATTATTCAATAGTACATTCCATGGATTGGGATTTATAATTATATATATTAAATCTATTTCAGTATTGAAATTTTGGATAAGAAACACTATTTCCACCATGTACACTTGTGTACTTTATTTATTTTTAATGAAATTTATATTTTTTAAATTATTAATGATGGTGAAATATAGATGATTTAATGAAATTATGATAAATTGAATAAATTTGATTAATTCATGATACATTATCTTAATTAATGAAAAAATTATGTTAATTTATAATAATATTTAAAATGTATTACCATTTCATGATATTTCTATAGGATCATGAGATTAGACTAGACATTTTTTATGATAGGTTTCTTTTGATTTATTTTGATTAAATGAAAATGTTTTCTTGCGATCCATCCCATCCCCATAATCACGTGAAGTCCTACGTGCCCAAGGATTCTTTTATGTAAACCATATTCATTCAATCCCTTGGATCCCATAACCTCTATGTGATTAAAATATACTACACAAATGGAGCTCTTTGTCCTGAAAAGAAAGTCTGAGTCAAGTAGCTGAGATAAAACAAATAAATGTGATATATAAGATGAAAAGGTGTAATAGGGCAATATAAACCATGTTGTGGTTCAACATGTTTTACAATATCATTACGGGTTTGTTTCCTCTGGAATTGGGGATGACCATGTTTATTTAAGGTTCAAACATTCTAATCAGTTTCAAACGGGTTTGTTCGTAGAACTGAAAATATCCAATGATTCCATATCAATTTGGACCTACTTTCCAAAGGTAAGTGGTCATTAGTTATGGACTGATGAGGCTTAATAATTTTCATTGGTCTAGAGGATGGGATGTCGGACTCATCACACCTTTTAGGGGGAATTATTGTCTACTCCGGGACTCTCCTAATATATTTAAATTAGGTTCGTGAATCCTTATTACACTACAAAGTATGAAAATGAGATTTCCTTAAGATCTGACAATCAATGATTGATATGTATGTGATTTAGAGAATCTTTTATATGTATTCGAGTTTCTTCATCGATAGAGAATCATCTGTATTTGTTAGAGATTCTTAGTCAATGGTATCCTTCAACACATTATATAAATATCTCTTGGTCATTATGATAACCAAACTTGTTTTAAATCCACTTAGTGGGGAACTTGAATTTTATTGTCATTTAGAAGGACATGGATTATTCCATGGTTGGGATCGTACCCGCATATGGGATACCTACATATCCTTGTTTAGAAAAGGAATCAGAACCCATGTAGTCTGAGTATGAGGTTTATTCATGATTTATGGCTCAAATAAAGATGTCTAATTAATTTTACAATCTAAGATCACGTGAGTCATCCTTGGTGTGAAAAACAAGAGCTATTGGTAAAACCAGAAAATTTGTGCCATGAATGATGCAATCATAATAAATGATGTGGGGATTATGTATGTATGACTTCCCAGATAGATGAATATTAGGATTTACTTCAGGGAAGAAACCCGGGAACAAGTTCCATAAAGGTATATGTGCTTTATGGATATTTGGATTCTCTGACTTGGGACTTACTCCTAATTAAAATGCTCAAATTAGGAGGAGATTTCTGATTATGTTTTACTCCTGAGAAGGAACCCCAAATCAAAAGTAAATTAAGACTATTTAAGGGAAATTATTACTGGGGCTTACTTCTGAAAAGGAGTCCCAGGTTGAGGGAATTTGAGAACTGGGGCTTACTCCTGAAAAGGAGGCCCAGGTTAAGGGAATTTGGAAACATGGGGCTTACTCTTAAAGAGGATGCCCAAATTAAGGGAACAGGAAGACTAGGACTTAATCCTAAAAAGGGGGCCCATGTTTTTGGAATTATGACTGGGGAACACTTATGAAAGGAGGCCCATATTTAGGGAATTATGATTGGGACATACTTCTAAAAAGGAGGCACAGAATTGGGAGACTTGGGGCTTAGTTCTAAAGAGGATGCCCATATTTTGGGATTTTGTGATTGAGACTTACTCCTGAAAAGGAGGCCTAGATTTAGGGAATTATGATTGGGTATTACTCCTGAAAAGGAGTCGCAGATTTAGGAGACTTGGGGATTACTCCAAAATATGATGCCCATATTTTGGGATTTTTTGATTGGGACTTAATCCTGAGAAGGAGTCCCAGGTTGGGACTTACTCCTGAATAAGAGGCCTAGATTTAGTGAATTATGATTGGGACTTACTTCTGAAAAGGAGGACCAGGTTAAGATCCTCTCATCATTAAAGGATGAGGTTTAATGAATGAAATCTCTAACCTTAGTGACATAAAAATATGAAAATCACTAGGTTTTTGAGAAATGTTCCACAGAATTCCTTTCAGATAAGTAATCCAAAAAAGAAACTATGCCATAAAATTTTTTAAATAAGGTTCTGAAGGCTAAATTATGAATAGGAGGGGTGGATTTGAAGAAAGCAAGTGAATAGGTAGGAGGGGCACCCAAAAAGAGAGGGGCATGAAAGTCCTGAGTGGGGGGGAAAGTCCTGCGTGGGCGCATAAGTTTTGGTTGCGCAAGTATACTTGCGCGACAAATGGGTACTTGTGCTACGGTCAACCCTTAGGGTCAAACTTGGGAGATCATTGGCTCAAGACTTTAGTGTTATCCCTAAAGACTTTTGAAATAGTGGTGCACAAGTTCTGTTGAAGGGATAAGGTGGCGTGCAAGTGTCTTCAATTCCCTAAGGGGTTATACACTTAGGCACATAGGTGTTGATGAATTTCAACACTTAAGCCTTGTTCCCCCTCTTTATATCTTCCATTATAGGTATGAAATTACCTTAGAAGTGTTCGAAAGTCTTTAAGAAGAGACTAGGGCATCGGGAGCTCAAATCATAATTTTGGAAATTTTTCCATCTGAAATGGGGGCCCACCAAGGGTATTTATAGGCTTGTCAATACCCTCGGTGAAATTCAAAGAGGGCACACAAGTCACCTGGGAGACAACTAGGTGGAGCGAAAGTATATTTGTGCGACCTTGGTGAAACTTGTGCAGCCAAAGTGAAAATGAATCTTTGTTCATGAATTTGTCAATTTTCTATGTTTCTTCAAAGGATTAATCTCTTTGAGTTCAAGGTGTTTCCCTTTTCATTCATTTAGACTCTGTGACGGAATAGAGCGTCAACAAAAGTCCCCCCAAAGAGTTGGATCTGAAATAAATAAGGATTTGACTCTGAGGTAAAGAAGAAAATCGAGGAACATGCGGCACACAAGTGTTGAGCGCACAGATGGTGGCACACAAGGGTTGAGCACGCTGGATTTTTATGGGCAGGGTTGAGGCATGGCCTATATATATGCGTCCATTCTCGCGCAAAGCACCTGGATTTCAATATTTCGATCTCTCACCACACAAGTTTCCTTCACCGCACAAGTTGCTCTGTTTTCTGTTGTTTCTTTGCTTTCGCGCTACTGTAGAGGTTTTTTGGACTTGCGTGGTGATACCTGCGATCCAAAACATGTGCGACACACTGAGACTTGGGCGCCAATTTTGGGACTTGCGCGCCTTAATTCCTTAGCCATTTTATTCACTTTTATTCACAAAATTTATGACAAATCATCTTACTTAAGAGTTAATTATTCAACCTTTGTGCAGATTCAATTCCTCCTAGAAGAATCTGAACGGCTGATGGAATGGATAACAAGAAAATTGACGACATGATGAGCATCGTTGGATATGATTATTATGATATCTGCAACAACACTCTCCCAGATTTGGCCAAGTACTTGAAGAAATATAATGTCAATTTCCCACACAGTGTCTACATGACTTTTCATGGCTATGGACATCTGCAAAAAGTCAACGTTCCATAGGCCAAGAATTATCTACCCGAGAAGCAGCTGCACTACTACTCCTCTATTTCGATCCTGTTGTGAATTAAGAGAAACAACAATGGTTTGAACTTTCAAATTTTTCCATAATTCCATTTCCTTGCAGATATGAAAATGGAAAACCATGGGCTGATATGTTTTCCAATGTCGGTTGATGGAGAGAAGACTATCATGACATTAGAAACAATATCAGAAAAGGGTACTCTCTCCAAATGGCTTTTTTACTTCCAATGCTCCATTCACAAATCCATGTATCCATCTTCCAAGTGTCTTGAATAGAAACAGAGTCACTGTTTGATCAGTAGAAAATTTTCTCAAACCGTACTCAATAACATTATTTTACAATTGTTCCAAGAATAACCAGAATCACTGCATCTCTTATTGTTTCCAGTTAAATGACTGAATTTCAGGTGGCTGCTGATGAAGCTTGGGATACTGTAAATCAAATAAATAGTTATGTTGAAAGTCTTTAGTAATTCTTGAAAAAGAGAAGAGACTCCAGTCTATGGATTTCCTTCTAACTCTTGTGCATCAAATGAAAAATTCTTTCATCTTCAATCATTCGTGCATGATTTATTTTTCTACCTGCATTAAATTTTTATCTAGGAAAATGGGCCTAGTAAGCATAGTTTTATTTTTTTAGGATTATTAAAAATAACCCTAAAAACATTAAATCTTTAATTTCTCAATATTACCTAAATCATACGAAATTTATGTTTAGTGAGCTGGGATATAACGTTTAATCAAAGTTCCCATGTCTTATGTGTGCAGTTTAAAGTCATGCACGTCAGACATAAAAAGGCTAATGTTTAAGGTCGAAATAGCTTTGACCAAATGGATTAAAATTGACTCATTTGCTTGAAAATTTATCTGAAAAAATATTACCAAACCCAAGTATGAGGGAAAAAAATGTAAACTATGACTTTTGAAATTTTGAATTTGAGGAATGAAATGAAAAATGGCTAAAAGACATTAGTAGAAGTATTTTCCAAATATAAAATTCACAATATTTAATAAACATGTTATGGGGTTGAATTATTCATGGACCCCTAAGGCCATTGTCTACATAGTAAAATAATAGCATCTTTTGGCTGACAGGTCAGTTATGTAGACTACTTATGCATGGCCGCCTAAGGGCACGTGTTGCATAGTCAGGGAAAAGAACTCTCAGAAATTTTACTTTTTGACTGCAAAAAATCCAATGGAAGTTTATGGAGATTCAAATTTTCAAAAGAATAGAGTTTGTTGAACGAAGATAGGTACTTGAATATAGAGACAATATTTCCAAACATGATCATCTCATAACTGGATGAATGTCACTCCTAAAAAGGTATTTCCCAAACGTAGGGAAGGAAAATATTGACCATAGACTTGAGTACTTTCAGATCATGACAAAGAACATGGGACAAATATCTTAAGGATGGCTATTTTCTGTGGATACTTACATATTTTCGATAAGACCAATAAAGACAAAAGTGGTATTCATTCCAAGAATAAAGTTACCATTATTTAAAAAATCCGTTTGGGGGTTGAATTATGCAGGGCCACTTAAGGGCGTTGGCTGCATAGTCAAATAATATCATCTTTTCGCTGACAAGTCGGTTATGTGGACTATTTATGTAAGGCCGCCTAAGGGAACGTGCTGAATAGTCAGGAAAAAGAACTCTCATAAATTAGAAATTTTGTGACCAGAAGTCAAGAAAAGGGTTAGGGCTATCTGGAAGTATTTAAGGTTAGGAATATGACACATGCAAATGAGTATTTTCCAATGCATGAAAGAGATACATAGATCAATGCTAACCATAATCATGTTGTGGCTGGGTCCTATGTTAAAATGTTGGACTTCACTACGTATCCCATATGGATAGGAATCATACCATACGTGGTTCTTGAAATAATGTTTAACATCATGTGGGACAAAGGTGTAGGAAATCATATTTTATGTTCATAGAGCTTGGACCTTAATAATGAATAGACAATGTGTGTTTTCACAGGGAATTTTTATCCAGGGGACTAAAAGTGGAATTTGGGGTTAGGCCCAAAGATTTAGGGGTGGATTCGAGGGATGCTCGAATGTTCCAACGTATCCCATAAGGATGGGAATGAATCCGCACATAGTTCTTGAAATACCCTCTGTACAGATTTGGTTCGTACATATGAGGGGCGAAAGGGGAATTTAGTGAAATGATGGTTTGACCCAAGATAAAAGGTTCAGGAATTGCCATGTATGCACGTAGTCTATGGAATATGACATGATTGAAGATCAATGTTAATAATTATTCCCTCTTAGGTGACGATATCAAATAATTTTGTAGTTTATTGTCCTACAGAACAAAAGTGTTGTACAGTTTATCATCATATAGCAAAGACGAAGGTGAACCAATGTAAAAAATATTAGTTCCGAGGACAGTTTCAAAAATTAACATCATATGAGACGTAGGTGAACAGATGTGAAGAGATTTATTTTGGGCTTGATCCTTGGGAGGTTGCCTATGTACCCAGCCTAGAAGGGAATGATCAAATTCTGTGTATTTCAATTAAAGAATAAATTAGTAATCAAGTTGTTTTTGAGAACAACGTCCTAAAAATGGTGTTGGGACTTACACATGGTTAGCATCCCAGAGAGGGTGTTATGGTTGATGTTTACTCTAAGCTCACATGAGTCATACTCAGTGTGGGAAACAGGAGGTAGCACCACCCTTAACGATGAACATATTCATGTCGTGTAGGACATATTAAGGGACTATGCAGTTTAATGACTTGCAGTGAGGAATATTGGTGCTGCACAGTTTAGTGTCATGTAGCAGAGACAAAATACAGTTTAACGTCATGTAGGACAAATATTGGGACATAGTTTAATGTCATGTTGGACGTGAACACATTTTTACGTCATGTTCGACAATAAGGGTACTGTATAGTTTAACGTCTTGTAGCTAAGATGATGGGGACAATACATTTTAACGTCATGTTGGATGAAATAGACTTTTACATAGTTTAACGTCATGTTGGACGATGGAACCGTTTAACGTCGTGTTAGACGAAAAGGGGGACTGTGCAGTTTAATGTCCCACAGTAATGACAACACACTTTAACGTCATGTTGGATGATATGGATGCAAATAGTTTAAGGTCATATTCATGGACCATGGGCTATGCAATTTAACGTCTTTCTGGACGTAAGGGATTTTTTCATAGTTTAACGTCATGTTGGACGATATGGATGTGAATAGTTTAAGGTCATATGCATGGACCGTGGGTTGTGTAGTTTAACGTCTTGCTGGACGTAAGGGATTTTTTCACAGTTTAACGTCATGTTGGACGATATGGAAGAAAATAGTTTAAGGTCATATGCATGGACCATGGGTGTATTTTGTTTTTATACAAAATACTTCTTTAGAAATCTAGCATTGGATGGAGTTGTGATGTGTTCTTCTTCCATTGAGAATAAAGAATAAGCTCCATTGAAGTAGACCTTATGTATTGAATAAGGTCCTTCCCATTTTGGCTCTAGCTTGGGAGGTTTCTTTCCTAGTATCATTGGAGTTCTAAGAACCAATACCAATTCTCCCTGAATGAATGAACGAAGACGAAATTTTTTATTAAAATCTCGGGATTTTTGGTTCTGATAGACTTCCAAGTGGTGAAGGGTGCATAATTATTTCTCATCTAACCGTTCCAATTCATCCAATCTCTTTTGAGATTGTTTAAATGCAGAGGACTGATCAAAATTGGCTATTGTAAGAGAGAGTAATTTAACCTCAATGGGAAATACTGCTTCATTTCCATATACCAATGAATATGGAGTTGACCGCGTTGCAGTGCGGGTGGTGGTCTGATAAGCCCATAAAGCATGAAAGAGTTTATCAGACCATGATTTCTTATATTTATCCACTATCTTTTGTAGTATGTTTTAAAGAGACTTGTTGAAAGCTTCTATCTGGCCAATGGCTGCTGCATGATACTGAGATGAATGATAGGATTTGATGTTGTATTCTTGATACTACTTCCTCACCTTGGATGAACAGAAGTTGGTGCCATTGTCTGTCAATATGGTATGCGGGACACCAAAGCTGGTAATGATGTTAGACTTGATAAAGATAACAATGATTTTAGAACCGACTTCTTTGAGGGGAATTGCCTCTGCCCATTTGGAAAATAACATAGTAGTAGTAAAAATATACTTAAACTGGTTGGCTGTAGCTAAAGGATAAGGTCCCACTACATCCATTCCCCATGTGTCAAACTGCCATGAGTATTTAGCAGTATGAAGCAACCCTGGGGGTTGATGAATGAAGTTGGAATGTACTTGGAAAGAATGACACTTCTTTGTGAAATCAACACAATCTTGTATCATTGAAGGAAAAAAGTATACAAGACTTTGAATTTGATCAGATAGACTATGTACAGACTAATGGGCACCACAGACTCCTGCATGCACTTCTTTCATGACAGTCATTGTCTCTTCACCATCAATGAGTCTGAAGTGAACTCCATAAAAAACTCATTTGTAGAGAATTTTATCTAGGTGTTGTGGGCTATCATAAAGAGTAATATTAACCACACATCACCAAATTTGTTCTTTCCCTGCTCCATCGGGTGGAAGTGTTCCATTTTGAAGGTATTCCCTGATAGGTGTAATCCAACCCGTAGTATGACCATATGGTTCAGGAATGGGACTAATTTCATTGATTTCCTCTGTTTTGATTTGAACATAAGGTGAAATTATACGATGATGGGTAATACTGATGCTTGTCTCGTCCTGATTTGGATCTGCCAGAGCTATGGCTATATTAGCCAATGTATCAGTTTGAGCATTCTGTGATCGCGGGACATAAGAAAATTTTGATTCTGAAGAAAATTCCACCATTAACCCTCTGACATAATCATACAAAGGGATTAACTATTCTTTTCTAATGGCATAATCTGCATTGACTTGTTTGATTACCAGGTCTGAATCACCTTTTACCGTTAACTGATTCACTTGTGCTTGAAGCGCAAACTCTAATCCTGTGATGAGAGCTTGATATTCTACTTCATTATTTTTACCGCTTCCCAAAAATGAGAAGGAATACGGTAGCACTACCTTTTCTGGGGAGATGAGTTTAATTCCAAACCGAACTTTGTTGAATTTAGGATTTTCCATTTTCTTCCCTTTTGGACTTCTGGACGCACCATAAAAGTACATTTCCTATGTTTGAAGTCTATATTGAATAGAAAAGACTTCCTCATTAGGAAGTTCAATATCTGAAGATGTATCTTCTACTGAAGGATGTTCAGTAAGGAAATCAGCCAAAGCTTGGACCTTTATTGCCTTTTGAGGCATATACCGAATATCAAATTGCTGCAAAATAACTTCCCACCTTGCCAGACATCATGTAAGCATTGGACGACTAAGGATGAATTTGAGCGGGTTATTATGAGATACTAATTGGACCTCGTGATGTTTCAGGTAGTGTCTCAACTTCTGAACTGCAATGATTAATGCTAAGGAGCACTTCTCAATATTTGAATATCGGGTTTCTGCTTCAAGCATACTCCGACTGAGATAGTAAAGGCTGTTTTTATTTCTATCATCATTCTTCTGAGCAAGAAAGGCACCCAATGATAGCTCTAAAGCTGTCACATTGAGGATAAGTGGTTTTCCTTCAATAGGTGGCATTAATATCGGTGGACTCAAGAGATATTTCTTGAGAATATCGAATGCTTTTGGACATTCTTCAATCCACTGGTATGTGACTCCCTTTATCATCAATTTAGTGAAGGGTAAACTTTTTCCGGCTAAATTGGCAATGAAACGCCGAATATAGGCTATGTTTCCTGGAAGTCCACTCAATTATTTCAAATTATGAGGAGGTTACATACCAAGTATTGACTTTATTTTCTCAGGATCGACTTCGATACAACGATGGCGTACAACAAATAAGAGAAATTTTCCCAAGGTTGCCCCAAAAGCACATTTTAAGGGGCTCATCTTCAAATTATGTTGCTGAAGATTGTAGAATATGATTTCCAAATCAGCCAAGTGATTAGAATGTTTCTCAGATTGAACCACCATACCATACTCATAACATTAAAAAAACTTTCCTAAAAAGGGTTTGAAGATACGATGCATGGAATGCTGATATGTTGCACCTGCATTCATCAGACCAAAGGGCATTACCCAATAGAAAAACACACCCTGAGGGGCACTGACAGTTGTAGATTCCTCATCTTCTGGAGCCATTTGGATTTGATTGTATCCTGAATATTCATCCATGAATGAAAGTACTTCATAACCATCTATTTCATCAATTAAGAGTTTTGTTATTGGAACTGGAAAATCATCCTTCGGACAATGTCGATTAAGATATCTGAAATCGATGAAAACTCTAATTCTTCAATTATTATTTTTCACATGGACAATATTAGCCAACCACATGGGATATTGAAATTCTCTAGCGAAGTTAGCTTTGATAAGCTTATCCACTTCAGCCTCAATTTTGGAAGCATAAGTTGGGTGTGTTCTTCTTGCAGCTTGTTTGAATCCTAGATGTTCTTCTGGAAAACCCAAACAATGAGTAGCAACATCATGATCAAGCCCTGGCATCTCTGTATAGTTCCAAGATAATATATCTCAATTTTTATTTAAAAATGAAATATACATCTCTTACTCTTCAAGATCCATGGACGCACTAATTAAAGTGGGGGCGTGGATCTTCTTTTTTAACCAGATTTATTTCTCTAAGTTCATCCATGATGGTAGAGATACCCTCTTCAAATGATGGAGGAGTGTCCTTGAGGTATTCTTGTTCTTCATCAACATTTGTTATTTCTTCTATTTTTAATTGAATAGTAGATGGTGAAGAATTTCCATGATCCGAAGAGATGTTAAAATTTGAACATCTTGAAGAATAAGCTTCCATTTCCAACCCGATTAATGATGAATGGTCTTCCTTGGGTAATGAAGAGGAGATGATGGATTGAGAATCGACATCATCGTTCACCTCTAACATTACTATAACTTCTTCTGGCCTGGTTGGAGATGTATAGACTTGTTGGATTTCAGCAGATGAAATGAAGACATCCCCATTTGAACTTTCATCATTGATTGGTGAATCACTAATTTCTCTCATGCTGTCTGGCTTGATTTCCGTAAGTGACATTATGGAGGATTCCATAAGAGTATTTTGATTTGGGTCTATCATATCAATTTGACTGATAAGAAACACATAATCTTTACTCACACGTGTAAATGGATTTACATGAATCTTTTCCAAACCATATGGAGCATTAACCATGGTGACTTCCCTTGCTGTGGATTTCTCCTTACGCTTCATGTTATTGAATTCTGCCTCAATTTTGTGATATTTACATGTTTTGAATGGGGATTTATCACCATACAATGTCACAATTTTACCAACAAAACAATATTTGAGACATTGATGGTATGAGGAAGGAAAATATTTATGTTTATGTAGCCAGGGTCTTCCAAGAAAGATATTGAAGGCTGTGTCTTGATCAACAAGCATGAAATCTGAATTGGATACAAGATCTCCAAACTGAGTTCAGAGTGTAATCTCGCTCAGTGGTTCTTGTTCATTTTTATCATATCCTTGTAACATCAATTTAGAATGAGATAAATCAGATTCTGTGAGGCCCAATCGACAATGTTTACGAATGGGGATAAGGTTGACTCATGAACATTTGTCAATGAAAGCTCTTTAGATGTCTACACCATTGACCTTCCTAGATAAATACAAAGGTCCGATATGTCCATGAACGGCATCATCTTCATCTTTATCTATGAACGATATCACTGCATTGAATTTTTTAGGATTATTCTCTACATGGTAGACTTCAGCGGTAGCAATTTTGGTTTCAAATTCCTGAGGACATGATAAAGCCTAGATAAGTGCCTCCTGAAGATCCTTTGATAAATTTAAGGAATCCAAAATTTATAACTTGGAAGGTACTTGGTCCAAGTGTTTCAATAAATCATACTTTTGATCCAAAGGTCTGCGTTTCCCAACAAAAACATGTGGTTTCAACAGTACCTTAGATGTTGATGCTTTGGAAGTAGATGCATCTTGTATCGGGATATGAGTTGGAAATACTCCTGGATTTGGATGATTAGACCGAATAGGTCTATTTACTTGTTGAGAGGGAGAAGGTGGAACCTCTAACCGATCCTCCAGAATAACTGTACCAGGACTGAATCTCCTATTGGTGGAAGAACATTCTTGTTCTTGTTGAGCCTGTTGAAGGTCTCTACCACAAGTTTCTGCTCCATACACAGTTCTAGCAGCGGTATAATTGGAATAGTGGCTTCTGAGATATCCACGTCTTCCTCTATATCCCAAACCTCTAGAACTCACTCTAATTCCTCTATTTGATACAGGGAATTCAATCTCATAAAAATCAAAAATGAGACTGGCATAAGGATGTATTAAATGAATTATATTAACAGAACCAAAGATCAACTCTTCATCGAAGAAAGACTCTACCTGATTAGCCAATTTAGGCTTTGTCGTTTGGTGGGGCGGTGCCCATTGATTATCCAATTTAGGATGTGCCATTTGGTGGGGCGGTGCCCGTTTATTTGAAGTAGATGTCATAAAACCTGCTAGAGTCAAAGAAAATTTGGGCTTTGACATGATCTCAACTTCTTTATATTGTTCCTCTTTCTTTGAATAATGCAATTTCTTTGAGGATTTTTCCTCTGATGAAGAGGGTTTTCCTGTGGCATTCATGGTAGAAGACACAATTGTTTTCTTCAATTGCATTCGCAAAATTGCATGACTTCGGTTGATCATTTTTCAGACCATCCAATCATCAAATTTTGGCGTACTTTTGTTCTCGAATTCATTCCACTCGCCTTCTTCCTCTGGATTTGTAACAGTAACACATGCTACCTGAGCTGAAAAACCATTCAGATTGACTTTTCCTGAGTCCACCATTTTTTTCCGGAGGTCCTTGAAGACAAAACACTCTTGAATTGGATGAACCAACATCAGATGAAAGGTGAAATAGTTTGGATGACCTTCATCTCCTTCCTTGATCAGCCTTTTGGGCCTTGGAAATTTAACCAAAATATTTTCTAGAGCTGAAATGGAGTAACCAAGAACTTTTTCATTTAGAAAAGAGTAAATGTTTCTATTTAAATCCTCAAATTGTTTTCTTCTTTGATCTCTTTGATCATCTTGAAGAAATGGCCTCTGTTTTTGTTTCTTGGGAGGTGGAGGCCTTCGTGAAGATGAAGGCCTTGAAGTAGAAGCAGGTACAGGTGCATGTTTAAGCATAACTATAGCAGTCTGTGTTTTACCCACTCTCCTTCCTACAGCTAATGGAATTACACAAGTTTTATCCCTAATATTCATAAGAGAATCTTTAATCTTCTAAGCGATCAAAGTAAGGTCTCGAAACCCTCCTGTGTATTTCACAGGGATCAACGGTGTGCGTAACTCATCATGAAAATTTTCCACATAGATTGGAAAAAATTCCTCTTGAAGGAGTGTAAACTCAAGGAATATGTTAATCCCTTCCAACGAGCAATGAAATATGAAACCCTTTCATTCTCCCTTTGCTTACAGTTTGTAAGATAAAAAACGGTTGTCTTTGGTAACATTGAGATAAATTGAAGAAGGAATCGTTGACAGAGATCTGCGCACCCAGTAATTTACCAGGATTGAATGCTTGTATACCAAACAAAACAAGGTCCCGGTAATGACTGTACAAAACACATGATCTTAACAACTTATTGTTGCTAAGGGGATCCCATAATAGGATCAAATGAGAAACAAAATGAGTTAAGTGTTGGTATGGATCTCCTGAACCATTAAATATTGGGAAAGTGGTACATGAAAAATTTGATGGGGGAGGAATTGCATCAACCCATTTAGGGTAAGCTCTCTTTTCTGGTTGAATTTGAGGTCATTTTCTCTTCATAGATTCGAACCGAGATGATAATGACTCAATGGTAGTCATTATCTTTTGAGAAACATCCAGTTGAGCTTGGACCTGAACAAGTTAAATAACTAGATCTTGAACAGACGTGGTGGCTGGTACTACAACTGATGGTCGCACCGCCAATTTTTGTTGCACATGACCCGTAGGATTAGACCTGTGATGGTGTAATGGTAGAGGATGATATTCTTGATCCATCTCAGTAATTGAAAAAAATTCCCTGGGCTGACTGACTCCAGCATGCTTAGGAGGAATACTACCTTGAAGTAGTTCTGCATTAAACCTCCTTAATTCCTTCATTTCTTCCTCTTGTTGTGCGAATCTTTTCTCTAATGAGAGTGATTGGCCTTCTCCAGAGGAAGGTTATGTAACTTGATTCTTTCCATTCCCATTATTGGACACCTTTCGGAGAGGGGGAAGTGGGTTACTTGAAGGATTACATAGATTCTGGGTAATCCTTTGATTTCATGTACGCACACCTTTTTCATTTGTATCCGTGCATACATCCTCATGAGCAGAAGCTTCCTCATTTGATCCCTCTAAGTGAGCCTCATCGGGGGGATCAGAAACAATGTCATTGATGACATTAATTGATGCATAATGCATTCCATCCCTTCTATCAACATTTCTTATATATTGTCTTATTGCATGTCCTTGATCAGACAGTGCCTTTTATTGGTTCGATCCCTCAGTAACTTCTTGAAAAACCGTAATTTGGAGATAATCTCCTAATAATTTTTCTCTTCGTTCCTCTTTTAGCTTCTTCCATAATTGGGTGATGACAAACTTTCTATGGGGGAGAGATTGAGGATTTAAAAAAGTCCACAGTCCTGTGGACTAGGTCTGTTCCTGCTATTTCTGCTCAACTCCTCGAATCCTATTTGTTGATTCTGAGGATTGGTTTAAAAGAGTCCCCAGTCTGGAAAGCTGTGGTGGTTCATGAGTTTCTATATCTGAGACCTTCTTAAAATCCCTCTTGATTTTGCGGACTTTAGTCCGGAAATTGGATGGATGAATCAACCTAAATCCACTCTTATCACCCAGCTCAAAAGGCCGTTAGATGATTTCTGACACTTCTGTCACTTGTTGATGTGCATGATATAAATGAGAAGCGTGTTCAATATTCTCATTCACTTGATGCGGGAGTAATTCAATAAATTTTTATCTATATTCCTTATTCTAGGAAGAACTAGTTGAGGCATGTTCTTGAGCAAGATTTTGATTACAAACAAAACCACTTGACTATGGCCGGCTATGGGAAATAACATTGCATGGGACCACTTTCGGCGGGCTTTGTTGACTGGAGAGTACATTGAAATGTAGTTCTCCATGGACACCCCATCCTCTGATATGAATACCATATAGGAAATTGGAAATTAACTGGCACAATCTTCTTAATGTGCCAAGGAATGAACGTTGAAGGGATCTATGCTTCTTTTATGCCTTCGGATATCGAGAGACTGAGAGAGATGAAAAATCAATTTGGCGTTGTAACCCTTCTATTATCTTGACATGATTTTCATATTCATCATAATATAATATTTTATTTTTCAACTGACAAAGAGTTTTACATATGTTGAGACAAATATCATGAATTTCATCTTCCTTCAACATATCTAGAATGTCATACTGAGAGTCAGCCAAAGGCCAAAACATAACTGGCACTTCACCTATTGCCAGTTGTTTTCCCATATTCAGTAATTCTTCTTTATCAGTTGATGAAGATTCTTCTATCTGTTTAGTCCAAAGCTGGTGCTTCTTTGTTGCTTCATCAGATTCAACAAGATCGGTAAGGAATTTACTTATCAAACTAGAAGATGCATGACTCAGGGGTGGTTCGGAGAATGAACTACACCCCACGATTTCTTCTGATTGAGAAAGTATTTCACCTCATATTGGTAAAGCATCGGACATGACTGGATTCACATCTGAAAGTTCCTCAAGATAATAGGGCTTTCTCGTCACTAAATTGTCCATTGGAGCATTTTCTTGGAAATGGAATTATTACCATGGATAGGACTTTAGCAACTAAATTCATCATCATGGGGAGGACCACCATGGTGGGTTATAGCAAAATATGAAACATTTTTCTCCTTGATCATCTGGCCACACAGAGGGTTATCGTGACACTCATCTGAAGATGATACTTCAAGATCGACCGAATTGTCATGAAGCAAGACTTCATGGGGAAGTGTCTGATGTAGACCTTTGGAATTAATGTTCCCACTATTGGGAATTGAGAGAGTAAAATCTTGAGTTGCCACAGATAATTATCTGAGTGCATCAAGAACCCCAGCATCAAGCAAGGCTGTGTTACAGATTGGCCCTTGATTTCTTGACTATGCTAGGAGAGTCTTCTTTTTAGACACCTTCTTACTCACTTTAGGAACCCCTTGTCGATGAAATGTGTCATTATGGGAAGGTGCATGTTTCTGCTTAGGAGAAATGATCAGGTTAGGCTGATTATCTCCACTCAAATTAGGTGTATGCGCCTGAATTGGTTGTCCGTATGATATTGGGGAGTACGTCCCACAACCCTGTTGAACTGGAACAGAGGTGTGTGTCTGCTCCGGAGTGAACTGTTGATGTGTCACTCCACTGGTAGGGATATATTTGAATTTCTTTCCCTGTGGTGCAGCTAAAGCTGTTATAGTATCCTGGAAGGCATCCAGAATATGAGCAGGGATTTGCTTCTGCTCTTTCACCATTGACATAATCTGATTGGTGACTTCATCTACCAGAATGAGAATATATTTCCATTAAATTCTTGGAGTTGGTGTGTGTTCCTGCTCCTGTCATCCTTTTCCTGTCAGTGAATTCTCACAGTACTCATGTGTGGGTGCAGAGAGTTGAGTCTGCCTCCTGTTTGTCACTGGAGCATTCCGACTGACTTCTCTGGGTGCTACCAAATGAGGATGTTGGTTGGATTGATCAATACTAGCATGTTTATGTGTGTTCTGATTGCACTCTGCCGAATGTGGTTCATGAACATCCTTCAATACTGACATACGAAGCTGCTGGCAGGATTGATGAGTGTAAGCAGGTGTATGTGCCTGTTTACCAGTTGTCAACACATTGGGTGGGCGGGCCTCATCGTATGTAGTCAGATGAGCATGCTGACTAGATGATGACATATAAATAACAGTATGTTCCTATCTATAGTACTCCCCCAGAATTTCCTAGCGGGCTGCTGCCAAACGAGTCTGCTGGACAACGGATTTAAAACGGATGGGTGTGTGTGCCCGATCATTTCTTGCCACCAAGTTAGGTTGGAGGACTTCTCCATAAATGACAGAGATAATAACCTTTCTCACTGTTGACTGGTCGTCGCCTCTGGTGGTTCTTCTTGATTTCTCAGGTTTGAGGAACCTGAGCCGAATGCCTGGAGACGACACCCTCATCATGTTGAGGGTGCACTGCCGCACGAGTCGGAAGTCGATTGTTGATGGGAGCCCTCAGTAAGGACTCCCGTCTCTTTGAATTAAGGCCTTGATGGACCTGCTCATTCATCTCCCCAGAATATGGGAGGGACTGGTTGTTGTGTTCCAGGGATAACGACCCGAAATGGTTGGAGACAGTGGTTGGCACCACCTACTTCTTGATCACTGGTCGTCACTGTCCGGATGACCAGGGTAAATTATTGATTTCGAGGGCTTGTCGAGCGGCCTCCTGGGTCAGGATAGTACCGTTTTGACGGTATTACCTAACCAGCGCATTTGATACCCATCATTGAAGACGCTGAGTAGGTGATGTCGTCCTTAGAGAAGACAAAGATCTAGTAGGAGTAGTAGCAGAGGTTTTCACAAAAGAGGCATTCACAGGTGTGAATTTAAGAGAATAAATTTCTGTAATGTAGAAGATCTTGGAAAAGAGTTCCTGTTTGATAAAATAGACATAATAAATAAAGGTTCGGCCACTACATCTTTTGGATGAGCACATATATTATTGATTGCTTTTTTGGCCCTCTCATTGAGTTTAAATATGGACCTAACAAAATAAGTAAAACATAATTTTAACTTAGTTAAGGATTCACGTAGGGTTCACCATTTTTTGTTTCCTCTGGAAATGGGAATGACCTTGTTGGTTTTAAGGTTCAATCATTCCAAAAAATTTCTAACGGGTTATTTGTAGAACCGGAAACATCCAATGATTCTATATCAATTTTGACATAATTTCAAAAGGTAGGTTCTCATTAGTTGTGCAACAATGAGGCTTGAGAATTTTCATTGGCTGAGAGGATGGGAGGTCGGACTCATCACACCTTTTTGAGGGGAATTATTTTCTACTCTGGGACTCTCTTTATAGATTTATGTCATGTTCATGAATCCTTATTACACTACCAAGTATGAAAATGGGTTTCCATTAGATCTGACAATCAATGATTAATATGTATGATATTTATAGAATCTTTTATATGTATTCGATGTTCTTCATCAATAGAGAATAATCTATATTTGTTAGAGATTCTTAGTCAATGGTAACCTTCAACACATTATATAAAGATCTCTTGTTCATTATGATAACCATACTTGTTTTAAAGCTACTCAGCGGGGCACTTGAAGTTTATTATTGTTCATAAGGATATGGAGTATTTCAGAGTTGGGATCATACCCGCAGATGTGCTACCTACATATCCTTGTTTAGAAAAGGAATCAGAACCCATGTAGTTAGAGTATGATGTTTATGCATGATTGATGGTTCAAATAATGACGTCATAATTACTTTTACACTCTAAGCACATGTGAGTCATTCTCGGTGTGAGAAACAATAGGTATTCGTAAAACCAGACAATTTGTGCCATCAAATACGCATTCATAAATAATGATGTGGGGCTTATGTATGTATGACAGCCCAGATAAATGAATATTAGGATTTACATCAGGGAAGAAACTTGGGAACAAGGTCCATAAAGGTATATGTGCTTTATTGAAATTTGGATACTCTATCATGGAGCTTACTCCTGAAGAGGATGCTCAAATTAGGAGGAGACTTGTAATTGGGGTTTACATCTGAGAAGGAATCCCAAATCAAAATTAAATTAATACTGGTTAAGGGAAATTATGACTAGGGCTTACTCTTGATATGGTGGCTGAGGTTAATGGGATTAGGACTGGGGCTTACTCATGAGAAGGAGGCACAGGTTAAGGGGATTTGGATTTTGGGATCTTGGGGCTTACTCCTAAGGAGGATTCCCATATTAAAAGAATTTATGGTTGGGGCTTACTCCTGAGGAGGATGCATAAAATTAAGGGAATTTGAAGACTGGGGCTTACTTATGAAAAGGAGGCCCATGTTAGGGGAATTATGATTTGGGATTAATCCTGAAAAGGAGGCCCAGAATTAGGATACTTGGGGCTAACTCCTAAGGAGGATGCCCATATTTTGGGATTTTTGTGATTGGGACTTACTCCTGAAAAGGAGGCCCAGATTTAGGGAATTATTATTGGGACTTACTCATGAAAAGGAGGCCAAGAATTAAGCGAATTTGGGATTACTACTAATGAGGATGCTCATATTTTTGGATTCTGTGATTGTGAATTACTCCTAAATAGGAGGCCCAAATTTAGGGAATTATGATTGGGACTTACTCCTGAAAAGGAGGCCCAGAAATAGGAGACTTGGGGCTTACTCCTAAGGAGGATGCCCACATTTTAGGATTTTTTGATTGGGACTTACTCTTGAAAAGGAGGCCCAGGTTGGGAATTACTCTTGAAAAGGAGAACCAGGTTTAGGGAATTATGATTGGGCCTTACTCTTGAAAAGGAGTCCCTAGTTAAGATCCCCTCATCTTTAAAGGATGAGGATTAATGAATGAAATCTATAACCTTAGTGACATAAAGATATGTAAATCAATAAGTTTTGAGAAAATTTCCATAGAATTCCTTTTAGATAAGGAATCCAACAAAGGAACCATGCCATAAATGGTTTGGAAGAAGGTTCTGAAGGCTAAATTTTGAATATGAGGGGTGTATTTGAAGAAATCAAGTGAATTGGAAGGAGGGGCACCCAAAAAGTGAGAGGAACGCAAGTCCTGAGTGGGCGCGCAAGTCCTGCGTGGGTGCAAAAGTTTTGGTTGTGCAAGTATACTTTCACGACACATGGGTACTTGCGCGACAGTCAACCCTTAGGGACATACATGGGCGAGCTTTGGCTCAATCCTTTAGTGTTATCCCTAAATAATTTTGAATGAGTGGAGCGGAAGTTCTGTTGAAGGGATAAGGCAGTGAGCAAGTTTCTTTAATTCCATGAAGGGTTAGACACTTAGGCGCACATGTTTTGATGAATTTCAACACTTATGCCTTGTTCCCCCTCTTTAGATCTTCCATTAAAGGTAAAAAATTACCTTAGAAGTGTTCAAAAGTCTTTGAGAAGAGACTAGGGCGCTGAGAGCTCAAATTTGAATTTTGAAAATTTTTCCCTCTGAAATGGGGGGCCCACCGGGGGAATTTATAGGTTGTTGAAGACCCTGGGTGAAATTAAAAGAGGGTTCTCAAGTCACCTATGTGACCACTAGGCGGGATGCATGTATACTTGCGCGACCTTGGTGGAACTTGCGTTACCCAAGTGCAAATGAATTTTTGTTCATGCCTTTGTCAATTTTTGATGTTTCTTTAAAGGACGAATCACTTTGATTTCAAGTTGTTTCCCTTTTCATTCATTTAGACTTTGTGATGGAATGGAGCATCAATAGGGTTAATTTATCATCCTATAGATAAAGTAACCATTAGAGAATTAACTTATCATGATCGTTATTTTTTTATTTTTATCTCTTTCATAGTTAATTATTTTTCGTTTCTGGATGTGTCTTAATGACCTAATAAATGAATTAATAAGCATTCAATAGGGAATTAGATATATCCAAATTATGTGTAAATGTTTTATCATACATGGTTAATCACTTATGTAAAATCTAATTATTATTAATAAGGTATGAGAAATGATAAAAATGTATTTACACATAAGGATAAAAATCCCTCAATTAAAATATTATGTTGGTTTATACTAAAAATACTTAAGTTAGAATCATCCTCATAGTTAAATGTTCTTGACCAACCCAAGTTGGGGTGATTTCAAATATCATGGAAATTTATCATAAGGTTTTTGGATGAATAGAATTATTTTAAATAAATGGTTGACTACCTAAGCATGGATTCATGTAACTAAGAGGAAAAGGTTGAGGAGATATTAATATAATCATTCAGGATTTGGGATTCCACACAATGGATTAGGAAACTATGAGTTAATGTAGTTGGAATGTTTTTACTATATAAAAACCTTCAAATTACATTTCAATCACAATTCATGGTTAAGGTAATGGTAAAATAGATACCTTCCACTATAAATTATAAGAAACAACTTATTACATGACTCATGTTAAGGGCTATTATTTTTTTAAAAAATAGTGGGACATTTTCTAATAATTTTATTAATTTTAAATTTATTAATATGTTTTTTTAATCAAACAAGTACTAATTATCTCTTATTATTTTTTATAAATGTAAAATCAAATGGATTTGAATATATCACTGTGATCCATAAATTATAAGTATTACCTTCTCACTATCATGAACTTATAGAATTGGTTTAGGAACTTTCACATTAAACTACACCACAAATGGAAATTATACATACTGTAAAACTCACATCTTGAGTTCATCTCTAAATAGGATAATGAGGAAGAAATATATATTTATTTGAAGAATATGGATGATACTTGGGATGTACAATGTTTTATACAATCATCCATGTAAAATGATATTCTAAAAAAATATGAGGATATGGTTTCACAAAGCATAATTTTACACCATAAATATATATGTCAAGAGAAGGTGAGATTAGAGGATATGATATCTCTAATGAATTATTCAAATAAAATATTGGAGAGTCATCACTAGCTAGGGAACATGTTGTCAATATGACTAGATAAATGTATTTCCAATAAATCTTGGTTTTTAAGAACACTAATGAGATACACCTAGATCTCATTTTTTCCTTATTACCCAAAAACAACATGTAATGTTATTATTCATTAAAATATGATAAATAGTTAGTAGTCACTAAAATAAACTCTTATACTTATTTTACTAGTTGATAATGAGATGGTGGAATAGAATCCCACAATATTTATTGAGAATATGAATATTATGAACAAGTATAAGGTTATAAGATTCATACCAAGTATAATGATTTGATGTACGATCCTTCAATGAAAAAGATGATTTGTTGGAAAGGAAAGAAGCATGATGTGTTATGTTTTTTATTTGGAAAAAAGGCCTTTGGAAGAAGAATTGAACCCATCTGAAGAAGTGAAGTGAAGATTTAGGTTAATTTTTTATTGATCTTAACCTTTTCATATCTACAATTTAGGTATTAATACTGAATTTTGTTCTCACATTTGTATCCAAAAAAAAGAACCTGGTACAATAACAATGATTACTGTTGATGAGGATGACCTACAAGCTAAAAATATAGATAGTGTTGTTATTAAATCCATTGGGGACTACCATCTCACATTTTTTATGGGATTGGTTTCATTTTAAATTAATTAATTATTTTGTGACTAGTGTCACCACGAAAAATATTTATTTTAGTTGTTTAAATATGGATGTATTTTCTCGGATTTGGGGAAAAAGGATACTAATTTTATAAAGATATCATGTGTTATTTCATGACACATTTGAATAACGGTCTTCGTGTATTAATTTAAAAAAACCACATATTAAAAATTGATAATTAAAAAAAATATGTGTTATTTATATAACACCATGTTATGGAATCACCATATTGGTCATGTAAATGATATGAATCTGAATAATCTATATCAGGATGGTCACTTGAAATCCTTTGAGCTTAATCCAGTTGAATTATGTCACTCTTTTTTATAATTTAAGATGAAAAAACAACCTTTAGTTGGTTATGGTGAAAGGGCCACATATATGTTATACATAGTGCACACTAATGTGTGTAGACCATTTCTAGTAGAGGCTAGAGGTTCACTCACATACTTAATTACTATTATCGATCACTTGAGCTTTTATGGACATATGTACATTATGATCAATAAGACTATATACAATGAGAAGTTCCAAGATTTCAATATTGAGGTTGAGAATAACCTTTCCAAGAAGATAAGGGAACATCGTTCAGAAAAAAGTGGTGAATATCTTAACTAATACATTATTGAATTTGTATGGGAGTTTGGTATTATATATCAATTCACTCCACTTATAAAAAACACTAAAATGGTTTTAGAAAAAGGATTAAACGTATCATATTAGAGACAGGAAGGTTGATGATGAGTCACACAAGCCTTCAATTGTATTTTTGGGATATTCATTAGAGATGAAATCATTTTTACTAAAATATGTCCAAACTGAATAATTTTATAGTATTACCTTTGAGTTATAAAGTGTAAATAATCCATTTTTATCACACATTAATGAATGGGTATGTGAGGTGTTTTTTAAGGATAGATCATGAAAAAACCAGAATCCCAAGGCACAAAGGGCATCTTTATTATGTATCCCAAGGAAACAAGGTGATATTATCTATACATCCCTTCAGACAAGAAAGTTACTATAACATGATAATGTATATTTCTTGAGAGGAATCACATCATCAGGGATCATACTCAATAGATGTTTGACTTCAATGAATTCGATGCTCAAGATACATAAATGTTGGTAAAATAATGGATTCCATATGTCCCCATGAAAGAAGTTATTCTTCAAACATAAATACTATGATAGAGAACTATAGAGGTAAGAGAAGTGAAGAGATATGGTTTTATATTCACTAATTATGGTGAATAATTATTTATGGAAATTAATTATATTCTCTTATATAAGGAGGAAATATATATATTAGAAGATGAAATATTAAAAAAAAATCTAAGAATTATGAGATGGGGTCCATATATCAAAACAATGATTGGGTTTTAATAAATACTATATTTGATGTAAAGCCCATTTGGTGTAAATGGTTATTCAATATAGAGTTGTACATGGAAAATAATGTAAATAACTACAAATAATTTCATTGGCTAAAGGGTTTAGACAACGCCAATACATTAACTATGACAAAACATTTTCTTCAGTTTCTATGTTTATATCCATCATAATTTTGTTTGTTTTAGCATCTTACCATGACTTTGATATTTGGTAGATGCATAAAACAATTTCTTTTTTTATGATAATCTACAAGAGGATGTGTACATGACACAACCATAATTTTTTATGACACCAGGAAATGCCAAAAATTTATTCAAGCTATAGATATCCACATATAGATTATAACAATCATCTTGGTCATGGAGAATTCAATTCAATGATGACATAAAATAATTTGGTTTCATTAAGTATGAATTTGACAAAAGTGTTTACAGGGAATTTAGTGGGAGTATAGTATTTTTCATGGTATTATATGTTGATGACATATTACTAATTGATGATTTTATACAATCCTTACAAACGATTAAGACATAGTTGAGCAAGTGATTCTATGTGAAGTAATTAGGTGTAACAGTATATATTAAAGGGATAAAGATCAAGTGTTATTTATCCAATAGGGTACATGGAAAAATTTAAGGTACATATATTGACTAATTTCTGAATAGGTTTAGTGTGAAACAATCCAATAGTGAATTGGTTCTAGTTTCATATGGTATATGTCACTCCCAATTATTGTGTCCTCAGACATAAGAGGAAATAGATATAATGAGTAAGATATAATAGACTTCTAGGATATGATCTATCATGTATTCCTTGTTATGTATTAATATTGATGTTTCCTATTCTTTGATAAAGGAAGGATGCTATCTAAAATATCCTAGTGAACAACATTAGACTGCAATTAAGACTACCGTTAGGTATCAAAAGTGAACTAAGTGTATGTTCCATGTTTATGTTGTTGATGCAATGATAGAAATATTAGGTTACATTTATGCTATATTATAGATTTTTATAATGATCTATGTTGTTAGTTTTGATATATATTTTTTCTGAACATAGGATTTGTGAGAAGGATGTGTTTAAAGCATCCAGTTGTTGTCGATTTTATAGAAGAGTATGAATATATTGTTAATTTAGATATAGAAAAGGAAGTATTATGGATTTAAAATAAATCCTAATATATTGAAGTGGGTCTTGTTATTAAATACCATATCACACCATACAGTGATAACACATCAACTGTTTCTCTCTTCAATGAGTCAAGGTCACAAAAAAGGACAAAGAACATACATTGTATGTTTCATCTATTGGGTTATTTTTTAAATGAGTTGAGGTTGTAGTGAGAATAGTATCCACGGAGGAAAACATGGTCAACCACTTGGTCAAGGATTCATCTCAGTAGTGGCATGAGTATCTTGCGAGAGCTTGTGGAATGACAAATGTTTTCAGTTGGTTGTAGTGGAAGTGGGATTATGTTGGAGTTGGATTCTTATAACCAACCTATTAATTAATTTATTACTTTTTTTCATTAATGATGTTGTTTTTTATCAAAATAATATAATTCATTTTCATTAAAATTGTATGTGATAATTTCTTTCATATATATGTCACACTAAAAAGTCATAGAGGTTCGTTGACATGATGAGAACCTAGAGGTTCCAGAATAATATACTTAAATACCTATTTTATGGTCAGATGATATTTTACGATGGGACACATACAATATAGGATATCAATGGTTGGAGGCTCTTAAGGCACCAAGACACATTCTTATAGAATTCATCATAGATAATATGTATGATATGAGGTTATTAGAATAGACCCATTAATATGAAATCCACATTTCCATGTCTCATTTGATGATTCTATATGTGAAAGTGTGTATTGATCCTTAAACATTATGACTATAATTAATATATTTCATGACCCATGCACTTTTATGCAATAATGAAAACTATGATTACATATGCTTGTCACAAAGTACAATACATTGGGTGTGTCTCCAGTGATTATACATTAATGGACAATGTGAGAAAGGATTTATCATTTTTTCCCATGATCTAAGTTGATATATCATGTCCTTTGATAGGAATAAAACTTCCTATATAAATCCCCATCCCTTGTATTTAGTGGGTGAGTTAATTTACAAAAATTCAAAGTAATATGCATCATGAATATAGGTTGATGGCACTGGAATGAATCCTTTTTTAATTATAAATATCATGGTAAGGGACTATAGTACATGGTGTGCATTCATTGGAGGGTTAATGTATTTATGACATTAAATTTTATATGGGATCATTGGGATGTTTCTAGACAGTATCCTTTAATTTATGTGGTTATTCCTAATACCACTGAGAATGTTGCCTAGATAGTCACACAATTTGTTTATCAAAAATATCAGTTAAATTCAAGTAATGTGTTTACCACTTTATAATAAATAATAAATAATATTTTTATTTTATCTACATAATTTAATCACAATATATTTTAAATAATAAGTGTGTTATGTAATAACAATAAAAAATTTAAATTATTTAGAATATAATATTTATTATATTGATCAAATAATAATTTTATGGTATTTATTTATTTAATATCCATTATTAAAGGATGATTAAATGTTGATGGGGGAAATCAGAATGAGATTAATGGTTATATTTGATATGGTTTAAGTAATATTAATTTATATTCATAGTACATCTCACATATTAAGTGATTAATAATAATTTTATTATTATTAATGGACATGGTGTCAAATAATAATAGTAAATATCGATAGCGGATTATGTGAAACATTCCATCCTTAATCCTAACACAATTAATATCTAATTATATCACTTTCTATGAATAACATTGTGAGTGGAAAATATATTGATATATATATAAAGATCTAGAAGGAGCACCCTCTTCCTGTTATCTCAAGACATGGAGATAACCTCAAGTGTTCTTCCAACTTCGAGAAGAATATATTTGTGATCAACCATGAATAATAAAAGTGATCAGGATCGGATCTGATACCGCCCGAAGATTCTATGATTACGTTCCAATATATCAGTGTATGTGTGGATCACCACTAGAGGGATTATATAATTGGATCCTAGTGAAAAATGATTGTATAATGAAATATAGTTAAACAGATATTAAAAAAAGATGAATTACATGTTGAGGAAATTCTATATCTTCTAATAAATTAATTAGAAATTACATGTGAAGATCCTTGTCTTCAGGTTCTGAAATTTTCATATTGTCGAGTAATCTACATTTTTCAAAGGACATGAAATTTTGATCATGGTCACAAAGGATAACAAGTAAATTAATGTACATATATTGTCATAATATTGTAGAGATTAATTATAGAACATATACTTGAGATAAAGATATAACTTGATAGATCCATGGGGATTTAGGGAATTTTTTATGGTGCATAAATTGGCATGATATTTAAGAGATTAATTATAGAATAATCCATATAATATTTTTGTCAATGTCTTATCAAGGGAATTACCCTTTGGGGTTGAATCAAGGTAGAGTATATTTTAACCATTGAATCCCTTAATTTTTTTCATATTCTCTCAATGTATGGAAAACACTTAAACAACCCTTTACTTTATCTTGAAAAGTGATGAAATTAATAAATAGAACATAGTGTATTTTTCTTTTTCCCCCATAATCGATATAGTCAATGTAGTTACGATTGATGTTGTGTCGATACAAAAACATAATATAGAGTATTGATTCATTTTGTTTACACAATGGACTAGTCTCACTAAACCTCTAAAATAACATTTCAAATAAGAGGTGAAATCTCACAGCCTATCAATAATGTGATGAACTCATTGTTCCCTTTGTCGCCTCCTTATCTTTTCTTGAAAAGTGATGAACGTTATGAATGGAACACATAAAAGTTTTATTGGAACAAACTTACTAGATGATTCCATGTAGAATTTGATAAACTATATGCCAATTCACTATAATAATAGATCACACTACTTCATTTTTTTTACACAATAGATAGGCCTCACCAAACAACCGAACACACTGTTCAAATATGATAAGATGTCTCATTTACTCCCAACAATGATATAAAATTGTTATTCCCTTTTTAATGTCCTTAATCATCGTTAATATATTAAAATAGTGATAATACACCTAACATGGTATGTCTCTTATGCACCCTCTAATGTTGTTATTGTGAGATGACACAACTGTAAATTCCTCATTCTTCCATTCTCTTCCTCCTCCACCAAAAATATATTTTTTATCTGAAAATGCTCTCCCCATTTTTGAATACTCACCTCCTGTTTCTTTTTAAAACTAATGGATATAATTGAATATACAATTTTATAGATTATTCCATGGCTATCATCTGATTAATGGGACCAGAATGATCCATTAAATCAGAATTATACACATAGAGATCCAAAAAATAAGTCCATTTTTAGTTTCTTGTTGAAACTAAATGTTAACTAAAAATAACTCACCACATCATTATATGATGTTATATGTGGTAGAATTCTCCATTCTACATATACTATAGAGATATAATCATGACTATGGTTTAGTCTTGAACACTATGGTGCATGCACCTATAGTTTAAATGATCCACAATACTAACACAATAACACTCCCACTACTCCACACCCCAATGTATGATCTTTATCTAACGCTATAATTAACTAATAATTTTCTATCCTAGACACTTATACATAGTGTGGACCCATGAGAAATTAAATATCCCAGAGATCCTTGATCATATAAAATTTGGTCCCTCTAAAATACAAGGTGTATATATGAAGTGGATGTTTTATGTTATATAATGGATTGTGTCTTATCCATATGTCCATAATGTGTACACCTTAAATTTTTCAATGGAACCAAAACTTATCAAAACTTATGAAGGGTTATTACATTATGGTTAAAATAACAACAACATGGCTAGAAAAATATGAGTTCCACATTGTACTTTACTTTGTAAATCTATCACTTTATATATCTGGATGTCTCTCAGAAGCTCATTTGAGTTTGACTAGAACCGGTTCCTGCGTATAACGTCACATTCTGAGAAAACATGAGTGGATAGAACAACCAATAACTATTTTACCTTCACCATGGTCTCTTCCAAATGAACATATTCCTTCACACATACGTTATTATATGAACATACCACTTTTCTCCCACATAACCATGTCACAACTATTCTCGTCCACCAGCTTATGTTTAGGATGGTTGGGTGCTATCCTTCAGTGCGATTTACCATATATTTTAAACCTTCCAACAAATATTAATGCGCAATAATTAATTCTATTGTTCCAAAAAAAACTATAATTAACCTTATATCATATCTTCTATAATGAATCATGCTACACTATGGTGCATAATTCTCAAAGATACCACCTTCTATGGAATAAAGAATGATATTGGGAATGAATTCTGTCTTCCAGATAAAACTCTTCTCAAATAACTTCCAAACATTATCAAGTGAGTATAGGTTATTAGGAATCCATAAAAATATTCTAAGAACCACGTGAATACCATTATTAAAATTGTCAAAAAATCCCATCACAAACTTCTAATTGGGGTTTGGATAATAATCACCCCCTTGGTGTTTGTTGGCAATTTAAAAAAAAAAAAATCACTTATGCCATTTCAAAGAAATCACTCGAAATGAATTTGGTCCTTTTACTTTATATTTTGCTAAAATTATTCATCCATGTTATCCTCTAAGAGCATAAGATGAAATTCATAATGAGAAAAAAATAGAAAAAAATAATTCTCATATAATTAAAAATCATTGATTTTACAGTATCATGCCTCCAACACATCCCTCCAACCCCTAGATTTTCTGGAAAAAAACACTCCCCCTGAGTAATGGCTCTCCCCCAATGCTGAACATATATTCTCCACATTTTCTAATCAATCAAAATATTAAATCATTTTATATAAAGAGAGGATCGTTGGAAGCACTTAACATGAGATGTGGGAATAAAATGTACCTTTGTCTTGAAGAAATTATTATGGGGAGTGGGGGTCCCATCTATAAGTTCACCTAAATATATGGATTTGGTTGGAATCCAATACCCAATTGACGATGTTTGAATTAATATTTTATGAAATCCTTCGGCATGATATCCACAACTTGATCTCATGTCAATATATATTTCATCATTACAATGTTTTCTCCACCTTCTCCTTTAAGAATTGTACTTTATTTTAATGTGAATCAACCTAATGTTTAAAGTGTATTTATACTAATTTTTATATCACTGTAGTTTTCACATATTCATAATTAGAGATTTTACATCAATACCAATTTCTTCAATTTGTTACTAAATTCCTATAGATTGAGTATATGATTTAGTTTCCCCCACCTATTTTTCATCTATAGTTCATAAGGAAATGCGATCCCACTTCCATATTTTCTAATAGATATAATATCTTATAATGTACAACACATGCATTGATGTGATTTTTTAGTCATCCATAAAACTAGCGCAATCAATATTCACGTTTACTAACAATTGGTGCAATGAATTGTACAATAATTCAACCAATATCCTACTATTTTATTGATATATCAATGTATTTTTATCATAGATTTTATGAATTTTTTGTGGTAGAATATAATACATTTTTCATGGAATGTGGAAAAACACAATGCATAAACTAGTTGATGTAATGTATAATAGGTTGCTAATAAATTTGTTAATGAGTGTCACATCAACTTTCTAACACTAAACAACATTAGATAGTTTGATTCAGGTATCTTCTAGAGTAGTCATTATCTTGTAATGTTCAATTTGAAATTTGTTTCAATAACTCATAAAAATATTTGGATTGGGTGATAAATGACTCATTCTTATTTTAAATCATATGCAACCTAAGGAGTAATGAAAATTCACCAATTAACATCATTTCAAAATTAAACCTCCAAAAATATGAATTCATCCTAAATATAATGTAATTAAATCCTTTAAATAAGATGTCATCAAGATAAAAAAGCATGACCATATGTTTCCCATATTCTTTCTTGATATAGATGATGTAATGAACCATTCCATAATGATAACCAAGATTCCTTAGGTACTGATCCAACCATCATCCCCTATAAAACATTCCTCATTCCACACAGATGTCTATTTTCATCATAAATGGTAAATTAATCTAGATTCATAATGTATAATTATTGTTCAAGGACTCCATTTTAGAATAATGTTTTTATATCCATTTGAGAAACATTTGTACCATTTTTCACATCCATTTCAAGAAAATAATAAAATGGTTTCTGGCTAGGACAGTGGTGAAAATGTTTTATTGATGTTAATCCCATCAATTTGGGAATATCACTTACACATGAAACATTCCCTATTAATTTTCATTATTACATATTGACAGAGTTTGTTTAAAAAACATAATTAGTTTTGATAAAATTATTTTTCTATGTCATTTAAATGATTTCCCATGTCTTATTTTCTTTAGTCTGATCAAGATCATCACTGATGTATTTGAACTAAATTTATCTAGAGAATAATCATCAAAATATTTTAGGACCAATTTAGATAAATATAAATTTTGATAATGATACTTCATCCTTTTATTTTGAAAACAGGAAATCTGATCACCATATATGTTGTTATTAGTGATTTTGGATCTGATGGACTATTAAAATACAGTAGTTATTCCTATTGTATTTTCCACATCATCAGAGTTATTTATCCCTATGAGATCTCCCTACACAAGAGACAAATTCATCATTGTCTATGTAATAGTCTATACCGATTTTGTGAAAATTCTAATCTTTGGATGTTGAAATATGCTTTCTAGATTCAGAAATCAACTAGTTTTGATTCAGAGTCACATTAGAACATTCAATCATTTTTCTGTTCTATTTTTTGTATCATTGATATTTCTTAATCTAGGATAAATGTATATGGAATATCCTTACATATCCATATGCTTTGAAATTTCAACTATTTACCTTTTTCAGTATTAAAAACCAACATCAAAATACTCCAAAGTATTTCCCTTTTAGATTCTTTCCATTATAAATTTCTTACATTATCTTCTCTTTATTCAAAAAAATAATTCTCTATTGTAGATGTACACTATTTATAATATCATTTCCTTCCAATATCTATATAGTTTTGATTTTTTAATGATCATAGTTTGTCCAAGGTTGTTAATGTTATGATGTATTATTTTAAAAACATTGTTTTTTTGAGGAGTTCTCACTACTAAAAAATGATGTTGAATCCCATGTTTATCAATATAACTATTCACTTGGTTTTTTATTCACATTTTTTTTGTTAAAAACATTTAAATTTTCACCCCAATAACACATTCATATTTTCTCTAATGTTATATTAAAGGCATTTATAGTTAAACTTTATGAGTAATCACCACCAAAATATCCATCTTTCTCAAATCATCAATAAAAAAATAATAACTTTTTCCATAAAATTATTTTGGAGAGGGTAGTTCACAAAATTCTAGATGGACAAGTTATAAAAATCACGACGAATTTTCAATATTTTTCCTATATATATTCCTGATTATTTTCCCTTTTATGTATGAGTCAAGAATATTTTATTATTATATATGATTTTGGGAAAGTCACAAGTCCATCTGTCTTTTCCATATATTCTAAATATATTTTTATTAATTTCCCAAGAGGATTATGACATAAATTATTTTCATCTTAATTGAGAAATATTCACCAATTTTCATTACTAGTTGAATATAGATTGCATTTTTTTCATGACCCTTGAAGAACAAGTGAGCCATACTTTTATTTTACAATTCACCTCTTCTTGCTGAATTCGATAGCATTTCCTGAGTTGTAAAAATATCTCCCAATCCACAATTGTTTCTTATTTCTATCTACCAAGAGAATATATATATATTAAAGATAATTTCCTCTAACAATGGAATTCCTATAGCCAATTATTTTATTTCCTTTATCATTTAAAATCGAAATATTTTTCATTTTTTATATTTTATTATGGTAACTATATCTTTATATTTATTCATGTGTGTGGTAAGTCCACTATTTAGAATCCATAATCTAGACATATCAATTTCTCTCAAATAAACATCAAAAAAATATTTCTTATCAAACAATGTATTCTTCACCCACAGGCACTGATGAACTTATTTTACTGATTAATACCCCTATAACTCTTTTTCTTTAGCAATTTTATCGTACATTTATCAATACTGAGAGTCTATTCTTATTTTTCAATGTGTTAGATGAGGTTATCAAATACCAATTTCTTCCATTCTAGGTCACATGGTTCACTTCTCAATATATCTTTGAGATAGAATAATTTACATTGTGTCTATAGCCTTCACACTTAAAAAATAATCATAAAAATCATAAAAATATGATAGAAATATTCTTTCATATTTTTGGTGATGTCGCTATTTGAAAAATATTTTTTCAACGGATAAAAATATTGGATGTGTCACAAATTTTGAAAAAAATACATAATTCTTGTATTCATTATCATAGAAAAAAACTCTTTAAAATTGGGGTTTTTGGATTCCCCAAAATTCAATTTCTTCTTGGTATTTGAAGCTTGCATCCTGACAGAATGTTTGAGTATCTTCTCTATTTCATTATACTCCATTACATATTTCCCTCTATTTTTAAAGAAATTAACATTGGAATTAGAATACGCTCTTCAATGGTTTCACATATGAACATTTTATCCTAAACTATGATTGGTTACTTTGAGAAACATGTTATGAGGTCTATTGTAAGGAGTCATTTTTGTTTTAAGAACTAATGCATGTAACCCATGGCTTCTTCCTCATGTTCATCAGTCCTCTTGGAATTTTCATTCATTATATTGGTCAAGACTTCTATGAATCATGGATTTTATTTTACTTTTATCCTAATCTCCTCTTCCTTTATTGAGTTATTATAAATTCTATATTTTAATATTTTAATATATTCATTCAATTATAATCTCTATTCCTCTTGTTGTTTCATATCGAAAGGATATTCATGATCAATTGAAATTAAATACACATTTTGGCAATATATTTATCATGTTATTCAAGGTATTACTAAATATTAACTTTCATACATACACTCCCCATAACATGATAATTTTCACCATCATTGTCTTCAATTTTTGGTCAATCAATAACATCAACTAATGTGTCTTCACCATGGTCCCCACAATACTCAACATCTTCCAGTTCAAAATGATAAGATCTTCCATCTTCATGAGATAACATATTTTTTCTATTGAATAATTTTAATGTTGGTTCCTCAATGATTTATAATAATTAAAGGTATTATTCATAGATTCCTCATCACCTTCATCTTGAAGATTTCTAAATACTTTAGTACTGTGATGAACAACCATTCTACATCAGTAGTTTGTAATTGCAATCTTTCCGTTGAAATTTTTCCTCCCATACTAATTGTATATGAGTGAAAATAAATCATACCATTAACCTCATAATATATAGGATATATGTTAATTTAGAGAGAATATGTTTTCCTGAAGTAAATTTCAATAGAGTATCCCATTTCCCTAGACACATTTGCATAATTTATCATTTTATATGAAACATGTGTGCTGGGAATTACTTCTAGTGAATCATATTTTATATTATTGTATTCATGTATTTATAATTTAAAATTAAAATATGGAGGTAGCTTCCTCAATATTCATTACAATATTTTGGAATCAAAAATATCATCTCCAAGACATTTCATACTTCAACAAGAGCATTGAGATGATAAAAAAATACCTCAACAGTTCGGTCAAACTCATTATTAGGCCTTCATATTTATTCCATAGAACATTTGTCTTTAGATCCTGAACTATAGAATCACCTTCATGAATTTTCAAGAATAATTCTATGGTGGCATGACATATTTTTTATGACACTAACATGATGTAGATAAGGTTTTCCAAGGCTCCCATAATGAATTGATCTCATTTATATATGTATCTAGTTTTTTTGAATTTTAGTTATGACAAGGATCCACCATCCATGGTCACTGTAATTCAATTAATCTCTTCTATATACACTTCTATACTAAATTATATGATGTATTGTTTCTTAATTGTTTTTTGATATCATGAAATTTTTACCTTTGAAGATTCTCCTAGAATTGTGATTCACGACTATTATTTCTTCCATTAACTATGAGATAAAAATTTCACACTTGAACACCCCCCTATGATACCACTTATTGATCTCTTATGAATTGAATTACCCATGATTAGTGGTAAATAATGTTAGAAATAATTTTAACCCCTAAATTTCTTTATTATGATCTTATTCTAACTATGTGAGGAACACTCCTTTTGTCTCCCTTTATATATCTTAAAAATGGAGAGAGAAATAAATGGAACACATAAAATATTATTCAGTTCATAGTAATAGGGAGAATATAAAAATAATGAGAACAATGATGTGTTGATACACCAAAAAAATAGATTACATTTTTTAATTTGGATTATATAATGGATTAGTCTCACTAAGCCTTTTAACTAAATATTCAAACTAGATGAGATAGCTTAATACCTCCAAAAAAAGAGATGAACTCATTATTACTTTTCACCTCCTTAATCATATTCAAAATATTAATATTTAGTTAATACTAACAACATATTTTGTCTCTTTCATAGACTATAATTATTCTCCCATGAGATGATAGTCCTTGAAATTCCTCATTCTTTCGCAATTTTCCACTTTCCACAAAAGAATTTTTTTCTCTTTCAAGGATATCCACATTTTTGGAGACTCTCTGATTTTTTTCATTTCAATACAATTGTTATGATTGAATATTATATTTTGTATATGTTTTCAAGCATATAATTTTATTAATGAGACCAAAATGCACCATTAAATATATATTATACACCTAGATTACCAAAACATTTATACATATTTAGTTTTTAGTGAAACATCCCCTTGACCGAAACAACCTGGATATAAAATAGTCTATTGTTAAATGTCATAAAATTACCCTTTTTCAAATACTATGGAATGTTCACCTTCACTGTGGTGTGGCCTAGCACTCTTTGTCTTGGTGACCTCCAGTTAACAAGGTCCACAAAAATCATGCATTAATTATCCCATTCCACTCTTTTTTCCAGCATGATTTTCATTTCAAACTTTAAATCAAAACAATTTCTATACTTTTTACAATTATAATATTTTTTGTCCTCCTATGTAATTAAATATTCCCATGTTACATGATTTTATTAAATTTAAACCCTCCACGATGCTAGTCGGAACTATGACATGGAAGTCTTATCATCCAGAAAAAATTATTATGTATCCATATGTCCACAACGAAGACACCATGAATTTTTTTTGTGGTAAAAAATGAAGTCAAAACTATTTAAGGATTTATAAATCATTTTTTAAAAAACAATGAACAGGTAAGAAAACTCTATGTACGGTAGTGGACATTCCTTTATTAATCCATTTCTTTATAAGTCTGGATGTCTCTCAATAGGTCATTTGAGTTAGACTAGAATCTGTTCTCACTTATTGATTCTCATACAATAAAACTTGTTATAGGATAAGAACAAAATCTCATGACCTTACATGTGTTTTTGTTTCCATCCCACACACACGTTCCTACAAGCATGGGTGATCACATTCACATGCCCCTTGGTAGCCCGATCACATATGTGGAACATGGGATCGACCACCATTTATTTTAAAACTGCTCAATATCTGGTCATTAGTGGGATTGGACATATTTTTTAAACCCTAAAACAAGTATTATAGACTAAAAATTGATTTTATTTCATGGAAAATAGTTTATGTAAACCTATATCATCTTCTCTATGGTATAGTTGACTATACTATGGTTCATACATCTATAGGAAAATATATTCTATCGAATGAGTAGGGATATATGGTTTGGGGTTTTTCTTCCAGGAAAAACTATTATTTAAAATCTTCTATGAATTCATGAGTTAGTATACATTACCATAAATCCATAAAAATCCATCTATAATCACTTGAACACCCTTCTTAAACTTGTCAATAAACATAACCCACATAAACCTCAAAAGGTATTTGCGATAACAAATATTTCCAGTGTCATGTGGAATTTATATTTCTAAGAAAAGTTTTCTTGAGAAACATTAATATATATAGAGAATAAAAAGGATCCAATATGAATCTATGATATTATTGGTTATGAATTCCATGATATGTACTAGGATATATGTTTCTTACACTTTAATCACGGTAGGAAGATGGAAAGTTGACCTAGGAGATATCGATTTGATGAAATTATATACCATACTAAAGTACCATAGAAATAATAATAATGTTTTCCTAGGATATGGAGTCGATTATAATCTTTTCATAAAGGTATGTATTGATTATAATTTCCAAATAGATCAATATAATCTAAAATTTCAATTGGTATATATTATCACTCCCAATTGTTTTGTTGAGATTTGGTAGATCTCAGAATATGTTAGTTCAAAAATTCAATAGTAGATTCTATGTATATTATG
Organism: Viscum album; assembly: GCA_963277665.1. NCBI lineage: Eukaryota > Viridiplantae > Streptophyta > Magnoliopsida > Santalales > Viscaceae > Viscum > Viscum album. The sequence goes on from OY728150.1 coordinate 186,014,031, forward strand.
GATTTGGATGTATATATACAAAATGTCTGTTTTGGAAACTTCATCCAAAATCAGGAATTTTTTACTTATTAGTAAATTCCTTATAACATTGTTGTGTGATAATACTCTAATAGTGGATCTTAAAAATGATCCAAGGTCACATCAGATAAAAAAGAACATACATCAAAAGTATAATATCATGAAGTATTTTTATGATATAAGTGATGAAATTGTAAGAAAATTTTTATAGAATAAAATGTGTAAGGTCCATTGATTGAATCCCTATATCAGTAGAAGCATGAACATAATGTGAGTGATGGAAGAATAAAAGTTTTTATCAATTTCCAATAGTCCAACTGTGAGTGTATTAGATTTTTTCCCTAGTACCAATTAATTTTTACAATATATTAAATTTATATCTATGAATTTTAATATTAATAAATACGTTATGAAATATTTATTTTTATTTTAAACAACATTAATGTAAATATTTTCTATTGTATATATTTCATTGAAAAGATCATTTTAGATCCTTTATATAATGAGAACCCTAAAATGTTTTGATGATATTATTAACAAAATATTTCATATGAATGTATGATGTCTTTTGATGAGACATATATGATATGGATTTTTAGGGATGGGATAATTGTAGGTAGATGGGAAATCACCTTTTGATATTATCATTTCTCAATGACTTGAGATTATAAGGACATAACCACCAGTAGGAAATTCTACATGTTATGTGTAACTAGTGATTCCAATCAATGATAACATGTAATGATCCTTAAAATTTAATATTATTATTAATGAATTTCATGGGTCATGTATTTAAGTTAATTTTCATAAACTCTAATGAAATATTCTCATAGGGAAGTTGGATATATTTCATGCATCAAGAGTGATGTGTTATTAATGAATTAGTCAAGGAATGATTTATACCATCCAATTTTGTGGATGTTTATAGATAATACCATTAATTTAAGTGAAAATTTTGAGAAAAATTCCATGTCAATGGTGTTCAGAAATGTTCATTTTAGGAATTCAATGAAACATGTATCAATCATATAGGTTGATGACAAAAGTATACAACCTACATTATGATATATCAATAGAATGGTATTCTATTACACATTTTACATTCATATGTAGTTGTCAATGTTTTAGAAAAAACATCTTATTCTTTGGTAATGTTACATGTTTTGAGTTTTTGATATTAGAATTTAGGTGGATCAACCTAATACTACTAAGGAGGTCTCCTATAGGGTCACAAACCTTCTGTTTATATTGATATTAATTATATTTTATTTGAAATTAATTATTTGGAAAACTATTATTCTCCAAACCATGGAAAAATATATATTCAATATTTAGTGATAGAATATATTCAATTACTATTTAATTTATATTTTATATTAGAATGTTTATTTATTCAAAAGCCCAATGAATATTATAATTATTTGTTTATTTAATTAATAATATATTTTATCTAATTTATGGTAAATACCTAGGTTGAAATGTTGGTTGATTTATTTGGTTTCGTGGGAAGGGTATATATAATAGTATTTTAATAATTAAATATTTATTTATTTATTTATTGAATGATGTTTATTTTATCCATAACACATGTGTGAATCATGGAAATGACATTATTATTTTTAGTTTTATTATATGTGTGGTTTTCTAAAGATTTACATAATAATTTAGTTCTTATTAAAAATTATGTATTCCCAACCATAGCTTTATAAATAACCTATTATATCATTTCTTTAGAATTGATGTAGTTATGCACAACACATCGTATTTAGATATTCACTCAACCCTAGAGATAAAGTAATATTGAATGATCTCAAGAACCAAGAGAAATATTCATCATCATCCCTCCAATATCAAGGGAAAAAATCAGTAATTAAACATTTAAATATTGTGTGGTAATCAAAGGAAGTGAAGCCAGATGATTGGCCCTACTAAACTAGAACATACTATACCAACAATGATGTATTGAGATCAACGTATAATATATGGATCACTTCTATTGATTTCCCATTGGGAGCTCCGGATAAAATGAAAGTAAAACCAAAAATATGTTTTAATGATAAACAACTTCTTGGATGAAATAATATTCAGATTAAAATAATTATATTTTTAAATTAATAATAAATTTAACATGAAAGATCCTCTATCTGGATATAATTTTATTCAGTAATGATTTTCTAGATATAATCATGATACATGTAATTGTTAATTATATTCTTATGATTTATTCATTAGATTCAATGAAAAAACATCAATAGAAATGGTCTTGACAAGATTCTTCTATGCTTGTATCATATAGGAAGAAATTAAAATTTGTAGAAGAATAAATATTTGATACAAAAAGGATTATAAAAAACACTTTCTACAAATCAAAGGAATAACAAATAGAGTAAGAGAATAATTCTAAAGCATAAAAAAATAAATATTGGGAATTTTATCAACTCTTATAAAATAACATCAAACAAGATGATGAAAAGTAAAATTACATTAGCTTCATTTATAGGGAATTCAAGAAGTAACTAAAAATTGAATACAGACATGAATTGATGGAATTAAAAAAATGAGATGGAGATAGGTATAACAGATTCTCTTAAGAGAGATACAATATGGGAATGAGGATGAGAAAAGTGGTTTAAGGGTTTAATTATATGAATAACATATTCCATTTTAATCCCCATAAAAACTCATTTTGTTTCTAATGGGTACTGATACAAGGCAATTAGGTACCCATTTGCACTTCCAGAAGTATTTGTGGTAGGACTAGATATCAATAGGTACTTAGTCCCCTTTGTTCAAGTACCCTATTCAATACATCCACCAAGACCACTTCCTCTCCCTTACTCCTCCCCTCCATTTATCTCCAATTACTATTAAACTACATTAAATTTCATATTTATCACTTTTATAAACAAAAAAATGAAAATTTAAGGAAAACTGACCCATGATGATGAGGGTCTTTACAAAAGTCCCTTATTGTTGTATAGTATGTGCCTGAGGTGGTGGTTGGGTAATCCATGGACTAATTATCTAAATTGTACCATGTTTTTCTCCCTATATCTCACGTCATGGGATTCAATATCGTAGGAATGTTCAAATATGGCATAAATATAAATTCAATGACATGTGATCAAGTAAATCAAGTTTGTTTATACATCAATAAAAATACAACTATTGTTTAATCATATATAAAATTAAATATTAATTATCTAAAACAACATTATTTAATGAATAATATTTATTTTAATGTTATGAATATATATTAATATATTTATTATTTATAGAGATTGTCAGAAATGATTCAATTGTGTTATAAATGTGGAAATGATTCATCGATGACCCATATTTAAAATAAATAATTCGAAACTATTTCATTTTACTTTTCAATCATGATTTGGTTTTTTCATTTATTATGTATTTTATGTTTGATGTAAGAGGATTATTGTGTTTTAATATTGATATATTTTTAATTTATTATAACAAATCACTAATCATATTGGTATAAAAATATATTTTAACATATTTCATTATTTGTAACATTAAGTTTTTGTTATTTCTATCCCCACAAGTTTTTTTTATTTAGAAAAAATATTTAAAAATTTAATTTAAAATACATATTATAAAATAACCTGACATTAAATGTTTAATGATTTATTATTTCAAAAAAAATAACCTGTGTGAAAATTAGTTTTTCATTACAGTTTTATGAAAACCCGACATGAAAAATGGGATTCTGAGTATAAATGTTATAGAAAATAATTATTTTATTTTCAAAAGGTATGTAAAATAGAATGTAAATTTTAAAAAGTGTTGGAAATATATAAGAAATCAAAATAAATGAATAATTTTATTGATCTTATGGTTATATTCATGAAATGAATTAAATAGTTACCCCGTAAAAGATGTTAATGTAATGGATTTTACCATTCTCAAAAGAATCCAAGTAAAATATGTGTAACTTTATCTCATTTACCATACTTGATAATAGAAGTTTTTAGATTTCAAATTGTTTTTGTAAAAATGTTTGATATAATTTATTATATACACTAGGTTTATGATTCGTCAATTTTTAGAACATTTTTGGAGAAGAATATTTATGTAAAAGTGTTTTATGCAGGATTAGATTTTTTTCTATATGTTTATTAAAATATGAGGGAATGTGTTCCCACCATCCATTGGTGGTATATTTTAAAAAATTATTCTTTTAAAATAAAACTACTTCTAACACATATAATTACATATATAATGTGGAAATAATATTTTATTTGTAAAATATTTATACTAAAAGGATATGGATATTATTTCATAAGAAAAAAATGTTACTGTATCATAGAAATATATTATGATAAAAATATAATGTCTAAGTGGATAGAGGGATTATTTTTAGACTTAATGAAGTTCAATGTTAACAAATAAATAATTACACCAATCTAAGTGTAATGTTAATTTTACTTAATATCCTAATAGAGTTTGGATTTATTAGTAAACAATAATGCATATAGTTTTATTATTTAAATGATTTTTTTAGAATAGGGTTACAAATATTATGATTATGAACATAGAAAGAGTTATAAGTATGCAATAGAATTTGATGTTGTATCATTTTTTATTTTTAACTTAATATGTTTTAATACATTAAATATGTTTTTAAGGATTGGAATATTAATCCAAGGTCTCGCCATTATTAAAAATAAATTACTTCATAGATGATACTCACTAAAAGTTTTAGTGGCATAGTTCTATCACACTGTCACATAAATATGTGTCATGTATTACATATGATGTAATGTGTAAACAAAACCCATAACTTGTAGAAAAATAAGGATCATCCAATAGTTTTTCATATATGATTTGATATATCGGTGCTTATGATGATTTGGTAAAATATTCTTCATGTTATTTATAATATTAAAAAGTATCATATTAAAGGAAACCTCTATTTTATAATTCACAAATATTGGATACATAAATGTATATATTGATATATATTTCTTGTATTACAATGATAATTGACCTCTCAAAGTATGACTTTGATTTTATCCAAAATTGGTTTTAATCATAGAGTATTATACGTTATGATGAATTGTTAAGGTTAGTGGGAGTACTATTCGTGTATAGAGGTATAAAATAAGCACATTAGTCACAATTTTTTTAATTATTTTAGGGAATTGGATGAACTATTGTATTTGGTATACTATGGGTGAATGAAACATATTTTAATCCCATTACAAGATTTTGGGGAGATACCTAGTACAATAACCTTCATAATTTAAAAAACTACATATGAAAGTTCACATATTATATTCACTAATATGGGGGAGGTTGGGTAAGTTTCTAATGATGTCATCGGTTGGATCATAACCAAGATGAGATTTTTATTCTCGTGTGATAATTATAACAATCAGGCCCTTGATTGAGATAGACTTTGTGAGTGTTAAAACACATCTAGATATTAGGTATACTAATCCTAACATGGGACACATGATTTACTTATAAAAAATATGAATGAAATGTGATTTATTTATTGACCTGATATGTATACTCTCAATGTATCGATAACTGATGAGTTGGCAATATGAGATTGACATTATTCCTGTCCCAAGGTCACATTATGACTTAAAAAAGGGAAAAATATGATAATGTAAATTTTTATATAATGTAGACTAGTGGAAACCTGTATGAAGATATGTGTGTTTGATAGAGATCATTACATAACCCTTTACTGATTTAATAACATTGATACATTTCTAGAGGATTCCATCTGGTTACATATATGGGTATGGAGATTCATATTTATTGATAATTAAATAAAGGCTTGGGGTGTCACATTTTTTGGTAAAAAAAATGGGGATTGAGTTTGACTCATAGAGCTACTTTAAAATTGCATGAGAGTTAATCCAAATGTTATTTTAATGGATACTCACAAGGTATCAAAAATAATGTAAAACAAGGTAAAGTTAATGATGTATTTCCAAAATTGTTTTAGAAGATATTCAAAAGGAGTTTTGGATACAGTTTATCATGTTATTGTATACAATACAACACAAGGTGAAATGGAAAAAGCCTTTTGGATTCAGTGAAAGTGGGAAATTAAAAGATATATCCCTTAAATCCATATATATATACATATATATTTCATGTGATTTATGATCGTAATGAACATAAATGTATAAGATTTTATGCCAAATTGGATTTCTAAAAAATTATAAATTTTATCATTTTGTGTGTCACTAGAATATTCTATCATTAAAGGAACCCCTTATAAGATGAAATGCTGAGAAGATATAACATTCATACGATGAAAGAATTTATTGGAAAAAAATTCAATCATGTGTTATGAATACATGGTTAAATGATACATCTTGGGTGTTTTCCTTGTGGATTTATAAACTATTTTTATTTGATAGAAGCTGGTGTGGGATAGATTGATATCTGCATGCATGCCCAAAACTCCATGGGACTCCTAGATCTCATTATATTTCTTATTTGGATATGAGATTGTAGAACCTCATGAATTAAAGGAAGGATCCATATCATGTGATAATAGATTCAGTTTAGCTTGTGGATACACTATAAATGTGTGAATTGTTTATTTTCCACTTTGAGAAATCTCTTAAACAAATCTAGAGTAGATCAAGAATGATGTAGTGGATCTTTAGTGTAATTTAAATTAGATTTAAAAAAATTACCAATTTTATTTTCATAAATTATTTTAATTATATTTCATTTATATCCTCAAATAGGGTTTTATACGATTATACTTCATTTAATAATTATTATCATACTCATAAAAATAGTTCAAATATATTATTTTATTAGTGCCAAAATATTCCCTTTATCATTACATGGAAAAATATAATAAAACTCATTATGTTGTCTATTTTTATCATTTGTACTCTTGCACTTATAATATTGTTATTTAGGAAAAATATGAGCTACAAAAAAACCCACCGATTATAAAAAAAGAAGATGGATAAACTTGATCAAATGAAGAAAATAGACTCGATAGAGAATATGGAGTATATAAATAACATAAAATGAATATAACCTTAGACAATGATAATAAATTCTTATTAGATTAAAATTTTATATTTTTTAAAAACCATATGTCTATAAAAAATGTTATGAGAACCACATATAGTTGATCAAAGAAGTTGAAATGTAGATTTGGATATCATTTTTATATCAGGATTTCACTAACACGAATACATAAAACACATTTATAAATGCTATATAATGTATTTTTCAATGCTTAAAAAACATATATGCTATGTGCCATAAACATTATTCAATCCTTATCAGTTTTGGAAAAACATTTCATAAAAGAAACCGTTATAATTACTAAACAATTCACTAATAAAGGGGGCCTTTATTAGAGATTTATTTTAGATCTAATAAGGGTTACCATTATTATTACCTTTTTAGCAATTAAAATAGTGTCCTTTATTATCATTTTTATCATTGATAAATTCCATAATCGCTACTTCAATGCTATAGCCCTATGAAGGCCCTATAATAGGAAATTAGATTTGAAAACATAAATAAATTGGAATATAATTATATAGAAACCCATATTAGAAAAAAAATGTAACATTTCCTCATCATTTCAATTAAAAATTTATTTAAAAAACATGTACATTAATGTAATATTTACAAAAAATAATAAAATTACAACTTAATATACAAAAACAGAACTTTTCTAGTAGGATTTTTCCAATGATCAACCTCTGTACAAAATCATATCCCTATAATAAAACCAATGTTTATTTTATTAAAAATACATAGAAAATAATAAAATTATAATTTTAATGTTTTATAATCCAAATATGATAAATTTTATTATTAATTACTGAATATTTTAATGATAATATTAGTTGTACAATTATTTATATTATTAATGGTTTTATTATTAATTATAGAATAATTAATAATTATACTACTAACTAATAATTATATAATGAGTTATTAATTACATTGTAAAATAGTAATCTATATAAATAATATTATTAATTAATAAATATATTGATGATATTATTAGTTATTAATTATCTTGATTGCTTAAATCGTTGTTAATAATTATTCGATAAAACAAAAATGATAATTTGATATTGAAAACATGCACTTTGAGTCATACCTTCCACATCGTATATTGGATTGATTTTCATTTGATTAATACACATTTCACTTGAATTATGGATTTATTTCCTAATGTTTCATGACAATAAGAACTATTTTCATATGTTTGGATATGTGAAAAGAGTTTTAGACTAAAATGACACTTATAACATAAAAACATGCACTTTGAGTCAAAATGGAAACATCACGTGTTGGATTGATTTGGAGATGATTCTTACATGTCAAAAATGAAATATGGATTGTTATCCTAATGTTTGGGAAAAAATATTATCTCTGTTTTTTTGTTTTGATAATTTGATCTGCTTTTTAAACTAAAATTAAACTTATATTACACACATGTACATTGATTCATTCCATCCACATAGTGTGTCTAACTGATTTGTGGTTAATTATTAAATAACAAAAATGAATTTTATATTATTTTCCTAATGTTTAAAAAAACTACGAGAATTTTTATTATTTTTTACCTTGTGAAATATGATTTAAAGATAAATTACACTTTACATGTGAAATCACACTCATTAAATCATACTAACCATATCATGTGTCATATTGATGTGGGGTAAGTTCCTACATTTCCGAAATTAATTATGGACATTTTTTCTATTATATCTAGATAATATGTTCTCCTTTTATTATTTTTCGAAATATAATGAATGTATTAAAATTAAAAGACACTTTTAATGTGAAAACACATACTTTGAGTTATAACAGCCACATCATTGGTATGATTGATGTTTCGTTGACTCTTACAAATAAAAAATAAATTAGTGGTCGTTTTTATAAATTTTGATGAAAATCCTAGATTGTTTCCTTGTCTTTTTCTATGTGGCATGTGTTTCTCATAAGAATTCACATTTAATGTTAAAACATGAACTTTATGTAATATTAGAAAAATCGTGTGTTATATTGAGGTGTGTTAGATTCCTACACATCTTACTTAAACTATGGATTATTTTCCTAAAGTATCAAGAAAATACAAGATTATTTTTTTGAATTTTACAATGTGACATACATTTCTATATAATATTACACCTTTATATTAAAAACACACACATTGAGTCATATCGACTACAGAGTTTGTATGATTGACATGTGGTCAATTCCTACTAGTTATAAATGGTTTATGGAAAATATTCTTGAAATCTAAATATAATCAGAACCCATTTGGATAGTTTGATCCCTATGTGTTCGATTGATGTGCAGTTGATTCCTAAAAATCAAAAATATTTTATGGATCATTTTAATAAAGCATGAAATAAATCTGATATGGTTTTCTTATTTTTAAAAATGTGGAATGTGTTTTAAACAAAAATGAAACTTATATTAAAAGCTCACACATTGAGTCATACTGGCGAGATCATGTGCTGATTGATGTGTAGTTTATTCCTACATAGAAAAAATGAATTACTTATAATTTTGATAAGTTATGGAAACAATACACGATTGTATACTCAGTTTTTACAATGTTTCATGAATTTTAATGTAAAATGGAAATTCTAATCTGAAAACAAGCATTTTGAGTCATACCAACCACATCATTTTTCAGATTTACACAAGGTTTATTACTACATCTCATACATGAATTATGTATCTTTTTCATAAAGTTTAAAGCCTATATGATCTTTCTTGCTATTTTTTTACAATGTGATGCTTGTTTTAAACTAAAATGAATCTTACAATGTGAAAACACACATTTTCAGACATAACAACAACATCATTTGTTTTATTGGAATTAGGTATATTCCTACACATACAAAATGAATTACAGGTCATTTTTCTAAAATTTTATGATAATACAATCTCATTTTTTTCATTTTTTCTTATGTGTCCAATGTTTTAAAATAAAATAAAGCTTTAAAGGTAGAAACATGAAATTTGATTCATATTATCCAAATCATGTGTTAGATTGATTTTCATTCATTTTGTACAAATCAAACATAAATTATGGATCATTATTATTATGTATCAATACAATACAATTTTTTGTCTTGTTTTTTTTAATCTGACACTTGTATTAGACTGAAATGACACCTTTTTATTAAAACCACACACTTTGAGTCATACTGAGCACATATTTTGTTAGATTGATGTGTGGTTGAATCATATATATATCATAAATGAATAATGGATCATTTTACCAATGATTGAAAATAATCCTAACTCATTTAATTGGTTTTTCAAAATGATACATGAATTTTAAACTGAAATGACCCTTTAATTTTTAAAACATTCACTTTGAGACATACTGGTCATTTCATGTATCATAATTAAATGTGGTCAATTCCTGCACATAAAAAATTAATAATGGGTTTTTTCTTAGATATTGAAATCAATCATAGATTTTCCTTAGTTTTGAAATTGTTATGTTCATTTAAAAAAATCACACTAATATTGAAAACATTAACATTAATTAATACCAACCACATCACGTGTCTTATTGATGTGAAGTTGATTCATTCATTATAGAAATGAATTGTGTATTATATTCCTAAATTTTTTAATCTATCTGGGATCTTTTTCTTAGTTTTAACAATGTTTTGCGTGTTTAAGGGAAAAATGACACATTTAATTTGAAAGATACACATTGAGTCTACCAACCACATCATGTGATAGATTGATGTGGGGTTTATTACATAATGATACATATGAATTATGGATTATTTTTCTAACGTAACATGAATATATGAACTTTTTCTCCTTATTCTATTAATGTGACACATGTCTTAAACACAAATGATACATTTAATTTCAAAACATGCACATTGAGTTATGTCAGGGACATCAAGTGTTGGATTTATGTTTTGTTAAATACTACCAAAAAATAATCAATTATGTAAAATTTTCTTTATCATTGAAGACAATCAAATATTTATTTCTCGGTTTTGGAAATGTGAAGTGTGTTTTAGATTAAAATGACACTAAATCTGAAAACACGCACCTTGAGTCATAATGTACACATCGTGTGTCATATTATAGTGTAGAAAATTCCTATACAATACCCATGAATTATGGATCTTTATCATAATTTATCATGAATATAATATCTGATTTACTCATTTTTTAAAATGGGACTCGCGTATTGAATTAAAAACGATACCTTTATATTGAAAACATGTAATTTGAGTCATACCAGACACATCATGTGTTTGATTGATGAGCGATAGATTTCTACAAATAAAAAACGAATTATGGATAAATTTTATAATGTTTGAAAATAATATAAGATCATTTTCATGGATTTTTAAATGTGATTTTTGTTTTATACTAAAAAGAATCATGTATATTTATAACAGAAACTTTGAGTGACACCCAACACATTGTGCATTAGATGGTGGTTCGCTCAATCCTTACACATAAAAAATGAATTATGGATCATTATAATAATGTTTAGAGAGAATCTAATATTGTTTTCTTTATTTTAAAAAAATATTAAATTTTTTAAATTAAAATGGCACAATTATATTCAAAACAATTTATTAGATTTGTACCAGACAAATCATTTTTTAGATTGACGTCTGATTAATTCCTTATATAAATTATGGATCATTGCCCTAAATTTTGAAAAATACGAGATTGTTTTCTTAGTTTTGGAAACATTATAAATTTTATTACCCAAAATGAAACACTTATTTTGAAATAACACACATTGAGTCATACTAGCCACGCCAAGTGTTAGCTTGACATAAAATCAATTACTACACATCACAAATGAAATATGGATCATTTTATGAAATTTTAAATATAAAATGATCTCATTTTCTTAGTTTTGACAATATGAAGCACATTTTAATATAAAATGACGCTCATATTGAATACACATACTTTGATTCATAATAGCCACATCATGTGTATAATTGATGAATTTATGATTTCAACGCAAAAAATTAATTATTTATTATTTAAATATGTTTGGAAAACAATATTACATCATTTTATTAGTTTTGAAAATGTGACACATGTTTGGAGTAAAAAAGAAACTTTTATTGTGGAAACACACACTCTCATCCATACTGACCTCACCATGTGTAAAATTGACAAGGGGTCAATTATTACACATCAGACATGAAATATGGATTATTTTTAAAAAATTATATAGATATTAAAATAGTTTTCTCTTTGTTTTGAAAATTTGATGTTCATTTTAAACTAAAATGAAAATTTTAATGTGAAAAAACACCCTTTGAGTAATACCAGCCACATTATGTGTTAAATTGACATTTAGATAATTCATACATGCTAAAAATGAATTATAGATCATTTCAAAAAAAATTCATATAATACAATATCATTTTTTTTACTTTTCAATGTAATTATTGTTTTAAACTAAATTAACATATAGATATAAACAAATATTTTAGGACTATTATAAATATATCCAACATATTTCCAATATTGCAAAAATTTTATTTTATGGAAAAATATATAAGCATTATGATACTAATGATTCACATCCCATGTGTATCTCTAAGTTCATATCATACTCTAGATCTCAAACATAACAGGTAATCATATCAACCTTAATAAAACATTATAATGTCACGTACACAAACAACTCATATCTAAAAAATATATTTCTTCCTTTTAGTATTTAGGTTATCGACTATCCTAGTAGTAATAATAAAATATACAAAAATAAACAATTAACAAATATTTTATGTCCAATTATTTTTACATTCATAAATTCTTGTTTGAGGATTCTATTTTTTGATGGTATATTATATCTTTGAAAAATTTATAAATGTTATATGAAAAATCACTATAATTATTTTGTATTTTATACTATATAAACATTGAAAAAATAATAAATTTGCTAAAATATGTTTTGATTGGTTAGTATTACTATATATACCATATTCTGTCTATATGTGATGAAATCCACATTCTTTTTGTGTTCATTCATCGACCTCATACCATGATTAAATGATGTTTTCTATATCTCTCCATCATAACCAAAATTCACATTAAAACATAAAACAAAATGTATAATTTTATGTTTATCTCTAAAATGTTTATAGTAGTGCATGAAACATTCACAACAGAAATCTTTTGTGGTCATCTTTTTTTGGAAATCCGTTATTTGGATACAAAAAATTAGTATCCAAATTGACTATGATGAGCATCTAGGGCTATCTAAAATGTATCTTCCTGGTTCCTGAAGCAACCTAGAGGTGCTTCTTACCCAGTTGGTCACATGGATTCATGCGCATTTCATTGAAAACCAGATGCTATAGACTTGGAGCGAGGGCCTTGGGAGTGATAGTGGGGAAACTGTGCCCTCATTGGTAGAGTACACAGCCGAAGTAAACAAAACATAAAATAAAATAAGCAGTAAATATACAAAAAATTGTAAACATCGGAAGACTAAAGAAATAATTAACTAGAGCACACCTGCATATATTAAATGATTCATGATACATATATCTAGGAAAGCATCCAGACATGTCACAATGATTTCAATACAATAGTTCAAACCAAAGTACAGGAGAAAGGTAAATAGATAATCTCCTCAACATCTCAAGCCTTGGATTGGTCCCATGCTCTCCTGCTCTAATACAATCAAGTACCAGAAGTAGAAGGGCCCTTTCCCTTGTCTATACTTGCAGAAATATTATCTGTTTGGGCCCAAAATCATGACCCAAATAGATTGTGAGACTAGATCCAAGTAGGAAACCACTCGAACATCTGTTCCTAACAGTTTGTGAGAATATAGCAGATAATACTATAGTAAGCAGAAAAGAGTAAACAGTAAACAAAAAACAGGATGATACACAATAGTAAAAAATCCACAGATCAACAAGCAGCAGTGAAGCAAACCGCTAACCACAAACAAGAATCCCTCTGGGAAGTACTCACATCCATCCCCCTGTTCCTATACAAAAATTACCAACAACCCTCTGGGAAGTACACTCATCCTAACCCCTCTCATTTGGTCATATGAAATTTTAAGACTCTCTGAGGAAGAAAGCTCAGTAAATTCCCTTTATATTATAAGGTAGTAAGGGACTCTCTGAGTAAGATCAGGTGGTATAATCTCCTTATAGCCCCAAGGTGTAGAGACTCTCTAAGGAATCTCACTCGGTCAATTCCTCTAATAGCCTCCAGTATATCACAGACTCTCTGAGGAAGCCCACTCGGTCAAATCCTCCTATAGCCTGGAATGGTTTAAGGAAATTCAAACAAAACACAGACTCTCCGAGGAAGCTCACTCGGTATTCACCAGTAGATTCTATAAAGATCATGACTCTCTGAGGAATCTCACTTGGTTTATCCTCCTATATTCTATAATATCCACGGCTCTCAAGTAATCTCACTCGGTCTATCCCCTATAGTCTCTAATGTCCAAGACTCTCTCAAGAAGCTGACTTGGTCTATCCCCTTACAGTCTATAGCACCAGGTTCTCACGGCCCCGTGCTAGTCAGTGCATAATATTCCTATAAGGCCAATGTAAATCTACAGAGCTACTTGGATAACTAGTCTACATTATAACAAGCATGTCAGGAAACAACACTCCATCCTACGGTCACAAGGCTGGATCCCAGGTATAACGGCTAAAGGAAAAAATGTCGTAAATAGAACAAGGCATGGGAGAAACTTCCGAGCCTAGAAATTTTCCTCATACATAACCAAATTACCTCTACACAGGCATACAAGCAAGGAAGGAAAAAATATGTGAAAACAATAAGCATACAATACCCCGTTTAAGGGTATTGTTGAAAATTGAACATAAAACACAAATACATCGAATGGAAAGGCACCAACCACCTACCTAGATGTTAAGAGATCAATATAATTGAACCATGAGGCTTGAATATCCATAGAACGTCATAGATTTACAAATACTCACAAAACAATCAACCCATGATAACTTGAAAAAGAGAAGGAATTGGAAAACGATGCTCTAGAAGAAGGGAGAGAATACCATTGTGGTTCCATCGCAATCGACATTTGTCTATTTTGAGAATAAACAGAGGCTCGGGGGCTTGGATGAGATTCGTGGATGTACAGGATGCTCTCGGTCAAAGAATCTAGAGAAGAAGATAGTTTTGGGGTTAAGATGCGACCTTGGTGCGTTTAATGAAAAAAAGAAAGTACAGGGCGTGTACTTTTGGAGTACATGGCCTATACTAGGCATTTCCATAATCCGCTTTAAGTGGACTCCATATCACCGTGCATGACTATGTGTGTGGCTTGAACACGACCAGCCCGCGGCCTTGTGCGGCATCGAAGTACATGACATGTACTTAAAAAATTTCCAGAACTCCCCTTTTCTCAGAAACTATAGAAAAAGGGAAAAAATACTTGAAAAGAAAGTTTGGGTTCTTACAAACTTCCCCCCTTAAAAAAATTAATCCCCAAATTTTCCTAGAGAGGCGTAGAAGAAGAAAACCTGAACAGGTCCGACCACTATGATCGTACATCGGTCTCCCTCTCCCCGGTCTCATCCTGTACTCCCCCATGCTTCCATAGCTCTCATACCAGAGGAATATACTATCCATGTGAAACCAACGTATTGAGATCAAAAATATAGGTTGGATGCTCCTTGAATTATGCATCTACTTCGAGCTCAACCTCCTCATGTTGAAATACATGAGACGGTTCTGAAAAGTAACGTCGGAGCTATGAAACATGGATGACATCCTGCATAGCTCAGTACCTCTGAGGTAACTGCAGCCGATAGGCAACCGGCCCAACTCTCTCCAACACCTCAAAGGGCCCAACGTACCTTGGTGAAAGCTTACCTTATCTCTGATTCCTCTTGTGTCCCAACCTCAGTGCGACATGTAGAAAAACTTGATCCCCAACCTTAAACTCTAGAGGCCATCTCCACTGATCACCATAAGACTTCTATCGAGACTATGTCATAGCCATACTCTTCCGAATCAACTCTATCTACTCTGAGGTTTCCTGAACAAGTAGAGGTCCCAGCAAAGCTGCCTCTCCTACCTCCAGCTATCATAAAGGTGATCAGCACGGCCTACCATACAAAGCCTCGTAAGGTGAAATATGAATAGTCACATGAAAAATGTTTTTGTAGGTGAACTTCACAAGAGGTATATGCTTCTCCTAAGAACCTCCAAATTCTAGAATGCAAGCTCGGAACATATCATCAAGCACCTGAATCGTATGCTCGGACTGGCCATCTCTCTGGGGATGGTTAGCTATACTCAAAAGTACCTGGGTAACCAAAGCCTTCTGAAGCCCCTACCAGACCCGAGAAGTAAAGAGAGCATCCCGGTCCGAAACAATGGAGTGAAGAACCCCATGTAAACGTACAATCTATTGGATATTAAACTTTCCCAACTAGTCAATACTGATGGTCTCCCTAATCGGAAAGAAGTGAGCAACCTTCATAAGCCTTTCGATTACAACACAAACTTCATCATTCCCTCGAAGTTACCTCGGCAAACCAGTCATGAAGTCCATCGTAACATCGTTCCACTTCCACTCAGAAATTGGTAACTACTTCAAAAGACATGTTGGTAACTGATGCACCGCATTCACATGCTCACATGTGAAACACCTCATGAACAAACCAGCATCATAAATCTTCATACCTGGCCACCAATACTGGAAGTGTAGATCACAATACATGTTGGTGACGCCAGGATGAATTGCCCAAACTGAGGAATTAAAATCCCACATCAGCTCCTCCCGTATGTCTGCTGGCACCCATACACGTCCCTGGAAATCCAAGATCTCATCCTCGCCCACTGTCCATCCAGGAGGAGGGTCCTCTCATGACACACTCTGTCGTAGGAATAGTCCTTCTGAGTTTGATAGCTGCCTCATCCGTACCCGATCAAGAAGAGAATAGGTAATTTCTATAGAAGATAGAAATGTATGACCTTGTATATCGTGAACCTCCAAATGCATCTCAGAGAATAGATCCATAAGCTTCCAATCACTACTAGCCTCTTGAACTGCATGTATCTAAGTTCTCCTGCTCAACGCATCAGCCTCTGCGTTTCCCTTTCCTGGCGTATAGGAATGCTCAATGTCGAAGGTCTGAAGATACTTGACCCACCTACGCTGTCTTAAATTCATATCACACTGAGTGAAGATTTACTTGAGACTCTTGTGGTCATTAAATACCACAAAGTACAATCCTAGAAGATAATGTCTCCAACAATGTAAGGCAAGAACAACAGCTACCAACTCTAGGTCGTGCGTCAGTTAATTCCTCTAGTGTGGCCTCAACTGTCAAGACCCGTACGCAACGAATCCATCTCCCTACATAATCATAGATCCCAGCCTGATAGATGAAGCATCACAGTAGACCGTATATCTCTTTATAGGTTCTGGAAAGACTAGAATTGATGCTGACATCAACCTCACTTTGAGCTCCTAAAAGGCTGACTCACAAAAATATGACAATAAGAACTTTTCCCCTTTTTTGATCAGACCAGTCAGTGGTGCTTCTAGTCATGAGAAGTCATGAATGAAACACCTGTAGTATCCATCCAGCCCAAAAAAACTCCGCACCTCAAAGACATTCTTCGATTGCTCCCAGGAAACTACAACTCTCACTTTATCTAGGTCTACTGATACTCCTGTCTCTGAAATAACATGTACCCAGAAGTGAATTTGATCCATCCAAAAGTGGAATTTTGAGAGATTAGAATATAACTGATGCTCTCTCGGTTTACTCCGAATGATCTCAAGATGGGTAGCATGGTCGTGTTGAGTGTGAGAGTACACCAAGATGTCATCCACGAAAACCAACACGAAGGAAACCAAGTATGGATGGAACACTCGGTTCATTAGTGCCATGAGAACTGTAGTGGTGTTCGTGAGACCGAATGACATAACCATATAATCATATAGACCGTACCTAATCGGGAATGCTGTAATAGGTATATCAGATCGTCTAACGCACAAATGATGATAACCAGATCTGAAGTCAATCTTCAATAACACTCGGGCTCCTCAAAGCTGATCAAAGAGATCATTCATCCTCGGTAAGGGATATTTGTTCCTGACTGTCAACTAGTTTAGTTTCTGATAATCCCTAAAAAGCCTGAGTGTACCGTCTAACCTCTTCCAAAATAGGACTGTTGAACCGCAAAGAAAAGTAATGGGTCGGATGAAACCCTTTGCCTACAACTCCTCCAACTATTTTTGGAGCTCCTGCAACTCAGGTGTAGCAATCCAATAAAAAGTAATGGACATTGGTGTCGCTCCTAGAATGAGCTCAATCGAGAAGTTTACCTCACGCTTTAAAGGAAAACTTGAAAATTAATCTGGAAAGACATCCCTGAAATGATCCTCCACTAGAGAAAAGTCTAACTGTGAATTCCCCAGGTCATCCATATATAGAATTGAGATATGGGTCGTAACTCCTCCTAGCCCATGATTCTAGGGTACTGCTCGACCCGCTTGGACATCCCACTCTCCTATATGAAGAAAGAATACACCCTCTGGTGATACGAAACTCACCCTACGGTGATAGAAATCGATGACTACCTGGATGGGGACTAACCAGTCCATTTCAAAAATGATATCATAGATCATCATATCTAGGACATAGAGGTCCCATAAGAGGTGACACCCTACAACCTCAAGAGGGAACTCTCTGCACTGACATACGCTAACTGTTCTAGTCCCCTAAAGTGTGTCTACAGTCAATGTATCGGAATAGGAAAAGATGCAGAGCACAAGGCTCTCCACAACAGAAACAGAGATAAAGCTATGTGTATCACCATTATCGAAATGAGATGAAGATAAAACTGAGGCTACTAAGATCATACCTCGAACTCTGGAAGGTCCAGGATCCTGCTCCCGATGGGTCTGCTCCACAGAAAAAGTCTGGCCTGTACCATGGCCCTACGACCGTGGATGACATCTTTGAGCTGATCCACTATGTTGTCACTATTAAATTGGTGACTGACCACCATGGCCGAGACCTCCACCTCAACCCGCACAGCTGGAAGAACTCCAGTTCCTAGACTAGTGAGAAACTGGTGATGCATCTCCTGAATGCGGGGTCATAGAAGAACCCCTTCCACTAGTTTGAGGTGATATGATATGACAAATTGCTGCAGATGGACCATCTTGCCGCAATATCGACACTCCATCGTTTCTCTCTAGCACTGAGGCCTAGTATGCCCGCTCCCCCCGCATTGGTAGCATACCTCCTAGCTACCAGAAGATATATTCTGCCTACTCTGATCTCCTCGAGCGGACTCCATGTGGTTCTTCCTGCTATCATTATGAAGAACACTGACTTTGGATGTCAAACTGCCCTGGCTCACTGCTCTAGAATCCCTTAGATTGCGCTCTGTGATCAGCACCTGGTTGACGATAGAGGATATCGAAGTCAACCTGAAGATGTTCACCTGCAAGTGGATGTCGTGCCTCAGACCATCCTCGAACATTCGTGCAAGGAATAACTCATCGGCTCCTATAATCTTCATGAAACGTTGCATCTCGGTAAAGCAAGATGAGTACTCCATAACATAAATATTACCCTGCTCCATACTCATAAACTCCTGGGCTCGATCGTCCCTCACTGTCTCTGGGTAGAATTAATTTTAGAAGATGTGCTAAAATGCATCCCAATTCATACTCTTCTGGCGCCCTGACTATGATATCACATCACACCACCTCTTGGCAGAGTCTCGGATCATATAGGTAGCGATATTCTTCCTCTCCTCTGGAGGTATCTCTAGATGCTAAAAAATTCTTAGTGTGGCCTCTTTCCATGGCTCTACAGCCTGAGGTCCTCCATCCCCTGAGAAAATAGGAAGATGCTGGTACTGGAAAACCCACGTCAACTCTGCCATCGACGGGGTAGGAGGTGGCGCTCCCTTTAAGGTCTGCATCATCCTCACGAATGTCTTCCCTAAACTGTGCATCGACGCCTACAGGAGGTCCCTGATCAGCCATATCTGTTGTCAGATCACCATCTGGAAGCTGACGTACAATTGGAGGAGGTCTCGGTGGCATAACTCTGAATGGTCAAAATCCCACCATAAATTAGGATTATCAAAGACTGGGAACACAAGAGTACAAGATGGGTATTCGAGAAAAAACATTCATGTTTTACAAACACAGCTACACGGAATGTATAAAAACTACACGGCGTGTTCTTTTAAGTCATTCACATGGGCGCGTACTTCTTCAAAAACTGGTTGTGTAACGCCCCAAAAACACGACGTGTTGTCTCAACACATGACGTGTACTTGAAAAATATTCCCTGGCCCGAGTCTCCTTACATGGTTAACCCACACAGTCCTCTTAATCCAAGACTACACGGCGTGTTCACAAAGGACACGGCGTGTGCTAGATAAGTTTCGACAACCTGTGTTGTTAGTTACATGGCCTGGCTACATGTATTACTCTACACAGCGTGCTCCATGGGAACACGGCATGTACTTGAAGGCTTTCCCCGGCCCGTGTTGTTCGTGACAAGGCTGGGTACAAGGTTCACCCTACATGGAGTGCTCCCTGTGCACATGATGTGTACATGAAGGTTTTCCCCGACTCGTGTTGTTCGTGACACGAGTCGGTACTTATGGAACAATGTGTGTATATAGGACACGACGTGTAAAGTCAATGTTTCATCCATCTATGTCATTAGTCACACAGGTAGACACACAGTCACTATAACACGGCGTGTACTCATAGTACAAGGTGTGTTCCTGAATATTTTTCACAACACCATGTTTCTGTCCACATAGTCAGTAACACGGTTTAAAAACTACATGGTGTGTATTCATAAAGTACATACCGTGTATTCTGGGTTTTTCCAGGTAGTAGCTCAGAAACTGCTTCGGAGCCCAGAAAACACAAAAAACAAGCATGAAGGTGCCAAATTTTGATTCGTGAGGGCCCATACTCCCTGCGAATCAAATCTTTGAATCTCTATGTATCATATTCAAGGGAAACAAGTCAATGATCCCCCATGTTCTGATTCATGTGGGCCTATAACACGTCATTAATTGAAATTTGGTGCTCATTCCTATAAATATCATCACAAACAATACCCTATCAAACAACAGAGATTCTATCAAAGCATCTTTCACAATAGCAAGCATAATCTACATAGCATCTATCACAACAACATGAAATCGCTAATGCATCCTAGATGGCATGGAAAGAATGCATGGCATGTGATTTATGACCAGTGCCTATATAACGCATGAGATGTAATACCCTCATATCATCGGGTTGTGACAGAAATAGAACTACAATAACGACAACTGTAATAACACAAAGCATATGAATCACCCAACAGTGAAATCAAATCAACGGTAAAAGTGGTAACCCGTAAAACTAAAATAAACAAGGTAGTGTGGCTTCTCCCTGTACATGGGTTAGCTACTCTCGGGCACATCTTTTTACCAAGTACCTATTACATCCGATACCTGGCTATATGCTCCAAATTGTATGTCAAGAGAAATGAATTCCTCTGATACCACTTTGTAATGTGCCAGTTCTGGAAGCCACCCAGAGGTGCTCCGTACCTGGTTGGTCACATGGCTTCAAGTGCATTTCCCTTAATACCTGAGGCTGCCGACTAGCAATGAGGGCCTTTGGTGTTATAGTGGGGAAACAATTCTCTCATTGGTAGAGTACACAGAGGATGTAAACAACTCATACAATAGCAGAAGTTGTAAATATACAACAACAGTAAACAACAGAAGACTAATGAAATAAACAACTGGAGCACACATACATATATGAAATGATGCATGATACATATTTCTATAAATTCATCCAAATAGGTCACAATGTTGTCAATACAATAGTGAAAACAATATACAAGATAAAGGTAAACTAATAAAATCCTTAGCATCGCAAGCCTCGACTTGGTCCCATACTCTCCTGCTCTAATGCAATCAAGTAACTGAAGTGGAAGGGCACTTTCCCTTATCTATAACTGCAGAAATATAATCTCTTTGGGCCCAAAAGCATGACCCAAACATGGTGTGAGACTAAATCCCAGTAGGCAACCACTTGAAGATCTATGCTTTCGCAACCAGGATGTTACAGCGCCTCAAGTGCATTTCACCAAATGCCAGAGGCTACCGACTAGCAATGAGGGCCTTGAGTGTGATAGTGGTGAAACTATTCCCTCATTGGCAGAGTACACAATGGATGTAAACAACTCATGCCATAGCGGAAGCAGTAAATATCCAACAAAAGTAAATAGTGGAAGACTAAAGTAATAAAAAACTGGAGCACACATACATATATGAAATGATGCATGATACATATGTCTATGATAGAATCCAAACAAGTCACAATGTTGTCAATACAATAGTGAAAACCAAAGTACAAGAGAATGGTAAAAATATAAACTCCTTAGCATTGCAAGCCTCGGCTTGGTCCCATGCTCCCCTTCTCCAATGCAATCAAGTACCTGAAGTCAAAGGGCACCTGCCCTTGTCTATAGCTGCATAAATATAATCTGTTTGGGTGTAGAAGCATGACCCAAACAGGGTGTGAGACTAAATCCTAGTAGGCAACCACCCTAAGATCTTTCCCTAACATTCAGTGATCATATGGATGGTAATAAAATAGTAAGCAGTAAATAGAAAACAATAAATATCAATCATGAAGATACACAACATCAAACAATTCACAGATCAACCAGCAGTACTGAAGCATACCGCTAACCACAAACAATAATAACTCTTGGAAGTACTCACTGCCATCCCCCATTGTCCTATCCAAGAAGTACCAAAAAACCTCTAGGTTGTATACTCAGACTAACCCCTCTGGTTTGGTAATATGAAATTATAAGACTCTCTGAGGAAGCACACTCATTCAATTACCATTATAGTAAAAGGTAGTCATGGACTCTCTGAAGAAGATCACGCTGTCTAATCGCTTTATAGCCCAAGGTCTAGAGACTCTCTGAGGAATCTCACTTTGTCAATTCCTCCTATAGCATCTGGTCTATCATAGAATCTCTAAGGAAGCTCACTTGGTCAGTTCCTCCTATATCCTGGAATGGTTTAAGGAAATTGAAACAAAACACAGACTCTCCGAGGATGCTCACTTGTTCTACCCCTGTATAGTCTATAAAGCTCAGGACTCTCTCAAGAAGCTCACTCAGTCTATCCTCCTATAGTCTATAATATCCAAGACACTCTGGAAATCTCACTCATCTATCCCCTATATTCTATAATGTTCATGACTCTCTAAGGAAGATCACTCGTCAATCCCATATAGCACCAGGTTCTCACGGCCCCATGCCAGTTAGTGCATAATAATTCTATAAGGAAAAATTAAAGCTTCAGAGCTACTTGGATAACCAGTTTATAGCTTTACAAGCATGTTTGGAAATAACACTCCATCCTATGGTCATAAGGCAGGGAACACAGGTATAACGACCAACATCCAAAAGGTCCTAAATAGAAGAAGGTATGGGAAAACAACCAAGAATAGAAATAATCCTCATACATAACCAAATTACCTCTACACAAGAATATAAGAAAGGCAAGAAAACAATAGGGGAAAAACATTTAGCACACAATACCTCGTTCAAGGGTATTTGTGGAAATTGCACATAAAACTCAAAGGCTTCAAACAGAAAGGCACAAAACATCTACCAGGATTCTAGGAGGTCAATATACTTGAACCACGAGGCATGAATCTCTTTAAAATGTTGTAGATCTATGAAAATGCACAAAATGTTCAACCCATGATAATTTTCAAAAGAGGAGGAATTTGAAAATGATGCTCTAGAATAAGGGAGAGCTTACCGCCGCGGTTCCAACGCAATAGATGGTTGTCAATTCTAAGAATAGATAGAGGCTCAGGGTCTTGGAGTAGATTCTTGGCCGTATGGGACACTCTCAATTGAAGAATCTGGAGAAGAAGGCATTTTTGGGGTTAAGACATGACCCCGGTGCATTTATTGAAAAAAAACAAAGTACACAGGGTGTACTTTTGGAGTACACGGCGTGTACTAGGCTTTTCTGTACTCCGCTTCAAGTGGCCTCCACCTCACCCCACATGACCGTGTGTATGGCTTGGACACGGCCAGCACATGACCTCACACAGAATTAAAGTACACGGTCTGAACTTCAAAAATTTCCATAAATTCCACTTTTCTCAAAAACTCTAGAAAAAATAAAAACATACCTAAAAAGAAGGTCTGGGTTCTTACATAAAAAATTGAAACCATTATGTATTGAAAAAATGAATAAATTTTATACGATTACATTGTATAGTTTTAATCTTGCATTATTGAAATCAAGAAGAGATTCAAATCAATTATTTTCATTTCATACTCCAAGATTATATTATATTTATGATCAATTTATTCTATTTTATAATGAAATTATGGAAAAGAAAGGAAGAGGGATTCGTGTGTTTTAAAAAAAATTCATAGGTTTCTCTATAAATAGTAACAATATAAATGAATGTATAATATATGAATAGTTATTAACTGCAATGAACATAGTAGATATATTTTTGGAAAAACAGTCTATAAAAATATACCTCATGTATGCATTAACAACTAAGACTCCCAACCATTTGAACAATATAATTTCATTAATAGTCTTGAGACTAACTACATCTATAATGAACTATCTATGTATTTATTCTTCAAATTGCATGTAAGAAATATGACCATATTTTAATGTTGTACACATGGCTATAAATGCTAATATATATGAAATTGGAACCAGTGGGGTGATCGTACTCTTAAATAGTCATTTTGAGTTCTTGGTTGATCAACTAGAATGTCTTGATTCGAAATTCTATTTCACATCTATTTTATCAATCTATAATTCCATAACACATTTTATACCATTCATCATCTACTATTAATGGTTATTCATTAAAAAATTAAATGACATACCTCAATATACTAATGCGTCTTTATAATACTAAACAACCATACTATGAAAGTAATAATAACATTATTGATTGTGGTGATATCCAAATCATCAAGACAAACATTAAACTGAGTGGTCAGACCATGATAGCATTTAATCCTCACCCCCACATGATCTCACGGGTGTTTTTATTATGTATCATATCACATTTTATGTTGGTTAATATACCCCTCACACCATGTTTTATGTGGGTTCTTATAGATATAAATCACATTCCATTTTACCCTATTGAATTTTAGTAATATAAAGTATTTGGTAGTTGTTTAATTTAAATTTAGTAGACAGTGTCAAAGAGAAATTGATTGCCTCATGTAAGGAAGGTGGTTGAGGGGAATATCTTTCCTCAATTCGAGTTGGGTAATGTGTCTCTTCATGTATTAAGTGTTGTTCTACTGTTGTATTTATTAGAACCTTTTTATATACAAATATTCCAAACTATAATAGATAATAATATATTTTAATGAATATATTTGTGATTAAATAAGATTCATCATCATATATGAATCTCCTTGAAACTATGTATTCTTGAAATATGATTGAAGAGGAAATCCAAAACCTACACCACTGACGCGACCATATTGTCTATATTGCTTCAATGATAATGATTGTAATTGTTATTCGGGTACATTAAATGAATATTTTTCTCTCTAAACCATATAGTAATCATTAAAACATAAACAAATATCTTAATATAATACTATTATAGAGCATAAAAAATTACTACTCTGTCATACATTCACATGATTCCCACATTGCATGTGTGTTTTCGTCTACTATTTTTTCTTTTTTATTTACACAATCCTCCTTCCATAACACATGACATGGGATAAAAGTGTTTTTTTGATTCAATTAATCAATCTAAAAAAACATATGTTATTTCGTATCATATAAATAATTTACTATAAATTTAAAATACATAAACTTTTTTTCTCATATGAAGATTAACCAATCACTAATTTATGGTAGGGTTTTATTGGTTTTGATGCACATTTTGTATTTTTATCACCCCTTTTCTATTTCATAAATTAAAAATTTTGAAACAAATTGGATAATATAAATAATGTCAAATAAAATATTATCAATTAAAATGAACTTGAACTAAGTCCACGTTGTTATGAGTAATGAAATATTTTCATGTTTCGTTGTTTATAATGTGTGAATATGAAGTCAGTGAGTGTGGGTTTACATTCCCTCAGTATACCTAAGTTATTTATTTCTCCTAATTTTCTAAAACGTTCTATGATATTTTTCTATGGTCATTAATATTAATATCATACATGAATAATCCAAAATAAATAAAATACGAAAGGGATAATGAAAATTTAATCAATGATTGATTAAATAATTTCTTTAAATGAAGAAATTGTATCACTAAATAACCATAATATATTCTCAAAAGGTTATATTCCTAGAAATTGCAACATTATGCTTAATATCTATATTTTAACTCCCTTATAAAGATAAAATTAAAAGAATAAATGTTTCTACTCATGTCAACAAGGTAAAACATTATTTTTGGCAGGCTAAGTGGTTAGAAATTCATAGTTAATCATGATTGGTCTATAATAGTGATTTGGATGGGTGACCTTTTGGGAAGTAACATATGGTGTGTGTGATTATGGAGTTAGAAAAAGATAATTGTCCAGTGTTGTCTTATGGGAACTGACATTAGTCTGATGACCCGATTGTGTATATAGGTGGGCCCTAAGTAAGGGACCATGTGTATGTGGGAAACAATGTAGTAAATGGTGGTCCAAGACCCAATAGATATGTTAAGGTGGGTGTTTTTCTTATCAGTGAGGCCCAATTGTTACCTTGGTATTAGAACCAGTACCTAGATGTTAGAGAAAAGGAAATGCCAATGTATAAGTCTTGAGGTCCATAATAAGATCATTATTCTTTGAAAACGAGGAGAGTGTAATGCCACTACAAAGGTGATACTTAAAAGGACAAATGTTACTACCCATGTCAATATGGCGAACCCTTCATTTTAGGAGCCTACCCAATTAGAACTCCATAATGAAGAATGATTGGCCTAGAGTAGTGATCATGATGGTTGACTTTATGGAATATTTCGCTGGGGTTGTACGAGTGAGTAAAAAAGAACAATGGAAAGAACAATTGTTTCCCTATATGGAAATTCATTATTTTGATTACCCATTTGAGCAGATGGGTGGGCCCTTGGAATGGGACCATGTGCGTGTAGGGAAAATGGTGGTGCCTTGTGGACCAGGAACTGAAGACCATGTTAAGGAGGGGTCTATTTGTTGTTAGTAGGGGCCAATTGTTACATTGGTATCAGAGACAAAACCCAATCAGAAGTGAAAAGCACCACCTGGTTTTGAGGATGGGGTCTATAATGAGGGTGTTATGCTATAAAGGGGTGGTGAGCATAACACCCGTTGAAAAGTGACACTCAATAGGATAAATGTCACCACCCATGCCAACCAGGTGAACCTTTCTTTTCGAGAGACTCCGTAATTAAAACTCCAAAGTCAATCATGATTTTTCTTGAGTACTGATTTGGATGGGTAGCCTTCCGAGAATATTCCCATAATAAATGCAAGTGAGGAAAAGGAACACAAGAGATAACAAGTGTTGGCCTGTGTGGACATTCATTAGTATAATTACCTGTTCCGGTTCATAGGTAGGCCCCAAGTTGGGGACCACATGTTTGGAGGGAAACTGGTGGTAACTAGTGGTCCAAGACCCAGCAACCATGTTATGGGGGGTGTTTATGTTGTCAACAGGGCCCAGTGGTTACATATATCATCTCTAACAAGCATTCATGTTATTACCCTAATGTAACAATGAAAAACTCACTTTTTGGGGTCAAAAGGATGACCACATTGATTCCATATGACCTAAAATTTTATACACTTTCTTATTTCCTTGATATCATTACTTAACATTGTTATTCAAAATACCATTTTTTATCCACTTTTTTTACCACAAAAAAATTACATATGTTTTATCATTAATAGTCTATTAATCCATGGGATTGGTGACATCATCTTATGACGAAATAATTATCTATATGTTTAGATAACCATTTAATTGAGATTATGTAAATACTGTAGATACCTCATAATTCTATGAGTATAAACATGGTGTGTTAAAAAATATTTTAACTTATTCATTGAAATATGTTTTTTAAATTTAAGGATAAAGGGAATTGGATCCACTATTGAGTATCCTAATTCTCATTTATTATCCTATTTAACATATAAATAAACTCTCTACATTGGGACCCCCATGAAATTATTGTGATTTCCAAATGAAATACTCATCCACAATTGAATTTTTATTTAACCACATAGTTGATTTAGTCTCCATTAAAACAATGGACTAATCCATTTTTTCTAAATCATGGATATAAAATACTTTCACATCATGTGATTCCAGTATAAATGGTTCATCCTTACATGATTCTGCAATAAAATTTACATTCATGATGCCTAATTAATTTCCTTAAATAACTCACCTATTGTAAACCCATTTGTAATGGAAAATCATCAGCTAATTTTTTTTAATTGAACTCATATTTTTGTTCAATGATATTAAAGTATGAAATATATTCACTAATTGGAATTCAAACTTTGTAACATGGTATGTGCATCAATTCTTTCATAATTATAACTCCATTATTTTCATCATATTGAGTTCATCTTTTTCAATTGTATAGTATGTATATACATTAATTAGATAACCATTATAAGACAATACGTCTTCATTTGGCCATACAACTATCCATATATTTCATTTGGGAATTGAATTCAAGTTTATAGATAACTCCTTATAAATAAAATCCCAGAGCCATCATAAAATCTAACTATTATTTCTATTTGACATCCATATTTTATCTCTTTATGGATTAAAATATCAAATAATTAATATGTGGGCCTCAAAAGATAGAGAAGTCTCTTCAATATTATGTAAAATTTAAAGGTGGAAATTCTCCCACGTCATAATGTTATTTGTGACAAAATCTCTTCTAGAAATATCTTCTCCCATAAAGAATTTGTTGTTGCAATGTTTTGGGAGTCCAATGTTATCAACATATGATATTTAATCAATACACAATTCAACATCATATTTAATAATATATATCATTACAATATTACCCTATATCTGACATTAATTTTTATCATATATTATCAAAATCATTGTATATCATTAAATTGGTTAAATCAATAAATAAAATATAGGAAAACATAGTTGAATCTATCAATCCAAGTGGACCATTAAGTGGGCTATAATATTATTTCCCCTGAAATTTGTGTTCTGATTATGAAACACTACTTCTGAATGGTTTCCACTATATTTATTTTTGGAACCAAGAATATCCATCTATTCTATATCAAAGGGGACAAGCTTTAAAATAGCATGCCTTTTTTTGGGTTGTTGGCATATGATACTTAAGGAACTCACATTGTTCAAGATGATGAAAGGTCGGGATCATCACACCCTTTAAGGAGGGAATTACTCCCAAATCTGGGGCTCTCTTAAAGATTTATGATTTGTTCATGAACCCTTATTAATTTACAATGTCTAATGTAGTTTTACCTAGAGATATTCAATCAATAATTTAGAATTTATTATATTTAGAATCATCATTAAGTATTTAAGGTTATTCATTGATGGAGATATTTTTTTTATTCGAGGCCCTCCATCAATGGTGTCCTCTCATGCACTACTTAGATATTCTTTATTCGTTGTTAGGATGATAGTAGTGTTTAATACACTCAGTAGGGACTCTAAAATGTATGGTCATCTAGGTAAGAAAAAGTTATTTAGATGTTGAGATCGTACACATAAATGGGATACCTATGTACCATCTTGAAAGGTATCAGAAGAATAGTTGTTTTGTGAAACTTAATGTGACACATCATTACTTTTATGATATTGTGATAAGGACCTCACCATATAGTTTAATGTCATGTAGAAGGACATATTAGACATAATTTTCCTAGTAAAATCTTAGTGTGGGACTTAATCCTAGGCAGCCCAAGGAACATGGAAAGGATATAGGATTCTATATTAGATTAGACCCTATTTGGTATGTAGCCTAGAAATAACATGGTTGATTTGGAGTGTTGGGATTATTCCTCATGGGGGCTTCTTTTGTATCCCACATGGATGGGAATCAATGCCCGCATAGTTCGGTAAGTCTAACAGGGAAGTAATTCCATTTAAGAGAAATATGTCGGGTCTTAATTCTAAAATGGATTCATTTGTAAAAGGGACCATGAGAGGTGTCTTAATTCATGGATATTTAGGGGGCTTAATTTAGCGTTTACATCCCAGGAGGATGCCTATATTAAGGGAGTTAGGGTTGGAATCCTGAGGAGGATGTCTAGTGAGCTCAGACCCTTGGTGGGGGATTCCTACGTAACCTAATTACTGTAGGAATTAGATTTCTCGTAGTTTAAGAGGTTTGGACTCTACATGAGGATGTATAGAGAGATCAGTCCCTGGGTGAAGGCTTCTTACGTATCACAATTATGGTAGTAATCAACGTTCTCATAGTTCAAGTGGGTTAGACTCCCGAGGAGGACATCCAATGAGCTCGAGCCATGGGTGGAGGCTTCCTATGTATCCAAATTGTAGTTGGAATCATGGTTCGTAAATTTCAAGAGGTTTGGAATCCTCAGTAGGATGTCCAGTGATCTTGAGCCTTGGATGAAGGCATCCTACATATCCCAATTATGGTGGGAATCATATTTCTAATAGATGAAGTGGATTGGACTCTTCAAGATGATGTCCAGTGAGTTCAGGTCCTTGGTAAAGGATACCTACTTATCTGAATTATGATGGGAAAAATAGTTCTTATAGTTTATGAGGATTGTAATACTGAGGAGATGTCCAGTGAGCTCAGGAACTGGGTGAAGGCTTCCAATGTATCTCAATTATGGTGGGAATCATAATTCTCATACTTCAAGAGGGTTGGGATCCTGAGGACTATGTCCATCATGCTTGCTCCATCAGTGAAGTCTTACTATATATCCCAATTATGGTGGGAATTGATCTCCCATAGTTAAAAAGGTATGGACTCCTAAGGATTATGTCTCGTGAGGTGTATTTTTAAAATGTGTTATCATCACAAATATCTAAGACAAAATGATTCACGATCAATGTGAGAGACAAGAGGACGTGAGAGATTCGACAAACCACACAATTTCTCTTCCACTGATGGAAGATGTTGGTCTTACCATGGTAGAATAAAAGGAGACCATGGATGAGGGTAAAGAGAGATGATCCATTCAATGTGAGATTATATTGAATTTCCTTAGATCTCATCTGAAAGATATGGGATTACACTTCGGGGGATTATCTAAAATTGTTCTCGGTAGATGTGGGAGACTTTTGGTTTTTCAAATGGAATATATGTTTTGAACCATACCATTACTAACTAGGAATATAGTCTCTAGGATTTGGAGTTAAGGGATGAGCATGGGCCAAACCTAAATCCTCCAATCCAAGGACTCTTCAAGATATTTCCTAGAAGAACATCCCTTGTGATCGTGGAGATATAACTCCATATACATTGCATGAAGCCTAGCTTCCCAATTGGAAAATTTTGGGAAATCTCTGATCATAGAGATACGAATCCATATGGGATATATGATGTTGATCTCTTACCTAAGGTTTTTTAAATTGGGAGGTCTTGGTAGAGGATTAAAAATTAACCCTTTCAGTCATGGGAGCCAATGATGAAGAAACTCTTCCATGAATGTATTTGAAGGAGGCTTTATGAAAGACTTGAAAATTATGAAATGGTGAAGTGAAACAAAGGGGGATCCTAAAATCTCTAACACATAGGTATTGAGAACACAAGGGTGACCTCATAACACCTTAAGTGATGAACAACTAGGAGGATAAGAATTGGGTGAATCGTTATTCAAGCCTCTAAGAGTCTTCATAGGTATTCCCAAAGGATGGATGCTCATGTTCCTGTATAAGGAATGGAGGTTGTGCATGTGTTCTTGATTTAGGGAGGTTGGACACATTTTGAAAGCATGTATTATGGAGTTAAAACACTAAATAGACATAATTCCTACTATCCTCCTTTAAATTCTCTCGCCTTGGGTGTTTAAGAACTACCAGAGAGGTTTCCGAAGGCACGGGTGAAGCACTAGGGAAACTAGAGAAACAACTAGGTTTCAGAGATATTCATCCATATAAATGAAGACCCCAGGGTTCTATTTATATGAAATTATATGACTCTAGGAAAATGATGGTTGGGCATGTAAGTGGCTTGGTCTCTAAAATGTATCTCCACAAGTAACATGTGTGCCGATTGAGTTTTGAAAAAACTCGGGCTACTTCAATTTGGACCCTTTTAAAATATTGAAATTTTTGATGTATTTTCTCCACCTTTTACTATGTTATTTCCCTTTGTCACTTTTTCATCCATGGAATGGAATGGGGTTTCCACAAATCCCCCCCCCCATGATTGGATATGAATGAAGATATGGTCTAATACTGAGCTAAAACGATGACTAAAAAGGTCAATAAGTCACTCTTGATCTACTGCGCATGGTAGAAGTGTGCAAGGTATTGGCGCACAAGGTGATGGCTCATAGATAGGATTCAATGTATATATATATATTCCCTTCACATAACTAAATATCACAAAGGATCTTATAAATCAATCTCTCCATGTGCATGTTTCCTCATTCAGATGCTCTTGCAGAAAACGTTGGTCACACTTCTTCTATATTTTATTTATCTATGTTAATGGGCCTAGGGGGAAAAGTTTTATTTTTATAAGGTACATATAGAAAACCCCAAAAACATTTTATCTTATATATCATTACCCGGATTTCATCCCTAATCTCAATATTAAGGAGATGTGGTAGTTAATATTCATCTTTTTCTATGATTTCCATTTTTAGGTTTTCAACCTAATAGGATTTGTACCTTTTAGT
The DNA here is from genome assembly GCA_963277665.1 of Viscum album. Classification (NCBI taxonomy): domain Eukaryota; kingdom Viridiplantae; phylum Streptophyta; class Magnoliopsida; order Santalales; family Viscaceae; genus Viscum; species Viscum album. The sequence continues at coordinate 186,046,970 of OY728150.1, forward strand.
TGTGTTGCTCGATATATCCTAGACAATATAGAGTGTATGTCTAGAGAGCTAATAATCTACTATTATTTGAGATTTAACTTGGTGGGTATTCAACCTGGTCATTACTATATCTCTTTTTGTTATAAGATTAAATTCATTTATGTTTGAAAAATAAGGCTAATGTTTAGGGTCGAATAACATTGACCATGAATTTGGAGATTATAACCCAATAAAGGCTTGAGAGATTGGGAAAGTACTATTATTCTAAATAAAATTAAAAGGGGAATATTGATTCATAATTATCTTTATGGTCACCAAATCAACAACTTGATGTATAGAAATAAAGGAGGTCTCTTCCAAGAATGAAGTTACCACTATTTGAAAAACCTGTTATGGTGGTTGTATTATAAAGGGCCAATTTGGGAATATGCTGAATATCCAAATTTTTTCATCCTTATGTTGGTTTTCCTTTTATGTAGGAAACTTTTATACAAGGCCACCTAAGGTCACGTTCTCCGTAGTTAAATAATGGAGATCTCAAAAATTCGACACTATATTGCTAAAATTCAATGAATGTTTTTTGAGATTCAGATTTTCATAATCACAAATATTTTTTATGGAAAAAAGTACAAAATATAGAAGGTATATATAGAATCATAATTTTTAATTAATTGTAGGTATATTCTCTTTATTAAGGTTTGAGCCAATCATAGAAAATATGGCATCTATAGTTTTACATCATATGACGAAGACCATAATAACTTGGATAAAATGGATAAAATGTCCACAAATGATCAAGGTAATTTTAATATTCTTTGATGCAATGGTTAGGTAATATTTTTTAAACCATGGTATTTGATGCATTCATGTCATGGGAAAGAATATGGGAAAAATTTACAATGGATGTCCGCATTAAAATACGAGTTCATGTATATCGTCATCAATGTTTGAAGGCGACAAAAGAGGAATATACCAAGAATGATGTTAAAACTATTTGGAAAACCTGTTATGGGGGTTGTTTTATGCTGGGCTAGCTTGGGAATATGTTGCATAGCCAACTAGTTGCTTCCTTTGGATGAAATTCCTGTTATGATGGTGAAATTTATGCAAGGTCCCCGTAGGGAATGTACAATATAGTCATGTAAAAAAGAGTTTTCAGGTATAAGTAACTCTGCCACTAAAAAGAGAAGAAATATTCTGAAGATCTAAAATTATTCATGTTTAAGAGTTTGAAATGTGAAATGGGTGATATTTAATGCATAAGTGAAATATTTTAATCAATATTGAAATTTATTTTTGATTCGCTTACATAGATCTTCCTTGTATGTATAATGGGAATATCTATTGTTTCTTTGGTGGGCTCTCTAAGAAGAGGACCCAAAATAAATGGCTCTTACAAGGATTTTTAAATGTATGCAGAGGATGGGTAATCTTCTTTTATCCAATAGCTGGAACTATGATATAATTCCGATTTTTCATTATGTATGACAATATGATTAGAATCAAGCCATACATAGTCTTTGGTTATCTTGCAGTTTAAAGTCATGTGGTAAGAATATTATGGATTTGGATATAAATAGCATTTGAATCTCCACATGTATATCTATATAGTACATGGCAGGGAATATTATTTTCACATCATTCTATATTTGGGCCCATGATTGAAAATATCGACCTCACTCCATATATCAAATAAATGAGAATCAATACACACCCAGTTCTTATAGGTCCATGCAGATTATCATCATGTGGTGAGGATGTGATGTGATTCCGATGTGAAAAGAAATTTTGCAGCATGACTAGATAATATGACCCAAGTTTCAAATTGTTTTTTGATGAAGCAATAATAATGCCACATGTATTTCTTAAATAAAGGTTCTCTCTCTCTAATCGAACTCACATGTGAGGGATAAAAGGGGTTTTCTAAAATCGGGTTCAGAAATAATATGGAAACATGTATTGAATACCATTCGGTAGATCCGATTCATACATGGTATAAGAAATCCATTAATTGAATGATGTTGCGGCTAGGTCCATGATTCGAAAGTATGGAAGTTTCTACATATCTTATATGATTTAGAATCAAGACAATTCCGATGTAGTTTAATGTCTTCCGATGAAGAAAAAAGGGATCTGATGTGAAATGACTACGTATCTCATAAAAATGAGTATCGAAACAAATGTTGTTTTTAAGGATATCATGCAGTTTATTGTCATGTGATGAGGACGTATAAACTAAAATTGTTATTTCTTTACCTTATTTAAATAGATAAGTTCTTTACCCAATTCCTAAGACCGCATGAGTTGTGATTTGTGTAAGAAACAAGGAGGGAAAAAATTTCTCTTCTACAACACCTAGTTATAAAAAGATAAGTATAAGGGTATGATAATTATTTGGTGGATGACCCAGGTTATAGACCCAGGGAATAACGATGTATCTTTCTGAAAAGGATTCATGAAATACGTACTTCTTGAGATTATTCCCCATGTCAATGAAGTTTTGATGTGGGGAAGATGGATTTCTATAATTTCTTGGTGGATGGTTGGGCCTAAGTAGATAGTCTAGGCATCACTATGTATCACATTAAAATGAGAATCAACATTCAAGATATAGAATAATTCCATATTGAAATTTTATTTGTGCATAGGTAAAAGAAAGAGGGTTTTCTTTTATGAAATTGTGGATGGGCCCAAGATTGGAGATTTGGATATCACTATGTTTCTCATAGAGATGAAAATTAAGCCACACATTGTTCTTAAAAAAATCCATATTAAGGTTTGACTCATACACATAGGGAATAAAGGGTATTTTTAATTTTTTTTCACGGTTAGGCCTAAGATTGTTGATCTAGGCATCTCTACATATCCCATTGAAATAGGAATCAACCAAAATGTAGTTATTAAAAAGTTATTTCCCCATAATAATTAAGTTTGATGTGAGGGACATTTGATTTTTTACATTCCAGAATAATGGTTAAACATAAGAAACAATATGATATTAAGATCAAACCATGTATTAAAAAGACTACACTCTATAGATTTGGTTCATATATTTGAGGAAATGAGAAATAAATTTCATTATGGTTGTGGATGCGCCCAAGATTTGGGATTTCAGCATCATTATGAATATCACTGGAATGAGAATCGAGACACACATAGTTCTTGAAAATCGTATTCCCATTGATGATCTGACTAATAAAAAAAGGAATGGGGAATTATTTTGTTGTGGTTGGGCCCAGGATTAGTGATTTGGGCATCTCTACGTATCACATTGGAATGAGAATCAATCAATACGTAGTTCTTGAGAAGGGGTCTCCATGTAGATCTGATTCAACCATAAGGATAAATTGGACTCATATGCCACTAAGGAGTATCAATGATGTGAGTAATGCTTGCACATGGAAGATACTCATTTTTATAGAACCAAAATGAATTCCATTTTGTGGTATCTTGGGGGATTTCTTATTGTCAAATGATGATGATGTAAACAATACATTTTAATGATGTGAAGTGATCACAAATGATGTTGTTCAGTTTAATGTCACGTGACAAGGAAAATGATGTGAACATTGTGCAATATGGATGCATTCAATTGTTATGCATTTTAATGTCTTAAAACTAGGAGATTACTCTGTGTGATTACACAATGAAATTTTTCAAGAATCTTACATTGGTTGGAGTTGTAATAAGTTCAACATCCATTTAGATTAGGGAATATGCTCCATTATAATTTTTTTATATATGGAATAAGGTCCTTACCACTTTGGCTCAAGCATTAGAGGAATCATTGATGGTATCATCAGAATTGGGAGGAATAATACAAATTATTCTTGAATAAATGAGTATAAAAGATCATTCTTGTAAAAATATCATCCAATTCTATTCAAATATAATTCAAAATGATGCAATGTATGAAAATATCTTTTCATCTAATCATTTCAACTCATCAAATCTCATCAGAGACTATTCATATATAGATAGCTGGTCAAATATGGAAACTCAGAGTGGAGAAAATTAAATTTTAATAGGAAGAACATCTTATGCCATGTACACCAATGAATATGGGGTTGATCGTGTTGCATTATGATTAATAGTCTAATAATCCAAAAAGGTGTGAAATTTCATATCATGCCAAGTCTTTTTACCTTTTTCCACAATATTTTTCAGTATATTATATAGGATCTTTCTGAAAGCCACTATATATCCATTGATCAATACATGATACCGAGATGAATGGTTTGATTTTATATTGTACTCTAGATATAGCTTCTTTAACATATCAGAATAGAAGTTGGTGTCGTTGTCTATCAATATGGTATGAGGGACATCAAATTTGGTATTGATATTAGATTTTACAAAAAAATGTTTTTGGCCCAACTTCTTTGAGATTGATTTCTTTAGCCCATTTTAAGAAGAAATTAGTAGTAGTATGAGTATACTTTAACTTTTTAGTCGTAGCTGGAGGATGGGGTTATAATGTATCCATTCCCCATATAGAAATTTCACAAGAGTATTTAATTGTATATATCAACTCCATGGGTGGATGAATTTTGTTTGAATGCATTTATTTTCGATTAGGCTTGTTAGTGAAATATGTACAATCACAAGTCATTGAATGCCTATACTATACAAGCCTTCAGATTTGATTAGAAAGCCTATGCCTAGATTGGTGATCTCCAAAGGATCCATCATGTAATTCTTCCATAATAGCCACCGTTTTTTCCCATAAACTAATATAAGAATAATTCCATCAAAGACTCATGTATAAATGATATTCTACAGATATGGGCCATCATAAATAGTTAAATTAACTACACGTTGCATTATCTGTTCTATTTTATTTATATCCAGTGGAAGTACTCCATTTTGGAGATATTCCATGATGGGTGATATCCATCCCGTGGTATGACCATATGGATCAAAAATGGGATTTATTTCATTGATTTCCTCTACAATGATTTGAAAAAAAAGGTGAAACCACTCAATTATGATCATGATAATTATTGTTTCATACTTATTTAGAAAATCCAAGGTTGTGGTTGCATTTTCTAATGCAACGACATGGGCATTTTGGGACCGCATGATGTAAGAAAATGATGGATCTGATGAAAATTGTTCCACTAATCCTTATATATAATCACAGTGGGGGATAGATTTTAATTTTATAATTTCTTAATCCCCGTTGATTTGTTTTATTAACAACTATAAATCACCTTTCACCTCCATTTAATCCACTAGTACTTGGAGTACAAATTCTAGGCTGGAAAGGAGAGCTTGATATTCTACTTTATTGTTGATAACACATTTTCAAACAGAAAGAAATATGGAAACACATCATTCTTTGGGGATATAAGTGAAATTCCTAACCCAACATTGTTATGTTTTAGGGTATTCATTCTCTAACACATAGCTCTTCTAAAAGTACCACAAAATTAAATTTCCCATATTCATATTCTTTCATGAATAGAGAAGGTTTCTTTTCCGAAAATTCAATATTCAGTTATGTCTCTTACGCATGTCAGTGCTCAGAAAGGAAATAGGATGATGCATGGACATTTACTACTTTCTAATGCAAAAAACTGTATATCAAGTTGTTGTAGACGAACTACCCACCATGTCTGATACCCTGTAATCAGAGGATGAATGAGGATAAATTTGAGCGGTTTAATACAAGATATGTAGTGGACCATATGATGCTACAAATAGTGTCTCAATATATAAACTTATTAGATTAACTATAGGTATCTTTTCTAAAAATATGAATATCTAGTCTCTTCATTGAGCATGGTTTGACTGAAATTTTAAAGGCTATTTTTATTCTCAGCACCATTCTTTTGTGCAAGGAAGGCACCCAATGATTAGTACAAGGATTTGACAAAAATAATGAGCAGCATTCCTTCACCTGGTGACATCAATACTAGTAGGATCAAGAGGTATTTTTTATGATATCCAATGCTTCTTTGAATTCATTGGTCCATAGATATGTGACCCATTTCATAATCAATTTTGTGGATGGAAAAAACATTCCTACAAATTTGATATGAAGAGCTGGATATAGGACATGTTTCCTTGAATTACTCACAATTATTTCACATTATGAGATGGTGACATTCCATGTATAGCCTTATTCTTCTATGGTTCAACTTTTATTCCACGATGTGACACAACAAAACCATGGAACATCCCTAAAGTTACCCCAAAAAGACATTTCAAGGAGTTCAAGTCCAAATTATGTTGTCTAAGCTTTCTGGAATGGTCTCTAGATCTACCATGTGATTATAAAATTTCCTGGAATTAACCACCATATCATAAACATATAATTTAATGAATTTCCTAAAAAAGTATTGAAAGTGTGGGGCATTTCACAATGATATATTTCACCAGCATTCTTCAAGCCAAAGGACATTACCGGATAAAAAAATATTCCTTGAGAGGATATAAATTATTTTGATTAATCGTCTTATGGGTCCATTTATATTTAGTTATACCCATAATATCCTTCCATTAATGAGATATCTTCCTAGCTAGTTATTGCATCAATAAAAAGATCTATTATTGGAATATGATGGTCATATTTGGAACAATTCTGGCTATGATCTCTGAAATAAATGAAAAAATATGATTTTCCATTATTTATTTTCACCAGGAAAATATTGGCCACCCATATGGGATATTTCACTTACCTAATAATGTTATATTTGATATGCTTGTCGATTTCAGCCACAATTTTGGAGGTATGATATGGGTGAGTACTTATTGAAACATGCATAAATACCTAATGTTCTTATGTAAAACCCAAATGATTAGTGGCCATGTTGGGGTCAATGCCTGACATTTCTATATAGTTCCAAGAAATTAAATGCATGTGTTTCTTTGTAAATGAATTATACACCTATTTCTCTTTGGATGTCATGGTCACACTAATTAGAGTGGGGTGGGTATCTTCCACTTTACCCAAATTTATTCCTATGAGATCATCCAAAGTGGTTGAGACACCTTCCGAAAATTATGGGGGGAATCCTTGATGCTTTAACCACTTCATCATATTCGCGTGTCCCTTTTTTCTCTAATTTAATGCTCGATGATGAAGTAGACAATTGTGGATGTTCGGGATATAGAATGATGACATATCCTTTTAGGCTTCCATTATTATTTGGTAAATCAATAATTTCACATACATTGTCAGGATCAATTTCTATAATTTAAATAATTGAACCCACTGAACGAGTGCTTGGATTTGGGTCTACAATTTTAATTTGATTGATAGGAATCACCTTATCTACACTAAGATGCCTGAATGGGTTAGCCGTGATCTTTTTTAGACCATTCAGAGTATTGATTCTTGTTATATTATTTGACAAGGACCATGTTCCCCTTGTGTGATTGATCTCTACCTCAATATATAGTGATTCACGTGTTTTGAATGTGTTCTTTTCACCGTGAAATGTCTAAATTTCACCATTGAAGCAATACTTAAGACATTAGTGGCATGATGAAAGAATGGTCACATGATGATGTACCCAAGGCCTTCAAAGAAAATTGTTTAAAGATGTATCTGTTCGGAAAACCATGAAATTGGAATTAGATGAAAGATACATAAACATAGTTTTTATTGTAATATCTTCTAGAGGTTCTTGTTCATTCATTTAAAAACCTTGCAACATCGATGTGGAGGGAGACAATTCAGATTCAGTTAAACCAAAATGATGAAGTGTATGTATGGGAACAAAGTAGAATCATGATCCATTATCAATAAATGTTTATCGAATGTCTGTATCATTATCCATGATAGATAAATACATGGTCCTGATGTGTGAATGCCTAACCTCATCCTCATCTTGATACATGAAAGATATAACTACATGACATTCTATAAGATCATTCTCTATATGGAATACCTCTTAAACAACATCATCAGTTTCAGACTATAGAGGTATTTAAAAGTCTTAATAAGTGATTAAAAAAAGACTTTTGATGTGTTTAAAGCATCCAGTATTTATAATACTTCCAGTACTAGGTCTAGTTGTTTCAAAACATCATACTTCTAGTTTAACACCTTGTGATTTCTAGCATAGAGATTTAGTTTTCTAGGTTACCTGGAAGTTTATTATCCTGATGTAGATGTACCATGTGTCAGGGAAAAGGCTAGAAGTACTTCTTCTCTTGAAGGTTTTGGATGACTGGATCTTCCCACCTATTTAAAATGTTATGGTATTCCCTCTAATCAATCATCCATGATGATCTTTTCTGGGCCAAACCTATCATGTGTGAGAGAATTCCCTTGTTCTTACTATGCTTGTTGAAGATATCTCCCCTGAGTTTCATCCACATAAATGGTTTGACTAGGGGTGTAATTAAAATAGAAGAGTATAGAAAACTCAAATCTTCCACTATATCTGTGACCTTGAATGCATCTTCCTCTAGTTCCCCAATAATGTATATGGAATTGGGGTTCAAAATCAAAATCATCATTTTCATAGGTATCCATGAAGTGAATAATGTTTACATAACATAATATTAACTCCTTTTAAAATGAATACTCTTCTGGAAAATTTTATTATTTTTGATCTGTTTGGTTTTGTGGTTCCCATTAATTTGAGAAAGATGTCATGAAATATTCCAAATTCAAGGAAAACTTTGGTATTTAAAAAATCCAGTCTTCTTCTAACTTTTCTTTACCTTTCTGATCATGTTACATCTTTGAGGATTGGATGTTGGAGGACTGAAATTTTGATGAAGATGGCTTGGTAGTAGCAGACGTGTAAGGAGGCACATTAGGTTTTTTCAACTGTGTTCATATAATGTAATGAGTTCTATTGATCATTTTTCTGACCATCCAATCATCAAAATTCTATGCATTATTTCTTTTAACTTTCTGTTATTCGTCTTCATCCTCTAGATTGGTAATAGTAACACATGCTACCTAGGATAATGACTTTTTTTGGCTCACTTGTCTGGAGCCCACCATATTTTATTAAAGATAATTGAAAATAAGACACTCTTGGATGTGGGGCCCCAACATGTGATGGGAGGGAAATTTGTTTGGGAGGTCCTCATCTTCTTTTTTTCTATTTCTTGGGTCTTAGAAGATGGACTAAGTTGTTTTCCAATGATAAAATGAAGTAACTGAGAACATATTCAATCTTCGAGGAATATAATTTTTTCTCTAGCTCCTCAAAATATATTCGCCTCATATCTTTTTGATCATATTGTTGAGTCCGTCATTGTTGCTGACATTCAAGAGGATCCCTACTATATGATGAGGTCTTTTAAGTTGACGCAGGTACATGTGCTTGCTTGAGTGTAACCATATCAGCCGAATCTTTTCCTATTATCTTTCCTGGAGATAATGGGATTACATAAGACATAGATTTTCTTTCCATAATGGATTTATCGAATGTTTGTGTCATAAAATACAGGTCTCGCAACCCCCTATTTATTTCATAGGTATTAGTGGTGTGTGTAACTCATCATGAATATTTTTCTCACAGATTGGTAGAAACACTTTTTAAGGGATTGGTATTTTCAATGAGTATAAAAATACTTTCCACTAAGCCATGAAATATAAAACATTTTCATTCTATCATTGTTTTATATTTGTACGATCAAAGAATATTTTCTTCTATAACATTGATCTAAATTATAAAGGGAATTTATGATGGAGATCCTCCCATCCAATGATCAATCGAGATTGAAATCTTGTAAACTAGACAATGGTCGGCCCCTATAGTGATTTCAAAAAACATATAATCTCTAATTCTTATTTTTGTTGAGGGGTCACCCTCATGGGATCACAATGAGAAAATAAATTAATTATGTGATTCTATAGATTTCTTGAACCATTAAAGATTTGAAATTTGGTATTCAAAATGTTTGGTAATGGAGGAATTAGATCTACCCACTCATGAAAAGCCTTGTTTTCATGTTTTACTGGTGTGTGTCGATATTGTGTAGCTTACAATCAAGATGTTAATCACTCAATTGTATTCATATTCATTTTTAGAATATCTGAACGAGCTAGGACTTGTACATGTACAACAGTTGGATCCTGAATAGGATAAATGACTACAAAACAACTTTTGGTGGTGCTACTGGTATATGTCATGGATATCCCAATGGAAGAAGCCTATAAGGATATTCTTGACATTGTTCTCATTGTGTAACCAATTGAGTAAATTCATTATCCACATCTATAGTTTCAACCAAACCCCTTTGATGAGGAGATCCTATTGTATGTGCATGCTACAGATCTACTTATGGAGCATGTCTGGTAGAAATGATACTTTAGAGTAACTCGACGTTAATTCTTCTAAACTCCTTCATCTCCTCCTCTTTTTGGGAAAAATATTTCTTCAATTGAAAGAGAATAGCCTTCTCTAGTGGAAAAGTAAGAAATGCTCTGACCTTTACCTCTCCCTTAATTATGTGCCTTTTGAAGAGGTGGAAGTTAATTATTCAAGGGATTACCTTGATTGTGGGTAAGTAACTAATTTCCAGTACACATACCTTCTTAATTTTCTTCGGTGTGTACCATACTATGAATAATAATTTCATCCTTAAAATCCCATGAACATGACTCATTTTCTGGAAGATCTTCCATAAGTGAATTAGTGACATTTTTCGACAAATAATGCATCAATTACACTCTACCATTATCTTTGCGATATAACCATATTCTTCATCCTCCATGAGACTTTGTTCAACAATTTTTTTGTTCTCTTGGAACTGTTTGGAAAACAGTAATCTAAAGGGAATCCTCAAATAGATCATTTTTTATCACTTTTTTTATTCATCCCTAATTGGGATAAAATTGTCTTATGATGAAGAGGGTATTGTGGATGTGAAACATCCTGCAGCACTACAGACTTGGTCTATTCATGTTCTTCTTCCCAAACCATTGGACCTTTCTTGTTTGCTCTAAAGGATGGGTAATCAAATCCCCCAATCCTATCAGATGGGGTGGTTCCTGAACTAATAATGCTGATATCAGTGTATCTTCTCCTCATATTTTAGGAATTCTGGTCCGAAGATTGGATGGGTATATTATCTACACCCACTAAAACCACTTGTTTCAAAACACCGTTGTTCTATTTTAGATAGTTGTTTGAACATATGGGGGACATCATCCAAGTGTGAGCATTCACAATGATCCCAGATACTTAATTCCAACGTATCTAGATAGTTCTCACTCTTCAGGCATGTTATTGGTGAAAACCGATCAAGACCTATTCTTGCTGAGCATCTCTTGAATCATGAAAAAAACTTTTTTTTTATAGCTGGACTTGGAAACATTACATTGCATGAGACCACTTTTAGTGGGCTTATCTAACTTTGGATCGTTTTAAATTACATTCTCCATGTACACCCCATCCTCTAAAATGAACCCCATATAGTGTATTCGAAATCAATTGTTGCAACCAATTTAATATATTGAGGCAAGATTGTTGAAGGAACTCCTATTGCATCTTGATCTTTGGATGTTGAGAATCCTAGGGAGATACTAAGTAAATTTGGAACTTTAATATTTCTATTACTTTTAAATGTATTTGATTTTATCATATGGTAATACTTTGACATCTAAAGGATGAATAATATTCCATAGGATGAGTCAGATATAATGAATGCAATATTTTTCCATTAATTCAGGAATCTTGTATTGAGAGGTTTCCAACAGCCCAAACATGACAAGTATTTCAAGATTAGTGGGATGTTTTCTCATATTTAGCACATCCTATTCATATTTTCCTCAAGGATTCTTAATTTGATCCATTCAATGTGCACATTTTTCAATTTCATTATCATAAAAACTGGATTAATTAATGTTTCCTCTTACTTTTTAGAAGGAAAATTACCCAATAAAGGTATGGAGAAAGATCATCACATTGGGATGCATTCTAGTTGAGAATGTATTTCACATTCTAGAAATAAATCACTGGACATGATTGGAATTATGTTTGAATGTTCCTCAAGAAAAAGAGGGCTTTCTCATTACTACATTTTCAGTTAGAAATTTTTTATGAAAATACAAAAAACTACTACGTAGAAAAATTTAATAGTGAATGCCATCATGGGGAGGACCATCAAGGGGGGTTATATTAAGGGATAAATTATCGTAGTCTATCACCTTTTCGGAAAACATAGGGTTTCTATACATTTCATATAGAGATTGGTTCTCTAAATTGACTGGATTGTCATGAAGCAATACTTAATGATGAATTATCTAATAATGAACTTAAAAATTACTCCTACTACTCCCATAATTTGTAATGGGGGTGGGTAAGATCAAGAGATGAATAGATAAATTTCTGAGGGATTTATGAACTCCAGCATTAAGTGGAGCCAGATCATAGATTGAAACTTGATAATATAACTTTTCATGGAAATACTTCTTGTTAAACAAACTCTTACACGTAATTGGGGTCACCTACTAGGAAAATTGGTTATCATGAGTAGTTTTATATTCTTTCATTGTAGTGGATGTCAGAATAATGTTATTATCATTAATTAGAATGGGTTTATATTCATGATATGGTTGTATCTATGATAAGGGGAAATATTCCCCATAAAAACTAGATTAGAATAGAGGTATGTATCTCTTCTGGGATGGAATTTTGATGAGTCATACTAGGTATGAGGATAAAATTATGTGTTCATCCATCTGGTACTGCTGATGTTTCCATTATGATATTCCTGAAAGCTTCCAGGATATGAGCAGCAATTTTTTTCTGTCCTTTCAACATTACCAAAATGTGTTTGGTAACATCAATGGTCAAAATAGTAATATACATCAACTTTTTAATTGGAGTAGGTTTATGTACCATCTCTAGTTCTCCATTTCTTATCAATGGATACTAAATGTACTCATTTAAGGGGTATAGAGTTGATTATACCCCATGTTTTTCATAGGTGCTTTCCGATTGACATATCCAAGTGCTAAAAACAATAATGTTGGTATTCTTGATGATTCATGGAAGGTGTATGTTCCTACTAGCAGTTTTACTCCTATTATGGTTGATGGAATTCATTCAATGTTCACATATGAGACTACTGGCATGCTTGGTGATTGAAAAAAGATGTATGTTCATGCTTACATGTTGCATCTATACATGGTTGACGGGCTTTCCGGAATGACGCTAGATGAATCTACCGAATGGATAAAATATTATAAGAATGTGTATGTTCCAACTCACAGTACTCCACTAGATTTGAATGGAGGTATTAGTTGAGTTCCACCAAAAGAGTCTACAAGTTGGTGGAATTAATGTGGATGAGTGTATGTTCTTGTTCATTTTTTTCCATCAAGATGAGTTGATGGAATTCTTCATACGGGGAAAAGGTAGAAACTTTCTCCCTATTGGCTAGTTTTTTGTCCCCATTGGTTCATCTTGCATGCCTTGGCCTAAGGGACTTGAGCCGAACAACTTATGTTAACCACCTCCCCACGTTTGGGGTTTTCTACTGGGTGGTGTTGGTGATGGTGATTGTTGGAATGATCCCCCAAGAGTGAAACCTATATCTTTGAGATTTGTTCATGGAGAGCCTCTTGGTAGACCTACCGAGAATAAAGGATTGATTTATGATTTCATTCCATCGATAAAATCCAAAAATGGTTGATGATTGTGGTTGGAACAGTTTGATTCTGAACCACTGGTGTTTGTTAACAGGAGAACCGAGGGTTATTTATTATTTGTAGGGCCTATTGAGTAGCCTTCAAGGTAAGGATAGTATCGTGTTGATGGTTCTTTGAGACCAATTCATTGGAAACACAATTTTCAAGTTTTGGAGTTGGTGATGATGTCTTTCAAGCATATGGTGATCCATCTTGTGCTGCATCTGTGGAATTCACGGTCGAAAACATGAAGGAAGCCAGTTGGAATAGAGATTTTGTAAATAATTACCTTTATATATGAAAAATAAAAACAATTTACTCTATTAATGTAGCATTTTTTAAATGAAAATATTCATGATTGATTCCCTTGTCTATCCCTCTTTATCAATTTATAGGGGCTGGACACTGGGTAATACTATCATATTGGTTAAGGATTCAAGTCTGGTTCACCATTTTTGGTTTCCACCAGAATGTGTGTTCTGATTATGAATCACTACTTCTTGATGGTTAACATCAGATTTATTCATGGAGAATAAACAACAAGTTTATTTGAATCCAAAAGGACTGGATTTTCAAAAATATATTTTTGTTAGGTTTGTTTACTTATGTTACTGAAGAACACACACTAGTCGAGAGGATGGCCAGTTGGGCTCCTCACACCCTTGTTTGTGAAATTATCACCTACTCTGGAACTCTCTTAGATATTAACGATATTTTCATTAATACTTATTAATTTACCATGTATAATGTATGTTTCCATCGATATTTTCAATCAATTATTTATCATGTATGAAATTTAGAATCATCCGTATATATTTTTGGTCCTTCATCAACATAGATATCTATACATATTTCAGTTTAACAATCAATTTTATCCTCTCATATACTACATAGATATTCTTTATTCATTGTTATGATGATGACGATTTTTAATCCACAAAGTGGGGAACTCTATAATTTATGGTCATCCAGGGAGAAAAAAGTTGTTTTGATGTTGGGATCATACCAATAAATGGTGTAAAGACCCGTAAAATTCAAGGGAAATTTTTTCTTAATTTTCTTTGGAATTTTACAAGAGCGCGGTTTCTGACGGAACCTGATTCCGAGGCCCGGAGTGCCCGGAATCAATTTTTGAAGTTTGGCTCGGGTACGTTCAGTGAACGAACGAGCGGGAATTTCTAACTTTTGATCCGGTGCTCGGAATTGAAATCCGAGGGCACCGATGAACTCGCAGCGCCGATATTCGCTTAAGGGGACCTTTTCCGAAGTTGCGTTTTCCTAGGAAGAGATGTTTAATTTTCTGGATGAAATGAAGAGTAAAATAAATTTGTTATACAATATTTATTTTATATCTTAAAAGTGGTTATAATCTTTTGTTGGAAGTTGGGTGGTTTAACTACCTAAGATAGGATTAAGGTGAGGAGGGGCCCACACGAACCCCACCTTTTCAAATTCCCAAACTCCCCTCTCTCCCTCTTAAAGGCTTGTCAACTTAACATTTATTTAATTATACAACTCATGTATAATAAATAAGTGAGTTTAATTTTTTGAGTTTTTGAAATTCAAACTCTTGAATTTCAAAGGTTGGGTTGTGTTAATAAATTAAGAGTAAGCTTAATTTATTTTTGGGTTAGTTCCTTTGTTACTTGAGAGGATTGGGAGAATCGTTGAGAGACTTGAAGATCTTCTTCGTCTTCGACGAAGAACGTGAAGAACGGTTCTTCTCCGACAAAGAACATCGATCCCACGACCTTCGAGACTCGGCGTCCCGGGTTCTTCCGTCTTCATCTTCCTCCTCGACAAGGGAGAAGTCGCCGACCGTGGTGATCATCGCCAACGACAACGTACCTCCCTTCTTCGTCATAGCGACAAGTGAAGAGACGTCGTTTCCTCCTCGGACGCACCCCGACGTCCACGGAATCTACGTCCGACGCTGCGACGCCTTTCTCCGCGATAACCGACGTGCGACGTCAATCTTTCAAGGTAGGGGTTGTTGTTATTTGTTTATTTATTTATCCTTGTTCGTGGTTCTTGCATGACTAACGTAAGGATTTTAAATAAGTGTTATTGTTTAACGTGAGGGGGCCGGACCGCATGAACACGGCCGAACCCCCTCCTTCGTTCTTGATGTTTTATATTGCGGATGAATCAAGGTGGCGTGGTGCCGTCGCACCACGCGGATATTCGCCCGATTAAATTGCGCGGCGCCGTCGCGCCGCGTCGTGGAAGGATCATCAAGAACGCGACGCCGTCGCGCCGCGTCGAATGGAATCAAAGGCGCGGTGGAGGGGCGCGGTGCTGTCGCACCGCGCCGGACGACGAACGCCGCGGCGAGATGGAAAGACCGGCGGCACGCCGGGCCGCCGGCGTCGGAGACCGGCTTGCCGGTCCCGTTGGAGAAAAACCGGCCGGCCAGGAGGCCGGCCGGAAGGTCAAAGACCGGGGGAATAAATTCCCCCGGTCAACCCCTTTAAACCCCCCCCATTTAATTGGGGGGGGGGGGGGCGGTTTCTTGAGGGGGGGCAGGCGGCCCCCCGGTTTCCGCACAAGTAGGCCCCCCACGATGGGGGGGCGTTTGTCAAAAAAAAAAGGGGCGCGGCTGATTGCCGCGCCGCCAAACCAAGGAGCGGGGGGACCTTGTCCCCCCCGCGCGCTGCCTCCGTGCGGCGCCAGGCCGCTGCGCCGCCAGGCTGCCGCGCCGCCGGCCGGCCGGGCCGGGTCGGACCCGGGTCGGTTCGACCCGGTTCGGGCCGACCCGGGGGGGGGGGGGTTGGGCCGGGTCGGCCCGGACCCGGACCCCCCCGTTTCGAATCAGTTTCGGTCTTTTGGCCATAACTTGAGCCACAGACCTCCGATCGATGAACCGTCTACGGAAACACGATCCTTGGATCGAGACGGTCGTTTCGGAATATCGCACTCAAGGTTTCAGAACACTTTGAGTTCGGCCGGGTTGGTTCGTTCACGAAACCAACCGGGCCTTCGGAGCGGAAACGCTCATATCTTGAGCTACGGACGTCTGATTGACGTACCGTCAGCTTTGTTGTGTTCCTCTTAGTGAGACGGTTCTTTTGGAATGTTCCGCCCGAGGTTTGGACGCAGGTGGAGTACAGTCGGGTTGGTTTTGCCTTAAAAACCAACCGGGCCCCGGGGACGAAAATGCCAATAACTCTCAGACCGGGCGTCCGATCGACGCGCTGTCTGTTGCGTTGAGTTCCTGTTGACGATACGGAACTTTTGGATACATCAACTCTGGACTTTGTGACAGTTGATGTATCAGCCTCTCGGCTCGTGGAGCGGACCCTCTGAACGAGCTTGCTGTGTGCGGGAACCCTAGTGCTGGCTGCGACTGCTTCTCCGACATCGACGATTGTGCAGAGATCCTCCGTGGACTACGACGACGACCATGCAGAGATCCTTAGTGGACTGCGGCGACGACTGTGCAGAGATCGGCAGTGGACTGCGACGACTACTGCACTCAGCGATCCTATGTGGATCAGTGCTACAGGTCCTGCGTGGGCCCGATCCTGTGTGGGTCCGATCCTGTGTAGGTCACTACGGGGGTTAGTACCTATCGATCCTTTGTGGGTCCGACGACTTAGATGGTTCAGTGATCATCTTTATCGTTATCCGAAGAAGTATACCTGTGTGAGCTGAATCTTCTGTTTTACTTGATAGAGGTGGTGCGCTTGGTTGTAGCGGCAGACCCGCGATACTGGAGACGAGCGTACGGAGTACGAAGACCGTGTAGCCGGCTGAGACCTAAAGACTGCTCGACCGACTCGACTTGGAGTGAGTCGACTAGCCCAGTGGACACAGCGCCCGGTATTTGGCGGCAGACCCACGGCGGACGGAGCGCCTGGTAGTTGGCAGCAGACCCGCGGTACTCAACTGGAGGAGTACCTCTGTAGGCTATTTGGGTGAGCGCCCGGTATTTGGCAGCAGACCTTCAGCGGACGGAGCGCCCGGTAGTTGGTGGCAGACCCGCGGTACTCGACAGGAGGAGTACCTCAGCAGTCTTAGGTTAGTGAGCAGTATCTCAGAGTCGTGACAGGACACTGTACACTTCAGAGATGGGGCTCTTCAGTAGTTACGTTTTGATAATGAAAATCCTGAGTGAGCTGAATCCTGTTGCTTTCCTGTGTGGATTTTGTTGTGTTATCCTGTGTGGATTACGTTATTCTTTCCTGTGTGGAATACGTTTACTTTCCTGTGTGGACTGAGTTGTACTTGGGCTCGGAGGTTGGAGCGTATTTGAAATTGATGACTTAGGTATATATATGGGCATATACCTAAGCAGTGTCAGTTGTTACTTCGTGATTGTACCTTTCTTCGTGGTTTATCCTTTGTGGATTTTGAGAGACCTTCAGGGGTCTCGGGGTCCCTACTGAGTAGCTTATACTCACCCCTGCACGGGCTTTTCCCGCACTACGTTGTGTTGGTTGCAGACGACGGACAGCGTTGATCTTAGCTGAGGCTTGCAGAGCAGGACGGTACCTGGAGGTGGACCACTGGGCGGGACGTGCTCGGAGCGGACGGCGGGACCCGTGGAGCAGTGGAGCTATCTGTACCCACCCTTCAGGTGGGATTTCCAGTGGACAGCTCGGTGTAGCGACTTTTACTTTTCAGTTGTTGTTTTCCCTTTCGAGTTGTACTTTACTTTCAGTTTGGGTTTGTATACTGACCCATTTACTTTTCCGCACTTTCAGTTGTACTCTGCTTTTACTTAGTGTTTACTTTCCGCTTGCTTACTCTGTGGTGTTTGTTTACTTACAAAGGCAATGCCTTCCCTTTTTACCGGGATTTACGCCTTGGTGCTAGTCACCAGCCCCTGGCCTATGGAAGGCGAGCTTGGGGTAGTCACGGCACGGACCCCGAGGGCGGGTCGTGACAAATTGGTATCAGAGGAGTTCGGTTCTACCGCGAACTCTGATCTTTTCTATGTGAAGCAATAATGTTTAGCGTATTGAGTGTGGTTATCAGTCCAGGGAGTCCAGTGTTGGTGCGGCGGCCGACGTATCCGTACACCCGGACCCTGACTTCTGATTTCCGACTTAATGCACGAAAACATTGATTGCGTGTGTGTTTCAAAGTTTTCTTTGTGATTACTTAAATCAGCTCACCATGTATACTGTTCTGACCGTGGCGCACCTGTTTCCTTTTCCGGATGGCCCCACGACGGCAGCCAGCTAGGGTTCTGAGAGTCGAGCGTGACGACAGCCCACCGAGCGACGAGGCTTCGCTGCAGGGCCCTTTGTCAGCAGTGGCACCGGCAGTAGTACTACCCGCCGAGCCCCCGATGCTTCCAGCGCCAGCCGCTGACGATGCACGTCGCCTCAGCGCACTGCATGAGTTTCAGCGCCAGCAACCACCCAGGTTTTGCAGGGAGACGGATCCCCAGGCAGCAGAGGACTGGCTGGAGGCAGTGGTACGAGTGTTTAGGCTAGTGAGGACACCAGCAGACCTCATGGTGATCCTCGCTGCGAGTTTACTACACGCAGCAGCAGGACGATGGTGGAGCTTGATGCTCCAGGTGCACGATGAGGCATCTCTACTTTGGACGGACTTTGAGAGCTTCTTCCGCTCGGAGTTCGTCCCAGCCACCCTTCGTGCGGTGCGTATCCAGGAGCTTCTTCAGCTGCGGCAGGGCAGCATGACGGTCGCTCAGTACTCGGCGAGATTTACTGATCTCTCGCGTTACTCGACCGACATGGTACGGGACCCATTCTTCCGGGCCCGGACCTTCGAGCAGGGTTTGAGACACGAGATCATGGCATCGCTGATCTCCCTCAGCATACCGACTCAGACAGGGGTACTGGAGTGGGCCCTTCTGATTGAGAGCTTCCTTGCTGAGTCTACACCAGCGCAGCGACCCACCGCAGGGCGGCAGATAGCGGAGTCTTCGGCAACAGGTAGCCGACGGATGACTCAGGGTTCCAAGCAGACCAGACCTACCAGTGGCCGATTGCACGACTCAGGCTCAGTTGTGCGGGGAAGCCGGGGTGGAGTCAGAGCCAGGCGTGCCGAGAGTGGGCAGTGTTACTCCTGTGGCGGGATTGGTCACATGGCTCGTGACTGTCCGACCCGCCATGCTGATGATCAGCAGTTAAGTGAAGAACCTCCCAGGCAGAGGCAGAGGTTCGACCGTGGCGGTCCGCAGGAAGGAGGCGGACGAGGCAGAGGAGCTGGACGAGCAGCCGGTGGTGGGCGACGCTTTGAGGCTCTGCCACCACCACCACCAGGAGGTCCACCCCAACCACAGGGAGTAAGTGAACATGCGAGAGCTCAGCTTCAGGCAGCCGAGGCCTTCGATCATAGAGCTCTGGGAGCCGATGGACAGGAGAAGAACTAGTGGATACGTCCTTTGTACTTCTGGTTCCTTGTTGCTTTTGTGTAGCGTCTTGTATTATGAGCTGCAATAATAAAAAAACGCATACCTTTGTGATATTTTCGTTCCTGTCCTCTTTCGTGATGTTACTAAGAGGTTCCAGTTTTGGCTGTTGACTTGACCCTCACTTGTGAGACATCTACTGGAGGAGACCCAGTTACCACACACTGATGCCGACAGTGTGACTCAACCCTTGGAGGCGAGAGTAACGGTTGAATCTCTTAGTAGTAGCGTCGAGGCCTTACGGCGTCATCCTTGGTATGGATTAGTATCATCCATGTTAGGATTGACTGTATTAGGCAAAGAATGTGGTTCATCCAGGGGATGGGACCAGATTTCTCTTATCGGCAAAGAAGAAATCTTGCAGCTCTGGTGGGACCGGAGATGGTCCAGGCCACGACAGAGAAGGTCCAGGTCATCCAGGAGCGGATGAGGACAGCACAGAGCCGGCAGAAGTCATACGCTGACAGGAGGCGGAGGCCACTAGAGTTCGAGGATGGCGACCACGTCTTCTTGCGGGTCTCACCTCGACGTGGTATTCAGAGATTTGGCTGAGGCGGAAAGTTATCTCTGCACTTCATCGGACCCTTCCAGGTCCTCAGCAGGGTTGGCGAGGTGGCTTATCGCCTGGCTCTGCCACCTCAGTTGCACCGGGTGCACGACGTCTTCCACGTATCCCAGCTGAGGAGATACGTGCACGACCCGACGCACATCATTGACCATGGGGAGCTTGACGTTGACGATGGGGCGACTTTTACGGAGGTCCCGGTGGAGATAGAGGATCGACAAGAGCGGGTCCTGTGTGGGCGATCGATTCCTCTTGTGCGCATCAGATGGCAGCACGGGAATCTCCAGGAGAGCACATGGGAGCGGGAGGCTCAGATGCGTGCTCAGTACCCTCATTTGTTTCCCTAGTTTTTGATGTATCTTTACGGGGACGTAAATCCCTGAGGTGGGAGTAATGTAAAGACCCGTAAAATTCAAGGGAAATTTTTTCTTAATTTTCTTTGGAATTTTACAAGAGCGCGGTTTCTGACGGAACCTGATTCCGAGGCCCGGAGTGCCCGGAATCAATTTTTGAAGTTTGGCTCAGGTACGTTCAGTGAACGAACGAGCGGGAATTTCTAACTTTTGATCCGGTGCTCGGAATTGAAATCTGAGGGCACCGAGGAACTCGCAGCGCCGATATTCGCTTAAGGGGACCTTTTCCGAAGTTGCGTTTGCCTAGGAAGAGATGTTTAATTTTCTGGATGAAATGAAGAGTAAAATAAATTTGTTATACAATATTTATTTTATATCTTAAAAGTGGTTATAATCTTTTGTTGGAAGTTGGGTGGTTTAACTACCTAAGATAGGATTAAGGTGAGGAGGGGCCCACACGAACCCCACCTTTTCAAATTCCCAAACTCCCCTCTCTCCCTCTTAAAGGCTTGTCAACTTAACATTTATTTAATTATACAACTCATGTATAATAAATAAGTGAGTTTAATTTTTTGAGTTTTTGAAATTCAAACTCTTGAATTTCAAAGGTTGGGTTGTGTTAATAAATTAAGAGTAAGCTTAATTTATTTTTGGGTTAGTTCCTTTGTTACTTGAGAGGATTGGGAGAATCGTTGAGAGACTTGAAGATCTTCTTCGTCTTCGACGAAGAACGTGAAGAACGGTTCTTCTCCGACAAAGAACATCGATCCCACGACCTTCGAGACTCGGCGTCCCGGGTTCTTCCGTCTTCATCTTCCTCCTCGACAAGGGAGAAGTCGCCGACCGTGGTGATCATCGCCAACGACAACGTACCTCCCTTCTTCGTCATAGCGACAAGTGAAGAGACGTCGTTTCCTCCTCGGACGCACCCCGACGTCCACGGAATCTACGTCCGACGCCACGACGCCTTTCTCCGCGATAACCGACGTGCGACGTCAATCTTTCAAGGTAGGGGTTGTTGTTATTTGTTTATTTATTTATCCTTGTTCGTGGTTCTTGCATGACTAACGTAAGGATTTTAAATAAGTGTTATTGTTTAACGTGAGGGGGCCGGACCGCATGAACACGGCCGAACCCCCTCCTTCGTTCTTGATGTTTTATATTGCGGATGAATCAAGGTGGCGTGGTGCCGTCGCACCACGCGGATATTCGCCCGATTAAATTGCGCGGCGCCGTCGCGCCGCGTCGTGGAAGGATCATCAAGAACGCGACGCTGTCGCGCCGCGTTGAATGGAATCAAAGGCGCGGTGGAGGGGCGCGGTGCTGTCGCACCGCGCCGGACGACGAACGCCGCGGCGAGACGGAAAGACCGGCGGCACGCCGGGCCGCCGGCGTCGGAGACCGGCTTGCCGGTCCCGTTGGAGAAAAACCGGCCGGCCAGGAGGCCGGCCGGAAGGTCAAAGACCGGGGGAATAAATTCCCCCGGTCAACCCCTTTAAAACCCCCACATTTAATTGGGGGGGGGGGGGGGCGGTTTCTTGAGGGGGGGCAGGCGGCCCCCCGGTTTCCGCACAAGCAGGCCCCCCACGATGGGGGGGCGTTTGTCAAAAAAAAAGGGGCGCGGCTGATTGCCGCGCCGCCAAACCAAGGAGCGGGGGGACCTTGTCCCCCCCGCGCGCTGCCTCCGTGCGGCGCCAGGCCGCTGCGCCGCCAGGCTGCCGCGCCGCCGCGCTGCCAGGCTGCCGCGCCGCCGGCCGGCCGGGCCGGGTCGGACCCGGGTCGGTTCGACCCGGTTCGGGCCGACCCGGGGGGGGGGGGGGGGGTTGGGCCGGGTCGGCCCGGACCCGGACCCCCCCGTTTCGAATCAGTTTCGGTCTTTTGGCCATAACTTGAGCCACAGACCTCCGATCGACGAACCGTCTACGGAAACACGATCCTTGGATCGAGACGGTCGTTTCGGAATATCGCACTCAAGGTTTCAGAACACTTTGAGTTCGGCCGGGTTGGTTCGTTCACGAAACCAACCGGGCCTTCGGAGCGGAAACGCTCATATCTTGAGCTACGGACGTCCGATTGACGTACCGTCAGCTTTGTTGTGTTCCTCTTAGTGAGACGGTTCTTTTGGAATGTTCCGCCCGAGGTTTGGACGCAGGTGGAGTACAGTCGGGTTGGTTTTGCCTTAAAAACCAACCGGGCCCCGGGGACGAAAATGCCAATAACTCTCAGACCGGGCGTCCGATCGACGCGCTGTCTGTTGCGTTGAGTTCCTGTTGACGATACGGAACTTTTGGATACATCAACTCTGGACTTTGTGACAGTTGATGTATCAGCCTCTCGGCTCGTGGAGCGGACCCTCTGAACGAACTTGCTGTGTGCGGGAACCCTAGTGCTGGCTGCGACTGCTTCTCCGACATCGACGATTGTGCAGAGATCCTCCGTGGACTACGACGACGACCATGCAGAGATCCTTAGTGGACTGCGGCGACGACTGTGCAGAGATCGGCAGTGGACTGCGACGACTACTGCACTCAGCGATCCTATGTGGATCAGTGCTACAGGTCCTGCGTGGGCCCGATCCTGTGTGGGTCCGATCCTGTGTAGGTCACTACGGGGGTTAGTACCTATCGATCCTTTGTGGGTCCGACGACTTAGATGGTTCAGTGATCATCTTTATCGTTATCCGAAGAAGTATACCTGTGTGAGCGGAATCTTCTGTTTTACTTGATAGAGGTGGTGCGCTTGGTTGTAGCGGCAGACCCGCGATACTGGAGACGAGCGTACGGAGTACGAAGACCGTGTAGCCGGCTGAGACCTGAAGACTGCTCGACCGACTCGACTTGGAGTGAGTCGACTAGCCCAGTGGACGGAGCGCCCGGTATTTGGCGGCAGACCCACGGCGGACGGAGCGCCTGGTAGTTGGCAGCAGACCCGCGGTACTCAACTGGAGGAGTACCTCTGTAGGCTATTTGGGTGAGCGCCCGGTATTTGGCAGCAGACCTTCAGCGGACGGAGCGCCCGGTAGTTGGCGGCAGACCCGCGGTACTCGACAGGAGGAGTACCTCAGCAGTCTTAGGTTAGTGAGCAGTATCTCAGAGTCGTGACAGGACACTGTACACTTCAGAGATGGGGCTCTTCAGTAGTTACGTTTTGATAATGAAAATCCTGAGTGAGCTGAATCCTGTTGCTTTCCTGTGTGGATTTTGTTGTGTTATCCTGTGTGGATTACGTTTTTCTTTCCTGTGTGGAATACGTTTACTTTCCTGTGTCGACTGAGTTGTACTTGGGCTCGGAGGTTGGAGCGTATTTGAAATTGATGACTTAGGTATATGTATGGGCATATACCTAAGCAGTGTCGGTTGTTACTTCGTGATTGTACCTTTCTTCGTGGTTTATCCTTTGTGGATTTTGAGAGACCTTCAGGGGTCTCGGGGTCCCTACTGAGTAGCTTATACTCACCCCTGCACGGGCTTTTCCCGCACTACGTTGTGTTGGTTGCAGACGACGGACAACGTTGATCTTAGCTGAGGCTTGCAGAGCAGGACGGTACCTGGAGGTGGACCACTGGGCGGGACGTGCTCGCAGCGGACGGCGGGACCCGTGGAGCAGTGGAGCTATCTGTACCCACCCTTCAGGTGGGATTTCCAGTGGACAGCTCGGTGTAGCGGCTTTTACTTTTCAGTTGTTGTTTTCCCTTTCGAGTTGTACTTTACTTTCAGTTTGGGTTTGTATACTGACCCATTTACTTTTCCGCACTTTCAGTTGTACTCTGCTTTTACTTAGTGTTTACTTTCCGCTTGCTTACTCTGTGGTGTTTGTTTACTTACAAAGGCAATGCCTTCCCTTTTTACCGGGATTTACGCCTTGGTGCTAGTCACCAGCCCCTGGCCTATGGAAGGCGAGCTTGGGGTAGTCACGGCACGGACCCCGAGGGCGGGTCGTGACAAATGGGATACCTAATTATCCTTAGGAAAGGAATAAAAAAACATGTAGTTAGGTGTCTATTAATTGGAGACATCATATATTTTATGGTTTTTTGATAAGTACCTTACCATATTGTTTAATGTCATGTGGTAAAGACATCATAGATTAAAGATGACGAGTCCATGCATTGTGTGGGACGTAAGCCTAAGAATACCAAGGAACATGGAAATGATATTTGTTTACATTTTACATTAGACCCTGCTAGGAATTTATCCCAGAATGAATGTGGTTGATTTTGAGTTTTGGGTTTGATCCCTGGGAATGCTTGCTACATATCCCACATGGATGTGAATCAAAGACCCATAGTTCAGTATGTCTTTTAGGGGAATATAGACCTTTGAGAAAAATAGGTTCGAGATTACTTCATTAGTGGATTTCCTTGTAACAAGGTCCATTAGAGATCTCTTAACTAATGGAGATTTAGGGGGGCTTAATTTGAGGTTTTCTTCCATGGAGGATTCCTGAATTAATGGTGTTAAGGTTGGGCACCTTAGGAGGATGTCCAGTGAACTCGGGCCCTAGGTGGAGGATCCTTACCTATCCCAATTATGGTGGAAATCAGAGTTCACATAGTTTGAGAGGATTGGAATCCAATGAAGGATGTCAAGGGAAGTTTATCCCTAGGTGAAGGCATCCTAAATATACCAATTATAGTGGTAATCAGTGTTCTCATAGTTTAAGTGGGTTAGAATCCTAAGGAGGATATCTTGTGAGCTTGGGCCCAGGGTTAAGTCTTCCTATGTATCACAATTTTTACGAGAATCATAGTTCTTGTAGTTCAAGATGGATGAACTCATTAAGAAGATATCCAATGAGCTTGTGTCCAAGGAGAAGGATTCCTACATATCCCAATTATTTTTGGAATTAGAGTTCTCATAGTTCATGAGGGTTGGACTCATGAGGAGGATGTTCATTGAGATTTGGCTTTGGGTGATGGCTTCTTACGTATCCTAATTTTGGTTGGAATTAGGGTTCTCATAGTTTAATATGGTTGGACACTAGAGGATCATCTTTAGTGATCTTGTGCCCTGGGTGAAGGCTTCCTACCTATCCCAATTATGGGGGGGGTATCAAAGTTCTCATAGATCAAGAGGGATGGACTCTGGGGAGGATTTCTGATGAGCTCAGTCCGTAGGTGAAGGATACTTTTTTATCACAATTATGACGTGAATCAGAGTTCTCTTAGTTCAATATGGTTGAAATAATGAAGAGGATGTCAATTGAGGTGGATCTTGAATATGTGTGACCACCAAATAACACTAAGACCATGTGATTCATGCTCAGTGTGAGAAACAAGAGGTTGTGAAATATTCAAAACAACCACAAACGTTTTCTTATGATGATTGAAGAGGGTGTGCCTAAAGTTAATGCTTTTTTGGAGACAGTGGATGAGGGTACGATGTGATAAATCATTAAATGTGAAATGAATGTGAAGGTCATTAAATCCATCCTAAAAGGATAGGGTCTTACTCCCTAAGGTATTCCCTAAAATTGATCCTGGTTGAGGAGAGAGACTTTACATTTGTCGAAAAGAATAGCAGGTGTGAACCGTACCTTCCCTACCCGGGAACATAGGCTCTGGTTTTTAGAAACAAGAAACTGACATTTCCTGAACACTAATACTCAAACGTAGGAACTCCTCAATGATAATTTAGGGAGAATATCTCTCATGAACATATAGATTCAAATCCAAAAACTTTGAAATGACCATATCTTCCCAAGAGGAAAAGGATGGTAGATATATAATCATATAGATAAAAATAAAAACATGATACACACTATTATGAATTTCCTTAAGGGATTGTGAATCAAGAGTTATTGGTGGAGGATTCAATATGATCCCTTTCAGAAATTGGATCCAAAGAATAAAAATATCTGCCATGAATGGCTTTGAAGGATGATTCATGAAAGTCTTGAAGAGGCTAAAAAGGTGATGTGAAACCAATAGGGATGCTAAAGTCTCTAGTGCATAGGTATTGGGTGTGAATGTAGGCTTGGGGGAATATATGTCACCATAATTGATGAATACCCTAGAGGATATGACATGAGTGAAACATGGGTCAAGCCTTCAAGAGTCTTCACAGGTATTCCCTGATGTTGGGCGCCCATTTTCCTGTATAAGGAGTGGTGGGTGTGCAAGTGTTCTTTATTTGCGGAGGTTTTGATATTTGGGGGCATAAGTGTTATTGAATTAAAACTCATAATGGTCTTATGTCTTGTGATACTACTTTTAATCCCCTCACCCTAGGTGTTATTGAACTACCTTATAGGTTTTGAATGACTTGGGCGAAACACTAGGGTGAGAAGAGCAGTAATTGGGTTTTTGGGAAATTTGTCCATATATATGAAGACCCCATGAATCTATTTATATAAAAAAGAGGACCCTATGAGAAGGATAGATGGGTTTTAATGTTTCTTTAATTCCAAAATGGTTGTGTGCAAGTACCTTTCACATCGATGGTGTTTGGGATAAACTGGGGAGATTTCAATTTGGACCCTTTGGAAATCATGAAATCCTCCATGTATTTTCTCCGTTTTTTCTATGGTATTTATTTTTTTAACTTTTTAATCCAAAAAATGGAATGAAGTGTCAGCAAGTATCGAATAATGATTTTCATAAGGGAATCTCCAATTCACAAAATATGACTATAATTTCCATTTTTGTGATCAGAAATATCACCAGATCTAAAACATTACTGCATATGTATTTAAAAAAGAATCAAAGTCTTGTTAATGTATGTAATAAATTTTTAAAAACAATGCAATGTAAACATACATGGATTAAATCCTACATCAATACGTGGAATTATGGTTATTTAATACCATATAACATCAATTTAGTAATTGACCAAAATTCATTATATTTGATAAATACCCCCATAGAACTTTTACAACATTAAAGAAGTTTCATAATTTAATTTTTTTAATCGGGATAGTGTGTGTGGTAATGGAGGAAGAAAATTTAATCTTTCACCTTTTTTTTGTTCCAACTCTTTTCTAATACCCATGTCAACCATTTCCATCCTAGCCTTAATAACAAATTTTGTTTTTTATGATGCATTTATTAATGTTCCAATAACATTATCATGTAATATATTCTCCCACATGAATGGAAACAAGAAAATTTATGTTTTACAATAAATTATAGTAAAGTAATTAAAAGAAAAATGATCTTTTTAACCAACTTGATATTGTAACATTTATTAAAAAAGGTTTAACAATAATCATGTAATCCTCTTTTTCTTTCAAAAACAATTGATCAATCGTTAATGGGGAAAGAAATATACCTTGTTTTTTATTTACATCAAATAATGTCATTTAGGATTTATATTTATGTCACTGGGGTAAAAAATTATGATACCCTGAAAACATAATCTTTGTAGAATGTTTCAACTTTACTAGTGTGTAATATCTTCATACATGGGACACTTTAACCTTCCTTTATTTCTATATTCTAAAAAATTTCAAAACAAATAAAATAATTTTTCATCCAATAAAACACGGACCCCAATGTTAACTCTTCACTTCTATAAGAGTCATAGAATGTTAAACTTGTATCCCACACAAATATTAAATCTTTGATCAAATGGTACAAATAGTCATTAATATCATTAATTGGTTTTTTGGTCCACTTATAAGATGATAAAATATAATTTACTTTCAATTCATTCGTAACTACAAATAAAAGTTATAACATACCAAAATAACAAGACAGATACTACAAAAACTACTTTGTACAATAGTATCATTTATTTCATGTATAGGTAATGAAATATGAAGGTTCCTTGGGTTGTTTCCAAATTCTGTAAGTTCATAATCTATTTTATTCAATTGAGGACAGTCCATTGGGTAACATAGTTTCCCGTATTCAATTTTTTTATATGCATTCCATGTAAAATTTCAAATGGTTTATGGATATTCATATAGTCGTCTAAATCATGGAATGATAGGAATTTTCAATAAACCTTTTAAGGACATGATTAATCATTCTTGTAGTAATCCATTCAAAATATAATGCATTTTTTTTAGTTATTTTTGGTCCTTGTTAAACAATATAAAATAATTTAGATTTGAATTTATTTTTTTAAGTTTATACCCTGTGAATAAAAAATTAATTTAGAATAATATATTCGACCAATAAGTTAATTTTCTTGTGGATGCATATCATTTTGGAAACCAAGTAGTTCTATAAATCTTTTTCCACTTCATCCACTACTAGATTTCAAATTATATTACTTCAATACAACTAAAAATGAAGTCTATTAAGAACACCATGTATATAATGATCACATAAAAAATCTATTTAACATATCAAACAAAATTGTAAAATCTTTAATTTCTCTTTCAATTTTCACTTTCATATCTTCCATAGGATCTCTATCATCCATTACACTGTAATTCATATCAAATTACATGTAAGTCAAATTATCAAACCATTTCAGTAATAAATATTATTCACTCTTCGTGTCTAATAAAAAATTTATAACATTGATATATTATTTGAAAAACAAAAACATAAAAAATTTGCATAATTGATGGATAAACATATTAATAAAAATATGAAATTTGAATAATTTACTAAAAAAGTCACTCTATATTTGTACATTTAAAGAAGAAATGAAACAAAAGTTGTAATGGAAAATTGATAGATATTTAACTATGTCCATTTATGTCTAAACCTATGTGGACCTAAACTTCTGATAGATCGAGTTAAATATTCAAGTATCATTTATTTTCTCTCATATTATTTGGTTTGGTAATGTTTATATTTAGTTGACCTATTATTTTTATTTTTTTATTTGTTAAAAAATAATTTAATTTATTTTGTATCTTCCAAACATTTTTTGAATATGATTGATTGATATGCTATTACATATAATTCTATTTTGAGATTTCAAAACTGAATTACAATGGTTTCAACTATTTAGAAACTATTTAAATTTCTCAATACTCAATTAAGGTTGTGATCATATTTAGTATTCCATTATACTATTCTTATTATTGATCTTTTATTACTTAATATATATTACTTACATATAGAGAATTATCATTATAATTATGTTAATGAATTTCATCGGTTTTAACCATATCATTGCATAATTTATAATTATACATTCTGAACTGAAAATAAATTATTAAATGATGTATTTTAGACAATTGAGAAGAGGGATTTCATAGCATGAACATGTTTAAGTACACTAATATAAATCTTGTTCTTAGTTTCCTCAAAATATGAATTCATTAATTTTAAACCCTCTGTCACTCTTTCACTAGTTTTTCATTCTTCAAAACCAACTTTTTTATGCTCATTTTGAAATAAAAATTTCATTTTAAATTTAATCTTAAATATGTTTTCAATAAATCCAATTCTATTAATTTTGAATCTATTAAAATTTCATGTGACAAAGAATGAATTAGAAATCTCCTTGAGAGACAACTTAGGATATCTATATTGTAATATTATGTAAAAAATAAATTTACTGGGACTTAGTGATTAAATTACCACTACCAAATTGGCATCATTGTCTGGGGTTTACCAAATAGATCACTATTTTTGAAATTTTGATTCAAATATTTTTGAAGCTATGTTGTATTACTTTCAATATTTGATTTAAAATGATTTTTTAATCTAAAATCATATTCCTAAACACACACAAATAGTTTTAAAGAATTTTGGCCTTGAAATTAAATAAATCATAATTTATTAAAAATTATGGGAGTAATAGATTCTATGATTTTAGAGGAATCCTTTACGGATGAATTATTTTTAAAACACCTTAAACATACACTACCAAAGTTGAGAAATTAAAAACTCCCAAACATGAGTATTAAACCCAATTATAATTATGGATGAAAAAAAACCATAATGCAATTAGTTATATCAATCCAGGTTAATCGAAAACTAGATTTTATTAATCATTTCTATTGTGTCAATCCACTATGGTGAAAATGTGCAATGGGAATGGGGGCCTATGGTACAAGGGTAAAGATTAAATACATTTTTTTAAAAGAATTTATGATTGACTAAAAATGAGTATAGATAATCACATAAAATTGGTTATGGGAGGGTCCATTCATCTGACATGATTAAGGGGGAGCATAAATAGAGGTAGATTCCTTTATGATGATCAGGGGGGAGCAGTAGAAGGTGAAAATTTTTCTGAGAAGATAGAGGGTAGAAACAACAGAGGGAGAGTTTCATGAGAGATTTAATGGTGTGAGTGAGGGGGTTATGTCAGAGTTCATTTTAAAATACAATGGATGTTTTATCAATTTTTTCCAAATAGAATTGATGAAACCCTTTTAAAATAATTTAAAATAAGTTTTAATAGTTATATAATTTTTTAACAAAAATAAAAATGAATGTATATTAAAATAAATTTCAATAAATATTAAACAGGTACATTAAAAGCATATTAAAAAAATAAATTTTAATGGATAAATATGTACACATAAATATAAAAACGAAAAAATTAAATAACATTAAATGAAAAAATAAATAAATTATAAAAAATAATGGAAGAAATAACATTATTAGTGAATAAATAATATTAAATGACATAATGTTAGAAAAGTGATATTTAATAAATATAAAATCAATTGATTGAAAAAATATTAAAAAATAAATATTTATTGTTAATTATATAGATTAGTAAGAATTTTAAAAACTAATTTTTGTTAAAATGATAATTAATGCATATTTGTTTTATAAATTACTACCATATAAACATTAAATGGTAATGAATAAAAATGTATAGATAAATATCACAAATAATTAAAATTAAAAAATATATAAAATGAGTAAAATTTAAAATAGAACAAATTACATAAATATTAAAAAAGGTATATTAATAGTTAAAAATTGACATTTAAAATGAATAAAATTGATAAAATATTGGAAACCAATAAATAGTATATATTAAATAAAAATAGAAAAATTGAATTAAATTTTCTAATTAAAACATAATATATTAAACATATTCTTTTAATAAATACATTTATAAAATGCATATAAAAATTTGAATAAATTACAAATTAATTATATGTTTGTTGGAATATTACTATATAATATTTCATCAATTAACCTCATATTTGTCCATTCTAAGGAGGTTGTTTCTTCTGGAGAACCTTTAGTTTTTCATTTGGTGTATTGTCCCACTTCTACGACCACTTTCTTCCGTGGTGGGCATTAGACATCCATATACGCGAATCCAGGAGTGATGTCGGATCTCCTCTGATCGGGAGCCTGTCTTTTTGTGGAGGCTAGTTTCAATGTTCTTTGGGGCGACAGTGGTGGTTGGGTGTTGTGAGGTGGTGTCGTTTGTGACTTTTATCAATGATGGTGGCGCGACATCGAGGAGGGTATTGATGGTGTTTGTTGCCTTAGGTGACATCTGATCAAGGGCTTCATCAAGCGGCATTGGTCATTTCTCCAGTAACTATGGATGGGGAGGTTATGTATTGAGCAGTGTCATTGGAAACAGGATTGTGACTCAGTGCAGGTGGATGTATGTGTGGGTGACAGTAATGGCCTGGGATTGAAACTGGATTTCTGATTGGGTTTTTTAAACCACTGGGCCTGGATCTATTTAGGATTTATAATAGGACAATGAAATGGGAGGCTCCTCCATTTTTTATTTTCATAGGACCACATGACCACCTTTTTTTAGTTCTTATGGTTTAGTATCAATGGGCTATTAATCCACTGAAATATAGGATATGTGTATCTTTTTCTTTAGAATTGTAATGGGTTTTCCCATAACCCAGTTTAAGAGGGGATTCTCATTTTTTTAATAAAAAAGGATTTACGAACTTTTTTCGTATATGTTATATTGAAAAAACATATGATATTTATAAAATAGGAAATTAAACACCCATTATTCTTTAAATATCCAACTTTTTAAATGTAAATACATATTTTTTATTACATAAATCATATTTGAAGAAATATTATATATTTTTATATATATGTATACCATTATGAAAAGATTTTTTTATTAGAAATATTAAATATTTTAATGAATAACTACATATGAAAAAAATAAAAGATGTATATATTTAAAAAAATATTAAACTAATAAATATTAAAAATGAATAAATTATAAAAAAAAGTAAAGAACACATTACATTTTTAATGAATAAATAAAATAAAATAATGAATATTTATAATGAATGAAATTTAACTAAAAGATGAATAGATTGAAAAAATAGAAAAAAGAGTTATTAATTTAATAAATTTCAATAAAATTAAAATTAATATTAGAAAAAATGATATTGAATACATATATGTATTATGTATATTAATAATGTATAGAAAACATTAAATTTTAATCAATAAATATGTGTTCTTAAATATTTTATTAGGTATTTGGGTGTAATATTACATTAAAACACAAAAAAACACTGTACACACATAGATTAGAAAGGCAGGTCATATCCCCACGAGGGATAACCCACCCAACAAGATGATGTATTATATTATAGATTTTGGACCAAAGGCCAGTTGGGAATGAATCCCATTACACAGACCATAGGCCCACCACAAGATGGAATGAAGGCCTCGCTTCCATCATGTATGTATCACCGCCTGCCCATCATGTTTTCATCGCCAACCCTTGAAGTCCCGAACACCCAGTGGCACAATGTCTCAATCAGAATGAAAAGTAATACTGCTATAGTAACCCGCTACAGTCCCTGCAATAGCACTATATTTCCTATAACTATACCTGTAGAAATTTTCTATCACCTAAATTTGAACCCCAGTATGATGCAGGATTACATGGATCCTTTTCCACTTGGGTAATTCCCCAATTATTATACATAAATATGAAAAAAGAATAAAATTATAAAAATTTCATATAAATAAAAATATAAAATGAATGAAAAAGAAAAATATTAAAAAATTTCTTAATGAAATAAATAATATAAAATGAATAAATTAAAATATATTTATATATATATATTACTAAGCAAGAACTAGTTAATATATATTAAATAAAAATAAAATAAAATAAATTTAATAATTTATAACAAAATATATTAAATATTAAATAATAAATATTACAAATATAAAATGATACTATTTACAATTTATTATTAGTGTATGTTTGTCTCTATACATTTTAATTAATTATATATATATATATATAGGGAAATTTTTTTAAGGTATATTAAGTGGAAATACATATTTAGACAAAAATTTTAATTAAAAATAAAATATATATTTTTTGATATATATATATAAATATTAAATGGATAAACTAATGAAATTGCTAAAAAATGTTATGAAATGTCTACTACTATCAATTAGTCAATATTTTTAATAAATATTAACATTTAATAAACTTATAAATGATTTTTCACTAATTATATGACATATTAAGTGTAAATAAAATTTTGGTATTATATAAATAATTTTAATGAAATATAAATATATTTCTACATTATATATGTTTTATAATAATATATAATTTTTTCTACCTATTTTATATGCAAATTTTCACTAAATATCTTATATATCCAGTGTAAATGTATATTTAGTTATATATAATTCATATTTATTAAAATATATTATATTTATATAAATATTGATATATTTATAGATTAATATATATTTTTTAATTGTATATTTTTTATATGAAATATAACTTTCTTTAGTGCTAAAAAATCACTATTTGAACTTCTCATTATCAAAGATAACAAAAAAGCACTGATAAAGGGGGTATCTTTATCATCACTTTTATTAGCACAAATAATCACACCCTTCATCAATGATTTTAGTTGGAAACTATAAAGGAACACTCTATATGAGTTCTTTTATCTATCATTGATAAAGAGTAGTGGTGATTGTCATGGACATTATACCTTCAGATATAGAACAAGATGTGATTCGAATCATCCATCACATTGGAAGGTTTTTTTAGGCAGTGGCTAGATATAAATATTGTATTTGGGTTATAATGAAGATTGGGTTGTGAAATTTATGATGAAATAAAATTTTATACCTCTATATATTATTTTTAAATGTTGATAATAAATGTGTGAATAAAATCCTATAATTTTTCAAATAGTGGTTATAAATGTCTGAATTTTTTTTCCATTTTTTGTATTTCATCCATGGCCTAAAAAATATGATTAGATAAAATATATTTGTGCCATGAACATAACAGTTTCTCAAAAATTATCCATTCACATGAAATAATGAGATGGTAGAACCTCATCATGGAATTCATATAACAAATGGAACATGTGGTGGAGCATGACCAAAACAATTTGAAGTTGACATTATTATGGACCAAAAATGTATTAATTTAGTTAAATATAATTATGTACATAGTTGTGAGGGATCAACTGAATAATTATTATTTTTGGTATACAAGTTTAATCTCATTGAGTCACACTACTATAGATCATTTCTTTTATAGCACCCAAAAAGGGATTTAATAGTGATTAAAAAGTGTTATTGTCTGCAGCACCATTAGGTGGATCCTTTATTAGCATAAACAAAATCATTGATAAAGGCCCCCTTTATCATCACTCATCTAGAACTAATAATGTCCTCTCTTTATTAGCACTTCCAATAGTGTTGATTTATTCCCTCTTTTATCCATGCTTTTATTGGCATTGATAAAGACCCACCTCCTACAATGTTTTGTTTGAATAACAAGACACTACAACATCCTCTAACCAATCTTCCAATACACATACATAAATAAACAACTTAATTGAAGTAATTTTTACATCATAAATATAAAAAACTACAATATACATTTCAGAAATTTTTTTGTGTAATTATATTTGTAATTACTATCCACAAACATTGAAAAACATTAATGTTTGGTCGTTATTGGCACACTGTGACCCCCTCTCAAAAAATCATTACCATGACAGCAATTTCAGAATAATCCACCCCAAGATAAGAAATATAATTCACCTAATGGAGAAAAAAATCATATGTGTGTATTACTATAAAGAAATAAATTAAACATAAATATGAGAGAATACATTAATAAAATGACAATTTTAAATAAAAGGACACACTTAAAAATATATTGGTCACACCATACATTAGATTTAAGTGGGTTTGATTCCTATGAATAAAAAATGACTTATGGATAATTTTACTAATGTTTCAAAACAATATGAATGTATTTTATCAGTTTTCAATATGTCACATGTTCTTTTTAATAAAATTAATGACAATGTTAAATAAAAAGACACACCTGGAGTCATATCAGTCACACCATGCATTGGATCTAGGTAAGGATGATTAATACATGTCAAAAATTACATATGTATCATTTTAATAAATTATAAAAATAATACGATTGTATTTTATTGGTTTTTAGTATGTAACTTGTGTTTTTTATTAAAATTTCATTTCAAATTGGAAACATCAAATTTGAGTCATACTGGTTACATCATGTGTCAGTTTGAAATGAGACTACCATCTATGTTTCAGAAAATACATAGTAATCATATTACAAAATTATCAAGACAATAAAAAGCGTGTTTTCTTGGTTTTCAGGGAGTGACACACATTTTCAACTAAAATGTTAATTTTAAACTAATAACAAACACATTGAGTCATACCAGTCACAATATATATTGAATTGAGGTTCAATTGATTCATACAAATCAAAAATGACTTATGGATAACTTCCCTAATGTATCAAAAACATAGAGATATTGTTCCTTGATTTTCAGTATTTCAGTTGATATTTTTTATAAAATTAATGTCAATTTTAAATAAAATGACACCATTAGAGTTGTATCAGTCACATCGTCTATTAGATTGAGGTGAATATGATTCAACACATAAAAAATTAATTTTTATCATTTACATATAGTACCTAAATAATTAAAATGTGTTTTCTCTGTTTTCAGTACGTTACTTGTTCATTTTAATAAAATAAGTGTCAATTTTGAATAAAAAACAAACATTGAGTTATATCGGTCACACCATGAATCATATTAACGTGGGTTTGATTTCTGCATGTGAATAATAATATGTATATTGTTTTACTAGAGTATAAAAATAATATTATTTAATTCTCTCTGTTTTCAATATGATTATTTTTCTTTTAACTAAAAGTTTTGTATATTTTAAATAAGAATACACACTTGGAGTCATATCGATCACACTGTGGGTTGGATTGATATGTTGATAATTTATACATATCAATAATGATTTATGGGTCATTTTACTAATGTTTCAAAATAATCCAAATTCCTTTTCTCATTTTTGAGAATGTCACATATGTTTTTTTTTCAAAAATGTCATTTAAAATAGGAAACATGTACTTTTAGTTATACCAGTGACATCATGTGTCATTTTGACTTGATACAACTTCTTATAAATCAAAATGACTTTTGATATCACTTTAATAAATTATTAAGATTACTAGAATGTAAGAAACCAGATCTTCCTTTCATGAATGTTTTTCCTATTTTGGTCATATTTGAGAAAAAGAGGAAATTCTTGATAATTTATAAGTAAATGTCGTGTACTTTATGAGTACATTATATGTACTTATTTTCCATCGGAGGTCGTGCGCTGGCCATATAGTAGCCACACACATATCCGTGTAAGAGTGACATGGAGGCCGTGTAATATGGAGTACGGTAACGGAGAGTACACACCGTGTACTTTCTTTTTTTCATTAAACACACTAGGGTCACGTCGAATCGCCAGAACACACTTCATTTAGGTCCTATTATATCGAGAGCTCCATAAAGCTGAGGATCATTAACAAACCCTGGAGAGTGCGTCTGTTCTCCTAATCAAACACCGTCGGTTGAGTTGGAATCACATTAGTGAGTTGTCTATTCCACATGAGCCTCAATTCATGTTTCCTCTTCTTCTTCATGTTACCGTAGGTTGAAAATTTTGGATGTTTTTGTAGATATTTAGCATTCTAGGGTGAATCATGATTTTAGGTTTACACATATCGATCTCTTATTGCCAAGGTAGGTGGTTTGTGCCTTTCCGTTTAAATTCTTTGAGTATTATGTGAATTTTCTATCAACACCCTTGAACGGGGTATTGTATGATTACTGTTTTACCCTTGTTGTTGGCCTACCATGCTTGTATGCCTGTGTAGATGTTATTTGGCTATGAGCAGGGTGTTTTCCCATGATTTGGATGTATTTTTTCCCACAAATGTTCTGTTTATGACCGTTTGGTCCTACTTATCCTTAGGCTGACTTGCTTATTTTCCATGCCTATTGTTGTAGGATGGAGAGTTTGTATTCTGACATGCTTGATATGTTGTAGAATGTTTAGAAAAGTATTTTTGTAGGTTTACAAGGCCATATTTTATTGCTATGTTCATTAACCTACAAAGGACCGTGAGAACCTGGTGTAGTAGATTATTAAGGTAATTGATAGAGTGATTTTCCTCAAAGAGACTTTGAGCACTTTAGACTACATGGAGGATTGACCGAGTGAGATTCCTCATAGATTCTTTGAATTATTCTGGAATTGCATTAGACTATAAGGGGAATTGATGGTGATTTCTTCCCCCGAGAGTCCATGAACAACCTAGGCTATAAGGGGAATACACTGAGTGAGCTTCCTCAGAGAGTCCTTGACCTGGGGGCTATAAGGGGAATTGATTGTGAGTGATTCATCAGAGAGTTCTTGACTAACGTAGACTATAAGGGGAATTGATTGTGAGTGCTTCCTCAGAGTGACTTTATATACTGAACCACATGAGTTAGACTATGTGTACTAACCAGAGGGTGGCTTGTACTTGTTAGGTAGGACCAGAGAGGATGGTTGTGAGTACATCCAAGAGTGTTACCTATTTTTTCTTAGCTGTTTGATTAGTTGTTGCTTGATGTTGAAATTTTGGATGGTTTACTGTTGAGTACTTTCCTACTTATTGTTTTCAGTACTTTACCTGCCATATATTTACTGAATGTTAGGAATAGATAGTTTGGTGGTTTCCTTCTAGGATTTAGTCTCACACCCTATTTGGTCATGCTTTTGGGCCCAAACAGATTATATTGTTGCCTGTATAGATAAGGTAAAGTGCCCATCTAATTCAGGTAATTGACATGATGGGGAGATGGAGAGCATGGTACCAAGATTAGGCTTGCGATGTTGAGGAGCTGTTTATCCTTTTCTTTTGTACTTTGTCATAGTACTGTTTTTATTTCCATCGTTGTGGCTTGTTTGGTTGTTTCCTACACATATGTGTCACGCATCATTATATATATGTGTGTGTGTGTGATTTAGTTGTTTATTATTCCAGTCTTCCATTGTTACTGTTGATGGATATTTCCTTCTTCTGCTATTGTTTGTATTTATTTACTTCCACTATGTACTCTGCCAATGTGGGAATAGTTTCCCCACTATCACACCCTAGGCCCTCGCTGGTAGTCGGCAGCCTCTAGTATTCGGGGAAGTTTTCTTGATGCCCTGTAACAAACATGGTATGGGGCGCCCCTGGGTGGATTTTGGAACTGGGATGTTACAAAGTGGTATCAAAGAATTATTTTCTCTTGATTTACTGTATGTAGCCTTTAACTAGGGATAGGATGGAATACGTACTTGGTAATAAATTGTGCAAGGGTGTAGTTAACCCGTGTACAGGGGAAAGCCAATATACCTCATTTATAACAATTTCTTCTAGTTTTTCAAGTTTATAATTGATCTGATTTTCACCATTGGGTGACTTAGATGTTTTGTGTTGTTATTGTTGATGATATTGAGGTTTTATTTTTGTTGCAACCTGATGATATGAGGGTATCCCATCACATGCCTCATATAGGAACTTTCTCAAAATAAAATTTCATGCATTCTTTGCATGCCACTTAGGGTGCATTAGAGATTTCATATTGTTGTGATAGATGTTTTCCTAGATATTAATGATGTTGTGATAGATGACTTGATAAAAATACCTGCTATTTTATAGGGAATTGTTTGTGTAATGTTTGTTTGAATGAACACAATAATTTGGTCCTTGAGGAGTTATGGGCCATCATGGACCAGAATTTGGTGGATCATTGAATTTTTTACCTTCTTATAACATGTTTAAGATGCCAAGCATTGATTCGCAGGGAGTATGGGCCCTCACGGATCAGAATTCAGCATTTTCAATGTTCATTTTAGTGTTTTTTTGGGTTCCAGAGTAGTTTCTGAGGCTTATTACCCGAAAAACCCAGAATATATGCCGTGTAGTTTTGAATACATGCCATATTTTCTTTAATTTGAGAATAAACAGTTTTTCTTAAGTACAAGCCATGAACCATATGTACACACTGTGTAGTATCTTACCGCGTCATAAGCCATGTGGGAAGAGACATGGGATAAGGATTTTCATGTATTAACATTACGTGTACCAGATGCACACACCGTGTAGTCTGACCTAGGTACCCGGCCGTTTCACGAACAACACAGGTCCGTGTTATTCCTTCTCTTACATGTCGTGTCCATCCGTAATATGCCATGTAGTGTCAGCCGTGTAGCCAGCCGTGACACCAACAACACGGGTTAGTGTTCTCCTTTCACATACACGCCGTGTCCACCGT
This sequence comes from Viscum album, assembly GCA_963277665.1. Lineage (NCBI taxonomy): Eukaryota > Viridiplantae > Streptophyta > Magnoliopsida > Santalales > Viscaceae > Viscum > Viscum album. Next base: position 186,087,382 of record OY728150.1, read on the forward strand.
GAACACACTTTGTTGTGTGAGCCATGTGTCAGGATGTGTCCCTAACAAAATGGGCCAGGTGAAGCATGTCTAGTACACACCGTGTCTAACTTGAACATGCAGTGTAGTTTTTCCTTTGGAGGGCTGTGTGGCCTAACCGTGTTGAAGGACTCGGGCAGGGAAGAAGGATTCAAGTACACACCGTGTGTTAGGAGAACATGTCGTGTGTTTGGGGTGTAACATGACCAGTTTAGGGAGGAGTATACGACCATGTAATTGAATTAAGGGAACACATCGTGTAGGAATTGTGCATGCCCTGTAGTCATGTTTTTTAAAACATGAATTCTTCTATCTCATGTTCCATTCATACTATTCTAGTTTTGAGTCCTTGATAATCATGATCTAATGTGTGTGCATGACCTTACAGAGTCATGCCACCGGGACATCCTCCAGATTTATGCCAGTTTCCAGAATGTGATCAGACACCGGACATGGTTGATCAAGGACTCCCATCAGATCCTCCAGTCATGCCGGCCATGGCACCAGCTTGTGTACCTGACATAGGTGCAGATGCACAGTTCAATGAGGGATTTTTGAGAATTATGAAGACCTCTCATGGAGAGTCGCCTCCTACCTCGGCTATGGCAGAGATGACGTTGGTCTTTTAGTAGTATCATCCTCCCACTTTTAAAGGGGATGGAGGACCCGAGGCTGCAGAGTCATGGCTAGAAGACCCGCTGATGATCTTCGAGTATCTGGAGATACCTCTAGGGAAAAGGGTGAAGCTAACTACATACATGCTTCGAGACTCTGCCAAGAGGTGGTGGGATGTGACCTCATAGGTGGGACACCACCAGAATATGGCATTGTATGAGATTCGGCATATCTTCTATGATTACATCTATCTAGAGACCTTGAGGGCCGATTGAGCCCGAGAGTTCATGATTCTGGAGTAGGGTACTCTTTTTGTTATAGAGTATTCCTCTCTCTTCAAAGATTTGTAGTGTTTCACACCTATTCTTGGAGTTTATGAGTTGTTCCTTGCATGGAAGTTTGAGGATTGTCGGAGGCACGACATCTGATCTCATGTGAAAATCTTCAGGTTGACATTGATATCTTCTATCCTCAACTAGGAACTAATCATAGAGCGTAATATGAGGGATTTTGGAACTGTGATCCAGGGTAGTTCGGAATCCATAGTTATTATTTCACCTACTTATTGAAGGATGATCTGTAGGGTGATTTCATGAGGAGATCAGAGTAGGCGGGATGCTTCTTTTGGTTGCTAGGTGGTACGGTACCAGTGCGGGAGGAGCTGGCATATGAGGCCGCATTGCCCGGGATACTCAGTGGAGTGCCAATAATTCAGAAAGATGGGTCATCTTCAGTGCTACTATTAGATATTCGCACTAGTAGCCAGTGATAGGGGTTCTTCTATTACTCCACATTTAGGAGCAGCACCACCAGTTTCTCACTAGTCTGAGAACTGGAGTTCCTTTGGCAGTTCAGGCCGAGGTGGAGGTCATGGTCATGGCAGCCTGTCACCGGTCATTTAGCGACAACAGGGTGGATCATCTCAGAGTGGTCAGGCAGGGTCATAAGGTAGCAGTAGAGGTTAGACTTCTACAATGTAGCAGACCCAGCATGAGCTGGATCGCAGACCCTTTATAGTTCTAGATACGGTCTTTGTGGCCTTAGTTTTAGCATCTTATCTTTTCTATACAGGGGTTTACTATAGCATTATATCTGTTGATGTTGTGAAGAGACTTGGGATATCCATATTTTCATTGGATGATATCTTAACGCTAAAAACTCCATTAGGGACTAGAATGGCTTGGGTTTTTCAGTGTAAGGAGTGCCCCAAGAGGTTGGTGGGTGTCACTTTTTATGGGACCTCTTTGTCTTTGAGATGACAGGCTATGATGTCATTCTTAGAATGGACTGGCTAGTTTCCTTCCAGGCATTCATCGACTATTATCATCGTAGGGTGTGTTTCATATTACTAGAGTGTGGATCTTTTCTTCATAAGGGTGAGTGGGATGTCTATGTAAGGAGAGTGGGACTCGAGCATCATGGGTTGGGAGGCGATACAACCTAGATGTCTAATCTATATCTTGATGACCATGGGGCGTCACAGTTAAACTCTCCTCTCGTGGTAAATCATTTCAGAGATGTCATTCCAGAGGACTTTTCATGTTTTCCTCTCGAGCGTGAGGTAGAATTTTCTATTGAGCTTCTTCCAGGAGCAGTACCAGTATCCATTCCTCCTTATCAGATTCCTACACTGGAGTTACAGGAGCTCAAGAATTATTTGGACGTGTTGCAGGAAAAGGGTTTCATCTGACCCATTACTTCTCCTTTGGGTTCCCCTATCCTATTCACAATGAAGGAATATGGTACCCTCAAGCTTTGTGTGGATTCTCAGAAGCTAAACTAGTTGGCGGTCAAGAATCGATATCCCTTGTTGAGGAATGATGATCTCTTTGATCAGCTTCAAGGAGCCCGAGTGTTCTCAAACATTGACTTGAGGTCTGGTAATCATCAGTTGCACGTTAGACCATCTGATATACCTCTTACAGCCTTCCAGAGTAGGTATGGTCTATTTGAATATACAGTTATGCCGTTTGGTCTCAGGAACACGCTTGCAGTTTTCATGAAACTGATGAACCACATGTTTCATCCATACATGGATTCCTTCATGGTTCTATTCATGGACGATATCTTTGTGTACTCTCACACTCGACACGACCATGATACACATCATAATATAGTTTTGAGTACACTAAGAGAACATCAGTTATATTCTAAGCTCCCAAAATGAAAAGTTTGGATGGATCTGATTCACTTCTTGGGTCATGTGATCTCAGACACAGGAGTATCAGTTGACCCAGAGAATGTGCAAGCAGTAGTTTCCTGGGAATTTTCGAAGAACATCTTTGAGGTACAAAGTTTTCTGGGGCTGGATGGGCTCTACAGACGCTTCATACAGGATATTCCATGTAACACCCCGATCTTCCATGATACGCTTCTCATTCAATAATGCAATAGCTTTCATTGTACGCAACTTCGAGTTCTAAAACACCGCGACTAATCAAAGTAGCCGTTATGAATAGTAATAACCACTTTTTAAAATTATAGAAATTTTATATTTCAAAATGGACTTCATTTTTGTATTCGTAATATCGAAATTATCCTAAGTTGAATTTTTTGTAACTTTCTGGGAACTTCCGATTTTTTTATAAATAGTGAAAAATACCTAAAACAAATTTTTAATCAAAATAATTTATTGTGATAAATTATACTATTTAGTGGTTTTAAGGTATAATTAGAATATATTTTTACCATTTTATCCAATGGTGGTCATTACAATTAATTTAACATTGAAATGGAACATAAACAATTGCCAATCTTTTGATATAAATTGTTTCTTAAAAACACGCTATTTGTCGTAACAAAGGGAATTAATTATAAAATTAATTAATGAAACTTATATGTTTGGAATTTTGTAAAATAGACATCATTTTTGAATTCGGAATATCAATTATATCTTAGGGTGAAATTTTGGCCTTATGAAAAACATCAATTTTTGATGAATAGTGAAACCACTAAGTGGTAGTTAAATAACTGATTTTTCGTTTAAATGAAATATTACCACTTCTTTGATTTGATTTTCAAAAATCCGACATACATGGTTGTCATTAAGAAGTAAAATGTGGTTCAATGAGATTAAAATAATTTTTTGGTGAATAGTAACTTTTAAGTTCTTAATCGCGATTAGAGGTAATTAGTGTAGTTTAAGGTACAAATAATGTTTTAATAATATGAGATGAGCATGACACTTGTCCTACTACTATTGGATGAGTCATGGCCGACCTAGACAACCCATGGATAATCTTGGGGACCCCATGGAGCCACATTAGTTGGAAAATGACATTAATATATATTTATTTAATGTTAAAATTAAATTGACACGAACATGAGTTGTTTTACTAAAACAGTTTTTAATTGGGGTTACACAAGTCCAAATTTTGATTATAAATATTCATTAGAAATATAAAACTATTTCATACATCATAGTATTTTTTTTATAATTTTTATACATTAAATAAATTAAATTATTTATGACATCATTATGATGCGGCGATGACCTCATTATTTAACGATTTAAATAAAATGAGAAGATAATGCAAAATCCAAGGCTTAAACTTGTCCAAAGCCTATTGGATGAAGATATTTCGAACCCTTATCACCTTATCCACGAATTATATAAGTGTGGGACCTTTAGAATCCGAAAATCATTGTGTAATAATGTAACATTTCAATCTTTCCAAAAGAGCCCCTCCTCTCCACTTATAAAAGGCCCCCACCTCTCCCACCTTATTCACACCATAAAGCCATTTGTCTCGGCCAACCTCTGCCCAAATACTCTCCCAACTTCCCCCTCTTACTCCTAGAAGCCTCACTTTGGGCAGAACTCTTCCCAAGGAAGCCTTTGGCTCAAATCAAAAAGAGTTACCCAATTTTGAGGTAATGTCTTCTATAATATTGTTTTGTTTTATTTTTCTTCTCCAACCCCATAAACTCTTTTTATTCATTTCTTTTTTAAAAACACCAGTATCCTCAATATACTAGTATGTTGTTGTAAGAAGGATTCGAGCTACACTTACACACACCTACATCTAATGGTTAAAGAACATACGGTTTCTGTGGATGGCGAATTTCTGCCTCACGAAACGATGATTGTTCAACACTCATATAACACCTTCACAGGTGGCCATTAAGATGTCAATATTTTTATATATGATATATAATATGTTTATGTTTTACTTATTCTTATTTATTTCTCATTTATGGCATACTTTATGATTTCCATTATGGGTAAAACGCGATAATTTCATTTTAGGAAGTGCGGACTACCGCCCCCTCAAAGTGATGTGAATCGTTAATGCCATATGTGGGATGTATAAAGGATAGAGTAAATGATATTATATATGATATTATACTGGAACTATATTATAACTTTATATAATTATGATTTCATTACATTAAATACGAAATAGAAATGAAAGTAGCGTTCATGCGTACGTACGGCTTACCGTCTCCATGAACGGTGCATTTCATTTCTTACCTCTAAATGTTACGTAATATTATGAATGAATTTATATACTGGATATATATGATATATATGATATCTAAATCATGTATATAATTCTGGATATAATTCATATTTCACCACATGAACAACTTGTAATTATAAGAAGGTTATTATTGACACAAGTACCAAAGATCGACAAAACGACCGTTATTAACTTAAATAATTACATAACATTCATAACATTGTAATAAGGGATATAAAAAGGATAATGAAATTGAAAATGGTTCTTAATAAGGTAGATATTAACTCTAGTTTATTATTCAGGAGGTTAAAGAACGGTTGAGTCAAGTCGGACATGAGGTAAGGAAACTTCTTAACCTAACTTCCATTCTTTGGGTTAATCTCCTAATTTCCAATTATGTCATGATATTATTATGTATTATTTTGTATTTTTACTTTCTTTATGTGTACCTATAGTGAATACACATAATAGATCTATTTTATTTTAAAAATGATCTTTTTAAGGACTTCGTCTCAATCTCCTTTCATTGAGTCATATTTGGTTTTATACACAACTTTCTTTTATACGGTGTATAAACCCCTTTGACTTTTACGTTTATTCAAAAGGAATATTTTTATACGAAGCGTTTTACTAAACGACAAAAAGGGAATGTTTTTTTCTTTCCGTACTTATGCGGCGACAATGACTTCTCCGCCGCCGTGACCATTATTTGAGTTTCGTCTTCCTTTAAAAGCCATCATTTTTTTAATGAAAAATAAATACAAAGTTTTAACTTTCTTTTATTTTGGTATTGAAAATGGTTTTGAAAGCGTTTTTATTATATCAATGTGTTGTATTGATATCTTGTGATTGAAATGTGGAAATGTTATGTTTCCTTTATGCATGTTTTATGTGATACGATTATGTTATGGTTTATGATATGTTTAAACCTATTCATATGAGGAATGCATTTGACTTAATAAGTGACGGGTGGAGCCCGCTATAGATCCTCGATGCATCGGCAGGTCTCATGAGACAAACTAGTGTCTTGGCACGAGGCCTTGACAAAATCTTATTTGTGGTCTTGGCACGAGGCCTTGACTATGTGGTTATGATAGTCTGGCATTATGCATTCCATCATTATGAAAGTGGTTATTGATATTGCATGTGATTATTCGACCAGTAGAATATCCATGTGAAGAAGTGAATGGCATTATCTCATTTTACTTTTGCCATATTATGTTGATGTTCAAGTTTAAAAGGCTTTTGTTTTAGTTATACATTGCCTTAAATTTTTATGTTTATTTATGAAAGCTTCCACAATATTGTTATCCTTACTGAGCATCTGAGCTCACCCCTTTCAATGTTTTAATATTTTCCAGGATGTGAAGAAGTATTTTATGAATGACCTGCAGGTATTGTGAGAAGAGGATATGAGTGTGGACTATGAAGACTTTGTTATTGTAGTTTTTCACTTTATGATGTAATGTAACGTTTAAGAATGTATCTAGTGTTTCCAAGGCTACTAAACTAATCGGTCTTTCGAGACTTGATCTTTTGTGATCATGCCAATGTTACGAAGTAATGCACCGACTCTGGGTAGCTGGGGTCGGGGCGTTACAGTTGGTATCAGAGGCAGTTTAGTACTAACCTTGGAAGCTAGATTTAGATAAACTCTGATTAGAGCACATATCCCGAAGATAGACTTTGATGATTAGTATAGAAGAACTTCCTAGAATTTTGGTATTGTAGAGATGTTGTGAGTTTTCCGAGCAATACATCCCTGTCTGGATACGAGCAGGTAGAGGCGGCTCTGGCACAGATGTACCTAGGGGTAAAACCCAAAAACACCGCATTGAGCTAGACTCGAACGAGAACTGGTGCACGACAACGGGCCTTGCTGCACTCTTGGTTACGACACTCCCGGGGGATATGCTTTGGATAATTCCCATTTTCTTTACAAACCGTTATGAAGGGTTACGAGTATATACATCCTCGAAGAAAACATTTTTATAATTATTGATTATATCCATAATTAGTTAAATTTATGTTATGTGTTTTACAAGTATGGAATTATGTATTTTGATTCATGAACTAATCTAGTTTATGCCATTATTTAGAAATGGCGCCTAGTGGAAGGAATGGAAACTGTATCAATGCACACACTCCGTGTAGGGATTGCCCTCCTACTCAAGATAATTATGGTGGAGTTAGTGATACAACTGGTGCTAATCAGCTTCTCACCGTACTGGGACAACTCACTCAGGTTATGAATAATAACCTTACTCGTATGGAGCACCCTGATCCACAACGTGGAGGATCAATGTTAGACCGCTTCATGAGGCAACAACCACCAACCTTCAATGGGAGTACAAATCCTACAGTAGCTGAGCAATGGATAAATTCCATAGAGAAAATATTCCATGCCTTGGGGAGTAGTGAAAGGGAGAAGGTTGTCATGGCAGTTTACCGCCTCACTAGAGATGCCGATCAGTGGTGGTCGCTGATTCAAAACACAAAGGAAGATGATGAAATATCGAATATGGAATGGTGGGAGTTCAAAGAGCTTTTCTTAGAAAAATATTTTCCTCGTGACCATCGAGCAGATATGGAAAGGCAATTTCTGAGTTTGAGGCAGAAGGAGGATGAGAATGTCACAAAGTATGAGGCTAACTTTACAAGGTTAGCGTGGCATGCTGCCGATTATATACGTAACCCAAGGAGTAAGGTTGATCGTTTCTTTGATGGGTTAAAACCATTTGTTTGTCGATCTTTAGTCTCACAAACCTTCTCGTCATACGAAGATATTGTCTCGTGTTCTATCAAGACAGAAAAGGAATTCTCTAAGTCTTATGAAAACAAAGTAAAGCTAGAGAAGAAGAGAACGGTGGAACAAGAGACAGATAAAGGGAAAAAGGGAAAGAAGGATTTTCCATTATGTGATAATTGTGGGAAGAATCACCCTGGTACGTGCCTAAAAGGAATGGGAGTTTGTTATAAATGTGGAGAAAAGGGTCACCAGGCTTGTGATTGCAAGGGAAAGATAGAGGCTATCAAGGTTGAATGCTATAATTGTATAGAAATGGGTCATTATGCAAATGAATGTCCTAAGCGTCAGGGAAACTTACCTCAGAAAAGGCCAAGGGATCAAGGACAATCTTATGCTGTTACTACAGTTGAAGCAGAATAACTAATGTATTGGTGCTTTTGGACTCATGGATTATATTTTGGTTATTAGAATAATGTGATATATATATATAAGGATTGTACTGCAGTACTTGTTGATTTCAGTAAGGTTTTAATATGATTAAGGTAATTATATTTTTAGTATGTGACAATAAGAGAAACTTTACATTGTTTGGGGAATCTGATAAATTGATTTTGGAATTAAGAGACCTTTTAGAGAAAGTCTGGAAAAAGGTATTTTGGATAACTATAATGGTTGGAGTGGATTAAGTTGATCTTTGGATAGTATTGCTTAAGGATAAAAAATTTATGAAGATTATTTTTGGAATATTATGATACTATAGTTTTAGGAAAAGGACAACCTGCATGGTGGGGAATAACCCGTCGCGTCAGAAAAGCTGCAGGAATCGAACCCACAACCATAGTGCGACAAGCCTTTATTTCCTACCACTAGCCTACAGGAAGTCCCTGGTTATTAAAAAATAGTTTTACTAATCTAAATGGTATGTGTTAACATTTGGAACCTTATACAATTAGGATAAATAGAATATTTTTGAGTTCCGTTACCATTTGGAGTAAAAGTTGGGTTTGTGGTAAAAATTTATTAACGAATGAAAGTATACATAACAAGTATGTATATTCCCTTACGTTCTTAGTAAATCTCCTAAATAAATTCCTCAACATTATAAAAGGTAACTTAAAACAAAAATTTTGTTGGTTAACTTTTCCAACTGGGGATTCAATGACCGTTTAACCAATCACAAGTTTGTGATTTTCTTGTGGTTAAACTTTCTCCTAATCCTATTTTCTATAACTCTCCATCAGACCTTTATGGTTTGTTTCTCCTCCATATCCATATTTTCATATTATCCTACAATGGGCTATATCGGGTGACCTTTGTACTTATCTTGCTTTATTTTAATGTTATATATTTATTAACCTTATTTCCGATGTGGGTTTTCCTCAAAGGTATTTTCTCTTTTCAACCTTTTATTTTCATAGAAAAATTTCAAATTGCGAGGACGCAATTTATTGAAGGAGGGGAGAATGTAACACCCCGATCTTCCACGATACGCTTCTCATTCAATAATGCAATAGCTTGCATTGTACGCAACTTCGAGTTCTAAAACACCGTGACTAATCAAAGTAGCCGTTATGAATAGTAATAACCAATTTTTAAAATTATAGAAATTTTATATTTCAAAATGGACTTCATTTTTGTATTCGTAATATCGAAATTATCCTAAGTTGAATTTTTTGTAACTTTCTGAGAACTTCCGATTTTTTTATGAATAATGAAAAATACTTAAAACAACTTTTTAATCAAAATAATTTATTGTGATAAATTATACTATTTAGTGGTTTTAAGGTATAATTAGAATATATTTTTACCATTTTATCCAATGGTGTTCATTAGAATTAATTTAACATTGAAATTGAACATAAACAATTGCCAATCTTTTGATATAAATTGTTTCTTAAAAACACGCTATTTGTCGTAACAACGGGAATTAATTATAAAATTAATTAATGAAACTTATATGTTTGGAATTTTGTAAAATAGACATCATTTTTTAATTTGGAATATCAATTATATCTTAGGGTGAAATTTTGGCCTTGTTCTGAAAAACTTCAATTTTTGATGAATAGTGAAACCACTAAGTGGTAGTTAAATAACTGATTTTTCGTTTAAATGAAATATTACCACTTTTGTGATTTGATTTTCAAAAATCCGACATACATGGTTGTCATTAAGAATTAAAATGTGGTTCAATGAGATTAAAATAATTTTTTGGTGAATAGTAACTTTTAAGTTCTTAATCGCGATTAGAGGTAATTAGTGTAGTTTAAGGTACAAATAATGTTTTAATAATATGAGATGAGCATGACACTTGTCCTACTCCTATTGGATGAGTCATGGCCGACCAAGACAACCCATGGGTCAACTTGGGGACCCCATTGATCCACTTTAGTTGGAAAATGACATTAATATATATTTATTTAATGTTAAAATTAAATTGACACAAACATGAGTTGTTTTACTAAAACAGTTTTTAAGTGGGGTTACACAAGTCCGAATTTTGATTATAAATATTCATTAGAAATTTAAAATGATTTCCTACATCATAGTATTTTTTTTATAATTTTTAGACATTAAATAAATTAAATTATTTATGAGATCATTATGATGCGGCGATGACCTCATTATTTAACGATTTAAATAAAATGAGAAGATAATGCAAAATCCAAGGCTTAAACTTGTCCAAAGCCTATTGGATGAAGATATTTCGAACCCTTATCACCTTATACACGAGTTATATAAGTGTGGGGCCTTTAGAATCCGAAAATCATTGTGTAATAATGTAACATTTCAATCTTTCCAAAAGAGCCCCTCCTCTCCACTTATAAAAGGCCCCCACCTCTCCCACCTTATTCACACCATAAAGCCATTTGGATCGGCCAACCTCTGACCAAATACTCTCCCAACTTCCCCCTCTTACTCCTAGAAGCCTCCCTTTGGGCAGAACGCTTCCCAAGTAAGCCTTTGGCTCAAATCAAAAAGAGTTACCCGATTTTGAGGTAATGTCTTCTCTAATGTTATTTTGTTTTATTTTTCTTCTCCAACCCCATAAACTCTTTTTATTAATTTATTTTTTAACAACACCAGTATCCTCAATAAACTAGGATGTTGTTATAAGAAGGATTCGAGCTACACTTACACACACCTACATCTAATGGTTAAAGAACATACTGTTTTTGTGGATGGCGAATTTCTGGATCACGAAACGATGATTGTTCAACACTCATATAACACCGTCAAAGGTGGCCATTAAGATGTAACTATTTTTATATATGATATATAATATGTTTATGTTTTACTTATGCTTCTTTATTTCTAATTTATGGCATACTTTATGATTTCCATTATGGGTAAAACGCGATAATTTCATTTTAGGAAGTGCGGACTACCGCCCCCTCAAAGTGATGTGAATCGTTAATGCCATATGTGGGATGTATAAAGGATGGAGTAAATGATATTATATATGATATTATACTGGAACTATATTATACCTTTATATAATTTTGATTTCATTACATTAAATACGAAATAGAAATGAAAGTAGCGTTCATGCGTACGTACGGCTTACCGTCTCCATGAACGGTGCATTTCATTTCTTACCTCTAAATGTTACGTAATATTATGAATGAATGTATATACTGGATATATATGATATATATGATATCTAAATCATGTATATAATTCTGGATATAATGGATATTTCACCACATGAACAACTTGTAATTATAAGAAGGTTATTGTTGACACAAGTACCAAAGATCGACAAAACGACCGTTATTAACTTAAATAATTACATAACGTTCATAACATTGTAATAAGTGATATAAAAAGGATAATGAAATTGAAAATGGTTCTTAATAAGGTAGATATTAACTCTAGTTTATTATTCAGGAGGTTAAAGAACGGTTGAGTCAAGTCGGACATGAGGTAAGGGAACTTCTTAACCCAACTTCCATTCTTTGGGTTAATCTCCTAATTTCCAATTATGTCATGATATTATTATGTATTATTTTGTATTTTTACTTTCTTTATGTGTACCTATAGTGAATACACATAATAGATATATTTTATTTTAAAAATGATCTTTTTAATGACTTCGTCTCAATCTCCTTTCATTGAGTCATATTTGGTTTTATACACAACTTTCTTTTATACGGTGTATAAACCCCTTTGACTTTTACGTTTATTCAAAAGGAATCTTTTTATACGAAGCATTTTACTAAACGAAAAAAAGGGAATTTTTTTTCTTTCCGTACTTATGCGGCGACAACGACTTCTCCGCCGCCGTGACCATTATTTGAGTTTCGGCTTCCTCTATAAGCCATCATTTTTTTAATGAAAAATAAATACAATGTTTTAACTTTCTTTTATTTTGGTATTGAAAATGGTTTTGAAAGTGTTTTTATTATATCAATGTGTTGTATTGATATCTTGTGATTGAAATGTGGAAATGTTATGTTTCCTTTATGCATGTTTTATGTGATACGATTATGTTATGGTTTATGATATGTTTAAACCTATTCATATGAGGAATGCATTGGACTTAATAAGTGACGGGTGGAGCCCGCTATAGCTCCTCGATGCATCGGCAGGTCTCATGAGACAAACTAGTGTCTTGGCATGAGGCCTTGACAAAATCTTATTTGTGGTCTTGGCACGGGGCCTTGACTATGTGGTTATGATAGTCTGGCATTATGCATTCCATCATTATGAAAGTGGTTATTGATATTGCATGTGATTATTCGACCAATAGAATATCCATGTGAAGAAGTGAATGGAATTATCTCATTTTACTTTTGCCATATTATGTTGATGTTCAAGTTTAAAAGGCTTTTCTTTTAGTTATACATTGCCTTAAATTTTTATGTTTATTTATGAAAGCTTCCGCAATATTGTTATCCTTACTGAGCATCTGAGCTCACCCCTTTCAATGTTTTAATATTTTCCAGGATGTGAAGAAGTATTTTATGAATGACCTGCAGGGATTGTGAGAAGAGGATATGAGTGTGGACTATGGAGACTTTGTTATTGTAGTTTTTCACTTTATGATGTAATGTAACGTTTAAGAATGTATCTAGTGTTTCCAAGGCTACTAAACTAATCGGTCTTTCGAGACTTGATCTTTTGTGATCATGCCAATGTTACGAAGTAATGCACCGACTCTGGGTAGCTGGGGTCGGGGCGTTACATTTCATGCTTAGCAGCACCACTGACTGGTCGGACTAAGAAGGGTGAAATGATTTTTTGGTCATTTTATTATGAGTCAGTCATTCCGGAGATGAAGGGGAGGTTGACTTCGTCAACGATACTAGTTTTTACAGAGTCAGGAAAGAGCTATACTATTTACTTTGATGCTTCTAGTATCTGGCTGGTGGATGTGCATATGCAGGGAGATGGAGTCGTTACATACATGTCTCGGTAGTTGAGGCCACATGAGAGGAATTACCCAACACACGATCTGGAGTTTGCTGTCGTGGTCCATGACTTACACTATTTGATACATTATATGTTGGGAGAGAATATTTTGGTTTTCACCAACCACATGATTCTCATGTACATCTTCACTCACCATGATCTGAATTTGAGGCAGTGAAGGTGGGTTGAGTACCATTAGTCCTTCAATTTTGAGCTTTCCTATATTCTTGGGAAAGGAAACACAGTTGCTGATGCACTGAGTAGGAGGACTCAGATACAGGTAGTTCACGAGGACAGTAGTGAGTGGAAGCTTATGGCACTATTCTCTAAGAATCATTTGGAGGTGCACAAAAGAAAGGGGTGGAATTTCTTTTCTTCTATAGCTGTTTCATCTACCCTTCTTGATAGAGTAAAATGAGGCAACTATCAAATTCTAAAGGCCTAGTCCTACGGGAGAGCATGTCAGGAGAGGACCGTTTTCCTGGATGGACCATACATGAGGATGAGTTCTTTCATTTCCAGGGGCGTGTGTGTGTGCCAACAGACATACGCGAGGAGCTGATGCAGGACATTCATTCCTTAGTTTGGGCAGTTCATCCTGGTGCCACCAAGATGTATCATGATCTAAACTGTCAGAATTGGTTGCCAGGTATGAAGAGAGACGTTGCTAGTTTCGTCATGTGGTGTTCCACTTGTCACCAGGTGAAGGCGGAGCATCAGCGACCTTTATGGATTTTGCAGTAGTAACCCTTTCCTGAGTGGAAGTGGAATGATGTCGCGGTGGATTTCGTTACCGGTTTTTTGAGGTCCCCTTAATGGAATGATGAAGTATGGGTTTTCATTGACAGACTCACGAAGGTCTCTCATTTATTTTCGATCAAGGAAACCATAAGTGTTGATGAGAAGAGATGGTTGTACATCCGTTAGATTATATGACTGCATGGATTTACACACTCAATTATTTCAGACAGGGAAAACGTTTTTACTTATTGGGTCTGGCCGGGGCTTTAGAAGGCATTGGGTACATAGGTACTTTTGAGTACAACTTCCCATCCCCAGATAGATTGGTAGTCCAAGAGTATGATTCAGGTGCTTGAGGACATGCTACGAGCACGAATTCTAGATTTTGGAGGTTCTTTGGAGAAGCATATACCTCTTGTCGAGTTTACCTACAACAATAGTTTTCAAGAAACTATTCAGATGGCACCTTATGAGGCTATTTATAGTAGGCCATATCGATCACCCTTATGTTGGATTGAGGTAGGAGAGGCAGGTTTATTGGGACCTCGTGTTGTCCCGGAGACCTCAGAGAAGATAGAGATGATTTATAATAGGATTTATACTACAAAGTCTCGACAGATATCTTATGCTGATCATTAGAGATGAACTTTGGAGTTCGCAGTCATGGATCATGTTTTCCTGCATGTCACACCATGTTTGGGACACAATAGGATTAATAGATAGTGTAAGTTATCACTGATATACATAGGGATGTTTGAGGTGTTAGAGAGAGTTGGGGAGGTTGCCTATCGGTTGAAGTTACCTTAGAGGTATCGAGTTATGCACGACGTTTTTCTCATTTCTCAACTCTGATATTACTTTTCAGACCTGACTCATGTCTTTCAACCTAAGGAGGTTGAGCTTGAAGTGGATACATCATTTGAGAAGAATCCCATATGGATTGTTGATCATAGTAAAAAATTTCTCTATGGCCGGTCTGTTCCTCTGGTATGATTGCTATGGCAGCACGGACGAGTATAGGACGAGACTTTGGAGAGGGAGGCCGATGTACGAGCACAGTCGCCGGAACTGTTAGTGGTTTCTTCTTCTACGCCTCTCTAGGGAAATTTGGGGACAAATTTCTTTAAAGGGGTAAGTTTATAAGAACTCGAATATTATTTTCATGTATGTTTTTCCTTTTCTGGTCATTTTTGAGAAAAAGACAAAATTATGGAAATTTTCTAAGTACACACTGTGTACTTTATGAGTACACGCTGTGAATTTAATGAGTACACAACCTGTACTTCTTTGCCACATGAGGTAGTGTTCTATCCATGTAGTACCCACACACACGACTATGTATGAGTGACATGGATTCCTTTTAAAGCAGAGTATGAAAATGCTGAGTACATGATGTGTACTTCCAAAGTACACACCGTGTACTTTCTTTTTATTCATTAAACGCACCGAGGCCACGTCTAATCGCCATAACTCTCTTCTTTTAGGTCCTGTTCGACCGAGATCTCTAGACGGTCTTGAATCATTAACGAACCCATGAGTGTGCTTTCGTCCTTTGAATTGAACACCGTCAGTTGCTTTGGAATTAAATCGTTGAGTTATCTGTTCTCCTTGAGCCTCATTCCATATTTCTTCTTCTTTCTCAAGTAACCATAGGTTGAATGTTTTGGACTTTTCTGTAGATATTAGGAATTATAGGGTGAATCATGCTTTGAGGTTCACATATACTGTTCTCCTAACTCCAAGGTTGGTGGTTTGTGCCTTTCTGTTCAAATTCATTGAGTATTATGTAAACATTCCATCAATACCCTTAAACGGGGTATTATGTGTTAACTATTTTACCCCTGTTGTTTTCCTAACATTCTTCTATGATTGTGTAGAGGTTATTTGGATATGATTAGGGTGTTTTCCATGATTTGAATGTATTTTTACCCACACATGTTCTGTTTATGATTGTTTGGTCTAGCTTAGCCTTAGGCTGCCTTGCCTAATTTCCATGCCTGTTGTTGTAGGATGGAGAGTTTATATTCTAACATATTTGATATGTTGTAGACTATTTAGCCATGTATTTTTGTAGGATTAATTTTTCCATGTTGTATTGATATGATTATTGACCTACACAGGACTGTGAAAACCTGGTGTTGTAGATGATAAGGGGCATTGGCAGAGTGGGATTCCTCAGAGAGTCTTTGAAAACATTATACTATAAGGGGGATTGACTGAGTGAGCTTCCTCAAAGTGTCTTTGAATTATTTTTGAACTACTTTAGAATATAATGGGAATTGTTGGTGAGTGCTTCCCCAGAGATTCTATGAATGACCTGGGATATAAGGGGAATTGATCGAGCGAGCTTACTCAGAGATTCTATGACTTTGTCGATATTATGGGAATTGACTGTGAGTGATTCCTTAGAGAGTTCTTAACCACCTTAGACTATAAGGGGAGTTGACTGTGAGTTCTTCCTTTGAGAGTATTTTTATAAAGAACCACTGGGGTTAGGCTGAGTGTACTAACCTGTGGGTGGCTTGTACTTATTAGGTAGGACCATAGGGGATGGTTGTGAGTATATCTCAAAAGGTTACCTGTTTGTGGTTAGTTGTTTGATTAACTATATCTTGATGCTGAAACAGTGGATTGTTCACTGTTGAGTACTTTCCTGCATACTTTTTTTGGTACTTTACCATCCATATATTCACTGATTGTTAGGCACATATCATTGGGTGGTTTCCTATTAGGATTTAGTCTCACACCCTGTTTGGGTCCTGATTTTGGGCCCAAATAGATTATATTGTTATAGGTATTGATAAGGGAAAGTGCCCTTCTATTTCAGGTACTTCACTTGCTATGGAGATGGAGAGCATGGGACCAAGCATAGTCTTGCGATGATGAGGAGTTTTTTATCTTTTCCTTTTGTACATTGGCTTAGTACTTTTTTTATTTCCCTCATTGTGACTTGTTTGACTGATTTCCTACACATATGTATCATGAATGATTATATATATATATATATCTGTGTGTGTGTGTGTGTGTGTGTTCTATAGTTGTTTATTATTCCAGTTTTCCATTGTTACATTTGTTGGATATTTACTACTTCCTCTATTGTATGTATTTGTTTACTTCCATTGTGTACTCTGCCAATGAGGGAATAATTTTCCCAATATCACACCCAAGGACCTCGCTACTAGTCAGCAGCCTTTGGCGTTTAGGGAAATGAACTTGAGGCTATGTTACCAACCGGGTACGAGGATCCCCTGGGTGACATCTAGAACCATGATGCTACAAAGAATGTATTTTCTTGGTTTTTAGTGACTGAAACACATTTTGAACAAAATTTAAAATTTTGAAATTATTACATGATCTTTGAGTCATATCGGCCACACACTACATTGAATCGAAGAAATTTTGATTCATACAAATCATAAAATGTCATATAGTTAATTTCACTAATGTTCAAAATCAATATGAATGTCATTGATTAGTTTTCAGTATGTCACATGTTCTTTTTACAAATATGAATGTCAATTTTAGATTAAAAGACAAAATCAGAGTCATATCAGACACACCTTACGTCGGATTGTGTTTTGAATGATTTTTCCATGTATGAAAATGACTAATGGATCATTTTACTAATGTATCAAAAAAATATGAATGATTTTTCTTAATTTTAAATATTCCACATGTTATTTTTACTAATATTAATGTCAATTTTAAATTTAATATCATACGTGGATTTATATCTGTCACAACATGTGTCAGATTTTGGTGGGGTTGATTCCAACATGTAAAAAATTAATTAATTATTTTTTCCTCAATTATCAAAATAATCCAAATGTGTTTTCTCATTTTTCAGTCTTTTACATGTTTTTGTAATTAAATTAATGTCAGTAGTAAATAAAAATACACACTTTAAAATATATCGGTCACACCATGAGTTGGATTGTGGTGAGGAAGATTAGTACACATCACAAATGGCTAATGGATTGATTTACTAATGTATCAAAATAATATGAATGTTTTTTCTTCATTTTGAATATCTCACTTGAGGTTTTTACTAAAACATCATTTAGAACTAGAGATATTCACTTTGGATCATAATAGTCCCATCATGTGTTGATTTGATG
The DNA here is from genome assembly GCA_963277665.1 of Viscum album. Classification (NCBI taxonomy): domain Eukaryota; kingdom Viridiplantae; phylum Streptophyta; class Magnoliopsida; order Santalales; family Viscaceae; genus Viscum; species Viscum album. The sequence goes on from OY728150.1 coordinate 186,105,498, forward strand.
TGAGACTAAATCTTACATGACACAACAAACTTATGAGTTATTTTCCTAAATTATCAAGATTATCAAAGAATGTTTTATTTCTTTTAGGGAGTGATACTAGTTTCTAACAAGAATGAAAATTTTAAACAGATAACTGGCACATAGAGTCTTAATGATCACACCATGCATCAGATTGAGGTATGTTTGATTCATACAAATTAAAAAGGATTTATAGATCATTTTAATAAGGTATGAAAAAAAAATCAAAATTATTTTTCTTGTTTCTGAGTATATCATTGATTATTTTTACTAAAATTCATGTAAAGTTTAAATAAAAATACACACACTGAGTCATATCGTTCACATTGTGCATTATATGGTGTTGAGGTTGGTTCATATAAGTCAGAAATGACTTACAAATAAGTTTTATAATGTACCAAAACAATATGAATTTCATTTCTTATTTTCTAGTATGAAAATTATTCTTTTTACTAAAATAAATAACAATTTTAAATAAAAATAAATATCTAGAGTTATTCCAGTCACACCATGCATCATATTGAGGTGGGTTTGATTCCTAGAAATAAAAAATGACTTGTGTATCATTTTCCTAAAGTATTAATACTATATGAATGAATTTTCTATGAATTCAGTATTTCACTTGTTTTTTGACTTAAATTAATGTAAATTTTAAATTAAAACACAAAATGATGTTTGTTTTGAACTAAAATATAAATTATAAACTAGAAATATATTTTTCAAGTCATAGATATCACATAGTGTATCGATTCAGGTGTCATTGATTGATTCTGTGATATGTGTTTTTTATTAAAAAATCAAAAAAACTATGGAACATGTTCTATTATGATAGAAGAGAGACCACGTGAACCCTGAAATCCATACATTTCAGGTAGAATGTGGTTTCCTCTTCTATAGTAAAGGAACATTTTCTTTCTTTTCTAGATTTTTGTAGATAGTTTAAAGTAATATATGAAATCCCAAAATATCTATAAAAAATTAAATAATAATTTTATAAAAATGATAAGAAAATTATCTTTTAAATAGTATATAAAATGACGAAAAAATTAATTAAATAAGTAGAAGTAATTCACCTTTTCATGATGGTTATATTCATTATTTCCCTATTTCATTGTAATTTTTTATTCAATTTACAGCCTTGAATTCTAATCTCTCTTGAGAATGAGAAGATTTGATAAAAACACCTCCACATAAGAAAATGATTCTACATATATAAGGAAATTATTCTCATTTTAGTGACACTATAATGAAATAAGTTAAACTTAAATATTAAATAAAAAATTACTAAAATTTAAATTTTAAACTAAAACAAATTTTTTTGAGTCATACAGGGTACACCATGTATCAAATTGAGTTCATGATCATAGTACATGAGTGAATCATCCTTGTTAAAGAATTTATTTTGTTTATTATCTTTGTGATAATTAAAAAAATAAGTATTAGATTGAATGGTGAGAAAATTAACTAAAAAATAAATAAAATGATGAGAAAGTCAACTAAATAAGACGTATGAAGTCTCATATTCATGATATATGTGTACATTCATCCATCAGGTACGATTCCCATTTTTTTATAAACAAACTTGGTTCACCTTGTGAATATGAGTATATTCTACAGTCATAGTAGTATGAGAAAAATATAAATAAAAAAAGGATAAATAAATATATTAAATGAAATAGTATGATCTTCGAAAATACCTCTTCATGGGTGCTAGTGTGTTTATGGAATATGATATCTACCATATATTTAAAAACATAATAACCATAATATTTTCCATTTTCATCCTTATGAAACTAAAATAAATTATAAAAAAAGTATTTTGTTCTGATATGTGTTTTGTTAGTGAAGTATTATTATATATACCCTCATCCTTGTCCTCTTGTAGAAGTAGACATGCTCATTGTGAGCATAGGATATCCTCGTGCAATGATTTTCATGATATTTATACACTACCTAACCATAATAGAATTATCATTTAAACATTATATAAAATATATAAATTGATGATTCATTCTAAAAAATTGGATGAAGTTTATTACAATTTGATAAATGGCATCACATGTTGTCAGCTTATTGGATATTCGTGCAGTGAATCTATAAAATAAATCTATGAACTATCCAATTTGACAGTAATGAGTACTCAATGATGCCAAGAAAGAAAAAATAAATAGGTAATGAAATGATTCAAAATATATTTTATATGAATAAATTTTATCATTTTACCCCTACATTTCTGGTATAAAGAAGAGTCCATCATCCATAGGTTTTCTTTCAAATGATTTGGCTAGTTTTCAAATATTACATTAATTTAATGTAAATCCATTTTTTTGATATGTAGATAAAATTTGAGGAGTGATGAGTCCATATTTCTGTTAATGGGGTAATAAATTAAATTTTTTTCATGTATATTTATGAAAAAATATGAATTTTATTTAGTCATAATTTACACAGTAGATCATCAATTTGAAAAAAATCATGAAAACATTCCTAGTGTATACATTTACAACTGAGACTCCAAGCTATTCATAGTTTATTCTTTCATTTACATTTTAAAGAGAAATTAATTCTATAATGTCCTAATCAATGAATTGTTCTTCCGAATCGACTATGTGATTACTACCACTTTGAATCTTTCTATTTTCAAGAACCATAAATGTTATTAAATGATAATATTGAACGGGTGGGGGTAAATGTGCCTTCTGAATATCTTTTTGAACGGTTTGTTGATTCTTTAGATATTTTTCATTAAACCATTCATTTCACCAACTTCCTTTTTTTGTTTATAATAACATTCTTCTATTTTGACCTTTTTCATTAATTGTTTAAAGGATCGGATGAAAAATAAATTATAAATGAATACCTCCTTGCCTATATGTTTTTTACAAGATCAGATAACCTTGAATAAATGTTCTAATAGATTGCATGTATGTATGAATATATACATCATCATGTGGAATAAATTGCTCGGTACTTGGCTTATGTACTATAGTAATCCCCACTCTCTCATGATCTATTGGAAGTGTTTTATTTTATTGGTTGTCTTCTTGGATATGGGACTTGTTAGCCCTCACAACAAGGCGATGGGTGAGTGTTGATAGATATAAACCATTGTTATTTTCAGCCTATAGAATATTAGTATGGTAAAGGTACCGATCTCTATAATATTAACATTTAATGGAAAAAATATATGAGATTATTGATAATCTCATCTAAGATAGCGATTTTAAGGGAACGAATCACCTCAAAGATGGTGGGGGTGGGTTAGTATCTTTATGAAGTGGTTGCTCTTAAGTTATTTCTTATATTTCCTTCCCCCTATAAAATTTTCTAGCAACTCAGATTGCCAATGAAGTTTTTCTTCAAGGGAATATAATATTTCTTTCATCTATTAAATTTCTTTATATTTATCCCACATGTTATTTTATTTTCTAAAAATATATTCTAGGTGTCATCCCAAAACCCGGACCTTTGAGATAAACACACAATTCATGCTGCTTCTAGGCTACCGATAGTAGGTGTTCATCTTGTATTGGTTTTTAGGATTCCTCTTTCTATGTTAAATATGAAATATAGTAAAATATGTCATTATTATTATTTAATAGTGTTGTAAAGAAAAAATAATTTTTATTTTGTCATACTTACATATGTTTCAACATATTGTGTTTACTTCCATATTTTAATATCATGTATTTATTTACATGTCGCTCCTTCTATAGAACTTAATGTTGGATGGAAGTGACATTGGATTTGGGTTCATCAATGTATATATAAAAAATGGAATATAATTATGTTGTTGTTTAATTTCAAAAAAAATTATTATGGAATATTTAAATTACATACCATTTTTTTGATGTGATGTATACACCATCCTATCATTACAGTAGGGGTATGTTTGTTTTTTTACCTCTTCCTTATTTTCAACACATAGTTGATGTTTCATAAATAAAAAATTATTAATCAAATTTAATAATACATGTATTATCAAACAATTTATTTACATCAACAATGTAAATAAAAAACATCAATTCATAATGGATAGTAAATTCATCCCATGATTCATGACTTATCTGGTGTATATACATATGTAGAAGGTGTGAATTTGTTTCCCTATATAATCTATGAAAAGAACATTCATTAGAATTTTACGCAATCATTTGTTAGTCTTTCCATCATGTATTAATAAAAATTTGATAATGTATTCATATACTATAAATGAACTCTTTTAGGGATAAAGAAGAGTAAGTTAATGTTTCAGTATTTTAATTTTTTAGAAAAATTAATAAAGGATATCATAATGATTCTCCAATATCTTCCCAAATTAGTGACTTGGGAATATGAAGAACATGTTTCTAGGAAGCTACATCAATCATCCAACACTTTTAAGTGATGATCCTACTATAACTAGTAAACATTTCATTATTGGGGTTAAAAACCCAGTCATACACATTCCGTACAACCTCATATTTTATTCCTTTTCTTTTCACTTTAATATTTTTTTTCTAACACCGTCATACTACAACACTCTTATTTTTTTCATGACATTGGTTCTGGACCATATACCATTTCCTTTTGTTCAACATCATCAATATGTTGTTCCTACAGATTGGTAGTATTGGCATGTGAAAAATGTTGTTCCTATGGATTGGGAGCATAGAAATGTGCATTAGTAATCCTCTTTTGTGGTTGTAATACCAACTCCATGAAATCTCTGAGGATAGAATTAGTTATTTCCATTTTATCATGAAAATTTGATTCAAAATTTATTTTATATTACATAAATATAGAAGTGAATAGATAATAGAATGAGGTAACTAAATGTATATATAAATATATATAACCTAATTATTGAAATCTAATCTTTTAATGGTTGAAGGGATTTGACCCCTTTATCAAGTATCAAAATACATTAATTGTGGCCTCCTCTGAAATAAAAAACCTCAACTACATTAACACCACTTCAAAATGACTGTTATTTCCCAATGAATGGGTCATCCTCAATTGAATTTTCATCTGACCATTTAATGGATTTTTTCAATAATAGAACAATTGAACAATTTTTTATTTCCAATATATCGAACATAAAATACTTGTACATCTTGTGATTCTATTATAAATGGTTCACCGTTGTACCCATTCTTAATAAAATCCAATTTTAGGAATCCCAATTCATCTATTTTAATAGCACTCCTATTATCAACCCACTGGAATTGAATAATCATTACATGGAATGTTGTATAATCCAACTCCTATATTTTTCTGAATATTACAGTGTATGTCATATTCACATAAAATGGATTTATTTCCTTTTTACTAGATACATGAATCACTTCGGCCAAAAGTGAAACTCTATAATTTTTCATGGTACTTCCTTCATCATCTTCATTTATATAGAATATATACAAATTAATTACATCACCATCATAAGATAATACATAAAAATTTGATCATATGGATAGTCATTGAATTTGTTTTTGAAATTGATGTTATGTTTTCATCTAACTCCATAAAAATATAGTCTAGATACCATCTTATAAACTATTGATTATGTGTATTCAATATCCATATTTCATCCCTTTTTGGATTCATATTCCCAATAGGTTCATTTTTGGTTTCATCATATAGGGAAAACTCTAAACTATTATAAAAATCATAAAGAGGGACATACTCTAAAAAATTAATATTGATTGTGACAACATATATTCTAGAAATCACATCACACACAAGCTGCCCTGTGTGACGAAATTTATTAGATTAAGGTTTTCTACCCCATACTAGTATTTTATATAGAATTCAATGGCTTCGTAAATAATATATCACTCTTCATTACAACCCTATGTATGAATTCATTTTTTTTATATTCCAGTTCAAATTCTTCATCTATCTCTCACTAGGGTACGTCCATTTATAATGTACATGACCCAATAGTCGAATATCTCTCACCAAATAAACCATCAAGTGAACCATAAAATTAATTATTTTTGTATAGAAGAACATTTCCAAATCTCATAATATGATGGAAATTTTATTATACATAGTCATCAATTTTACCAGGTCCATAACTTTACTACATGTTGATTTGAAAAATAAGTAGAGCTCGTGTAATGTATGATTCATATTCAGGGGAAAATTTAATTTAAATCTATAGGAATTGGAACTTTAATCAAAACATAATGGTCATGTGATTTAAAAAATGTAACATTAAATTATTCTTTGATACAATAATCTTGATATTTGGTGAATAACCTTCTAGAACCATAACAACATTCAAAAAGTTTCAAGACTGATATCTATTCAATACGAAAATATTATAATCAGCTGGGGGATGAAAAGTCCATTTTCTCCCTTCACTATCACCAAATATTCTTGTATTCCCATGTCAATATTGTCCATCCAAGACTTAATAAAATTATTTTTTGTGGTTTCATTTATAATTATTAAAACAAAACTATCAGAATTTTTTTTTCAACATACATAACATCATGAAAATATTTAACATATAAACACTTCCAGTATGGTCATTAAAAAATGGATCTCTTTTTTCAAATTCTTTTAAAATAGTTTATTTAAAATGGATTACCAAATGTTGTGTCCATATCATATACATTCTGAAATAGTTGATCGCCTATTGATGGAGATGGCATTGTACATTCTTTTGAACTCCCATCGAATGATGTCATCTAAGATTGGTACTTATGTCACCAGGATATAAATATGAAATGTCCTAGAAACACAGTCTCCTATGAATATGTCAACATAATTGACCATATATCCTATTCATAATTTGGACACCCTTAAGTTCCTTTAATTGTATATATTGAAAATTTTACATAAGAAGGAATGTCATTTATCATCCTTGACCACATGGATGTGGAAGAGAAATATTCATTTCTATAAGAATCATATAATATGACACTTGAATCCCATATAAATTTCAAATAATTGATCAATAGATCCAAATAAATAATAAATATCATTACTCGGTTGTTTTGGTCATAATATATGGATAAATAACATAATTAATATTTGTTTCATTCATAACAATGGTTTATGTCATGGTTTTCCATCATAAACAACCATGTAATGTTAGTGCTAATTTGAAAATAAAAAGGATTCACTCCATATGTAGATATTACACGATTATGGTTTCTCGGCTCATTTCCAAATTCAAGATTCCCATAATTAATTGTCTTCCACTGAGGAGAGTCTATAAGGTGATGAAATTTACAATATTTATTTATTTTATCTGTTTTCCATGTCAATTTCTTTGTAGTCTCCTCACTCCCATACAGGTGCCTAAACCATGGAATGATTGGAATGTACCATTAAAATTTCATAAGACCTGATTCATATTTCTTCTATAAAGAATAAATACACATTGGATATTTTTTGAGTGATTTTTCTTCCTTGAAAAATAGTATACATTTATTTAGATAAGAATATATTCCTTAGTAGACCATACCCATAAAACATATCATTCTTTTCGCATCATATTTCCATATACGAAGCTCATTATCTTTTGGGATCATGCCATTAAAGGGACAAATTTCTTCAGTGAGACAAGAATCACTCCACCTATCTCAAGCTTTTAAATAGTATAACTTCAATATGGATGACAATGTTATACATTTAGTTCAACCTGCATACAATGTAATATTTTCAAAACTCATTAACTTCTCAAGAAATTTTGGAAAATCATAAAGTTCATCTTCAACTATCCTTTTTAATTTCATCAATATGATATTAATAATCATTCACACCTATAATCACATTCTCGATATGGTCTTCTTTATTTTCCACACTTGAAATCATATTGTATTGTCTATAAAATTCAGTGTTATCTCATTAACTAGATATATTATCTTTTTCTCTATTTTATTCTAATATTAATAACTTTAATCTATTCAATGAAATATCAAATTTTATTATAACTCCTCTGGAATAATTAGTCTTGAATAAAAATAACATAAAAATGAAAAATGGATTTTAGAAGGTTTATATGTATAATAATTTGTAAACATGAAAAACCCGTTTACCCCATATTAATACTCTTTTCTAATGCAATTGAAATCCATCCATTATCTATTTATATCCATCATATTTTATTTTCTAATATTAATATTTTATGAAAATAAATAAATACAGAAAAGGCCTTTCAAATATGGTTAACGCAAAATTTTTATGTTTCAAATAATTTTATCATCCTTTAAAGGAAATGGGTAATTGAATTTAGGAAAAGAATTCATCTAATATTGGTATGTTTTATCCTCTGAATCAATCCACAATTTTCACTAGTCCATGTTATTGGATGACTAGATTTTAGAGTAGTTCAAGAAACATAGGTTCATGTGTATAAGAGTTGTGGGATGAATCTCAGACAACAAAACGTAATAATTACTATTCTAAAGATTATATTGAGGAGGATGATAGTTATTATTTAACTTCTTTCATGAGTCTCATACGCTTATATTCAAACACCAAATTATATGGAATGTTTAGTTATGTAGAAAACACTAATTGAACACATGTAGGTGATGTTGGATGGAAATCATGTTTAGGAGTTTAAATGGAGTTAAAATTTATTTCACCTTTTATAGGAGTGAGGTCATGTGAACAACAATTGTGATTATTTTAAAAACGATAGTATTTATTGAAAACTAAAATTTTGAAAAAGAATGTTTTTTTCATAAGGATTGGACCTTCCCCGTAGTTATGGGATATCAGACTCATCTTATCTGTATGATTCAACAGAACTAGGTAATAAGAATGAGAATTTGATAGAAAGTCAAAGACCATTGGTAATCGGTCTTAGGAAGAATCATTCACAAATGATACTGAGTGAGATCAAAAGGTTGAAAAGTAATAGAAATTCTAGTTATTAAATATAATGATGATTTTTTATCCATGATTTTGTCATAAATCATCAAAAAGTTATTATACTATCTAGAGTTAGTAGAAGAGAGAAGAGTATCATGTAAAGTATTTTGGTTTCTGTACATCAGGGTGAGAATCACCAATCACAGAAGGATGAAATTATTCAGAATAAGAATTATCAATATAGAAATATTAGAAGGCTAGAAGAATGACCTTGATGAGTGAAGAAGTCATAATGTTTCTAAAGTGTTTTTGAAAGAAGATAGTTAATTCATGAGTTATAAATTTTTCTTAATTTCTTGCCTATGTCAGAAAATGCTTAATTAATCATGAATTTCTCACATATCACCGAATCTATGATGATAAAATATTTAAATGAAATATATAATTTGTAAAGATTTTATTGGTTCTGGTGATAAATATAATGTTTTCATCAGATCCAAAAGTACAGGACATAGATGTTTTTGAAGTTAGAATAGGTTAAAGTATGTGAGATTTAATGAATTGAAAAGGTGCAGAATAGAATTTCCCTTATAATTAGAATTACATCATAATGTTATATCCATAATAATAGGAAATTACATTGTAAGGATGTTCCATAAGAGTGACTCTAAGAAGGAATGGTGTTTTTACTAACTATGAGAAGAAAATTAAATCATAATTACTCTAATAACGATAATCCGATATTAATGACTAGAATATAGTTAAATCGTAATGAAAATGGGAAGCTTTTTTCCTTTGAATGAAAATGAGAATGTTACATCAGAAGGATGCTTATGAAGTTATACTAGACTAATGAAAATTTAGTACGTAGGAGAAAACTGATTTTTGAGAAATATTTAGAAGTTTTTAAGATGACAAACAATAAGTTTTAATAAATGTATTTTTTAGAGATATGTATTTAGGGTAATTGGGAAATGTTTTTTTAGTTTCCCTCCATTTCTATTCGGAGATTCAAAAAATTATAAGCATTTTATATTCATTATTTTGAACTTTTTCTTATGATGGAATTGTAAATTGATACATATTTCATATCATGTTTTTAATTTTGGGATGTGGTCACAGAATAATGATTGACACCTAAATGTTTTGTTTAATGAACTAAAAAAATTGTATTGAGAATTTTAAAAGTGTTTGAGTTTTTTTTTATTTTGAGAATGGGTTAATCGTACAGAGTCTATAGGTCCGAATGCATCAGACTATGGAAGTTCATATTGAGTTATTAGTAATTTCTGATAAGAAAAAGTATTGTTATACAGATAGATCAAAAACTTTCTTCAATCATAGAATGAGAAAAGGAGAATTATATTGATTCAATCGTATTGATTCAATCAAACATGGTTCATTAGATTAAAGTCTATTGAACTCGGTGTCATGAGACTTAGGAACTTTTATGGAGCAGATTGAAAAAATTATTTACTATTTTTTGCTCAATTGTTTTGTAAAGAAACATTTTAAACTGACGGGGGTTAGTATAATCATTCCTATCTGTATATAGAAGGATTCTAATGGTATTTTTAATAGGATTTATTAACTTCTTAATAATAATGAATTACCATTGACCTATAGGAGTAGATATGGATAGGATGTATGTTTTCACATTGAGGATAAAACATGAAAATTTCATGAGTTTTACTTCCATTCCAAATTTTTAATTCACACTTTTTTACTCAAATATAATAAAGATATAATATTTAATAGGTTTTCATGGGGTAATTTTGTATAAGTATTGAATCATACAAAAAGTGAACAATTGATTCAACCACCCTTGTTTTTATTCCAGAATTTTCAACATCAATTGGTATAAGAGGGAATGCCCCCTTGTTTAATCATTATCATGGGTAATCTCAATTCTATCAACAAAAGATGAATTTCTATATTTGATTGAAAAACATATTATGGTTGGAAAACTAGGATGATTCATTATCTCTTATCTCTTGGCATAGAAGATTTTGATGATTCTATAATTGGTTTTCTACTAGTTGATAATGATGCTCCTATGGCTTTTTCTGATAAGAGAAATGTCGATATTTTTTGAAACATTTATTAATTATATCCTTATGTCCTAATCAAAAAATTTCTATATGATAGTGATGTGTCTAAAAAATTAAAATTGTATGTGGGAAAAATTGGAATGTATTTTCAAGGGTAATAATAAATTAATGTAATAAAAGATACAAATCTGTATTAGTAAGTATGATGGCATAAAAAAATTAATGATGGAAACATAACCATAGAAAATGAAATTGTTTGTAACATCAATGGACTTATAGATTCCTTGGAAGATTCTATAATTGATAATAAAATAATGAGAATCCTTTTGGATAGGTTTGATTCCAAAATTTCTTCTTTAAAAGATAATGATGATTTATCTTTGGATGATTTTCACAACATTCTTGTTACTTATGAAATGAGGAAAACTCAAATGTAAAAAAATAATATGAAATATCAAATGGAATTTGATTCTATAAGAAAATGAAAATAGAAGATGTTGAAGATGTTGATACTTGTGAATATTATAATAAATAGGATGGGGAGTTGAATGAAAACAAATCCCATCTCTTTTATCAAAGAACAATCAAATATGAAGAGGAAATTATTGAGGTAATCTTCTTATAAATTATTTTCAGTGTGGTGGAATCTAACTCATTTCTATGAATTGTCCCAAAGAAGAATATTGGAGAATATTGAGATGAGTTTGATGAAAATACAAATGTAATATGTGGAATATGTTATATAAGGAATAAATATCAATAAAAAATTTAAATTGTTGTTTACTAGGAACAAGATAAATATGTTGAGTAAGAAAGTCAAATCAGAATCAACTAAAAACTAATATTAAGAAGATGAATTAAAAAAACTAAAACATTATTTCAAAAGTTTTAAAAAAATATTCATTATAAAATGATGAAGGTGGTGAATAATCATATAGATAGTATTAAATCAGAATAGAACATATTTCATGTCATAATAAAAACAAAAATCTTTATAAATAAATTAGAGTAATTAAAAAATATTGTAAAAAAGTTGATAAAGGAAGAAAATATTTCATTAATATGAATGATGAATACATCAATTAGATATTATGTCACAAAAATTTAATTAATTACCATGGAATGATATTAGAATATATCAATAAGAAGCTTCCATCTAAGAAAGAAGTTAAAAATTTTAATTTTTTTTTATTTTGAATATATATTTAAGAAGATTAATAAAAACTTCAACAATGCTTAGGAAGTAAATGTTGAGACTTGTAATGTTTCTATGATGGATAAAATTAAGAAACATGTGAAATCTTAACTCACAAAAAAATAATGTTTTGTGTGATTATTCTAACATTTTAGATTTCAAGAAATATTTTGGGAAATCATGGGTGGAGAGATGATATGAGAACCCTATCACATCATAAAAAGTTGAAAACTCACTTAGAAGGAAAAAGGTCCACATCTTGAATATGATGGAGCAGAAATAAGTTATCAAACATAATATTTTTTCCCAGGGAAAGATCATTATTCATTATAAAATAATTATTTTTTGGATATTTCTAGTGTTTTAGAATCTATGGGAACATATCTTATAATTCATGTCATAATATATCGCTTCCTAGAAGAAGGCTTGAATATATAGAAATTAATGTTGGAAGAAGGATGAGTAACTTTCCTAACCCATGGGAAGTTAGAAAAAAAATCAATATGTTAGAAACTTTTAAAAAAAGAATGTTTGGATGGAGTTATTGGAATATCTGATCAGTCTATTCATCATTTCGAAATATGTATCTCACTCATTCCAGAATAAATTTCTTATTGTTGAAAAGAAAAGGAAGTTCAAAACAATTGAGGAAAAATCCATTCTTGTTGATACAACATTGAATGCAAGTAAGAGAAACAAATCATAGATAAATGATATTGGTTGTTCTTCACATATTACAGTTGATATAAAAATATTGAAACATGTAGAAAGTCATGATGGATGAGAAGTTAGCTTTTGTAATGATAGTTCTTCAAAAATAAAAGGAATCACAAAGGAATATATTGAAGTGGGAAAGTTGAGATCTGAGAAAGTTTTATTTTATAATGGGATAAAACATAACATACTTAGTGTAAATCAAATTTGTGAGGATGTAAAATATGTGTCCTTCAGAAAATATTTTTATTTTATCAAAAGGGTAAATGTGGATACATTATTTTAAAAAGGATAAATAACTGGTCTGAATCACTTCCATATAATAGAGTTTAATAACTCATGTTTCTTGAGTGATGATGATGAAAAAATATTAGAATTGAATAATTAGGTCCCCTTGGAAGGAACACATGAAAAAAATTATAAAGATGATGCTTTCCATTATTTTATTTAACTGAAAAGAATATATGAATATTTTTTCACATTTTAGATTTGAAATATGACTAACAAAAGTCATAAGATGTTTAATATTCAGTCTACCATACCTCTTGAAAATATTAATTATGATTTCTATGGGCCGATGAGATATTAATAAGAAAATGGAGATTTATTCTTTATAAATATTATTGATGATTTCACATTGATGAAAATGTCATGTTTATGAAACACAAGTTAGAATATATGTAAATGTTCTTGTTTTTTAAAAAAGAATATGATAATGTAATGGGGGATTAAATAAATAATATAAGAATAAATAATGTTGCCTAATTCATAATAAATAATTTTTAAATTTATCTTAGAAAACATGGTATCAAACATAAATATATTGATCCATACACTCCATAACAAAATGGCGTAGTAGAAAGAAAGAGTATGTTTTTAGTTGAGATAGAAAGAAGTATGTTAGTAGAATAAAAAATTTTAATGTTTTATAAGAGAGAAGTTATTATTATTGTTTTAAATATATAAAATATATGTTTTTTGAGAGTCAAATCCAAAATTACTTCTTAAGAAATGTAGTATAACAAAAAACATTCATTTAAGAAATTCAATTTTTTTGGATGTCTATATTTACTTAAAATAAAAAATTCATATTGGGGAATGTTTGATGATAAGCTGGGGAATAAAATTTTGTGGGTTATTCACTAAATGGAAGAAGTTTAATGTGTAGCAACACACATTTAAAAAATTTATTTGAATCATATGATTTAAAAGTTATTGGAAATCAAAATTCTTTAACAATTGTTTTTGAATGCTGAGGAGGATAAATTTATGGTTTCCAAAGAAAGTGATAATGATACAAAACCAACTTATCAAGATTCAAGAAGAATTATTTGATGGGGAAAGATCTATTGGGGAAGAAACATTGAAAATCCTAACATTACAAAAACATATTGAGACTAAAAATATTATTAGGAATTAAATTTCTCTATTTCATACCTAAAGAATGTTGTTATTATAAAAATCAGACATTACTAATCTCAAAAGTATAACTAGTATCAATTTCTGATTATATTCAACAAAAATAAGGGAATTATATAAATGAAGAGTTGGGTTATATTGAGAAAAATGATTCATGGGATCTTGTTCCGTGTCTAGAAAATAAATATTTTATCAGATCAAAGTGGGTTTATATAAAGAAATTGATTAAGGATTGAGAAATTTCAAAAAACAAAGATATAACTTTTGTAATGGATATGCAGAGGTGGAAGGTGTGGGTTTTGATGAAACATTTTTCACCCGTAACATGGTTAGAAAGTATTCAAACTTTTCTTAAAGTGTCGAATCACCATAACTACAAAGATTATCCGTTGAATTCAAAATCCCCATTTCTTAATAGATTAATTCAAATAAAAGTTTACATGTAACAAACCTTTGTGTTTATACTTGTCGAGGAATGAAAACAATTTTTTTAAAATGAATAAATTTTTATATGGGTTGAAACAAGCTCCACATTTCAGATGTTTTAAGATTGAAATTTTTTTGAAAGAGTTTAATATTTATAAAGGTAAATATTATATCAGATAATGTGTGAAATATTTTGACTCTATAACTGTAATTATAATTTTTTATGTAGGTGATAAAACAATTTATAGATAGAGAATTTATTTATGAAATATTTTCTGAAGAAATGAAGAAGAAAATTGAAATAGAAATTTTTGGATAATTATTCTTGATTATTGGCTTACTAGTTTAACAAAAATAAAAGGAAATTTTATTTTCCCAATAGAATTATGACATGTAATTTTTTAAAAAATTGGGATGGTATAATCAAAGTAAATTTCTACAACTATATCTACGATAAAAATTTGAGTAATGAAGAGTCTTGTAAAAGTGTGAATAAAAAATACTTTTGAAACTGATAGGACATATAAGTTACTTTCGAGGCTCAAGGCCATATATTGTTTATATTTATATTTTTATACCATGTATCAATGTAATAAAAAATAATAATAGATGTTGGTAGGAAATAGAATTATATGATATGTAAAAGGTAAAACTTCACATTGGTTGTTTTAAAAAATAAATTGTGAAATGATGTTTCATGGGAATTCAAATACCTATTGGGATGTAGATTGAAATGATATAACATCAACCTGAGGGTGAACATTTTTCTTGGGTGAATGTTGTGTGAGTTTTCATAGTAAAAAAACAACATCCTGTAACATTATGAATAACTAAATAATAATATATTGAAGCTACTAATGTGTGTAGTCAAATTTTGTAGATTAATGTTAATCTTGAATCCTTGAAAGTGAAATTCTGTAATCCATTAAAGATACATTGTGGTAATTAGATAGATTTGTTTTTGAAAATTCTATCCAAAATTCTAGATCAAAACACACTGATAGAAATTTTTAATTTATAAAAGAGAAAGTTATTGATGTAGATGTTTTGTTGGAAAATATCTCAATTAAGCATTGATTGTTGATATCTTCACAATGAAAAATCTAAATGGAAGGATTATTGAGTTCAGGTTTCAACTTAACGTTCATTATCCTCTTATGAATTATTAAATCTCATAAGGAATCCCCCACTGTGATTTGGATTATATTGAATAGGGGGTAGATAATGTAATATCATTGTACATTTTAATAAGTTTTTACATATCTTTTGTTTTTGAATATTATGTTCTGGTTATCCTAGAATGGGTGAGAGAAAAATAAAGGGGAGAAAAATAAAAAAAATAACATATGAAAAGATAAATGTGAGGGGGAGTTTATCTTAACATGGCGACAAAATTTTCTTGTCATAAATGGGTGAAATTTCTTTTCAAAAATACTTTATATAGTAGTGTGGTGTTAGGACACTCTCTTTTGAGAAATTATCTGTTTTGTTAAAAGTAAAAAAACATTAGTTGTTAACCAAATTTGAGTCACTAAAATTTTATAAGAGTTAAAAAAGTTGTAAACAAGTGTTTTAAAATAATTCAATGGGGGGTAATGATGAATCATTGTGATTTTTTAAATAATTTTTTATATTTTTGGACAACTAACCTTTTATAAAATAATATTTTGGTTCTTTAGGATCAGAACCAGGCTATCATAAAGGAAAATTGGGTTTAGATCATCAGTATGAGTCAACAAAACCAGGAAATAGAAAAGAGAATTTGATTGAAATACATAGACATTTGGGAATAAGTCTCATGAATAATTGGTCATAGAATATGATTTGTGATATTTAAAGGTTGGGATGTAATATGAATTCAAGTATTAAATATGAATATGCTTTTTATAATCATGACGATTAGACAAATCATGAAGAATTTATGAAAAAAGATGGATTAATCAGAAGATAATAGAATACAATGTAAATTATTCTGGATTCTAGTCATCGATGTAAGGAACACTATATATCAAAGGGTGAAGATCATCGATATGAGATTCCTCAGTGTGATAATATTGGAAGGATGGATGAATAATATTTCTGAGCGAAAAAGTTATAATGTTGCAGATGTGTTTGGAAAGAATATAGTGAAGTTAGGTTTTAAAATGTTTTCCTACATTCAATCATAAGATAGATGATTCTCTACCAATGTTAATGTTCTCCTATATCATGAATAATATCATTATTATATAATTAGTTTAAATTGAGAAATTTTAACGAATATATCATTTTTAGAGATTAAGGAAAATTTTGCATCGAATCCAGATGTATAAGAAAAAGAAGTTTCTATAAGTCTAAATGAATTATAGCTAATTTGGTTTGAATAATTTCAAATATTAAGAGTGTATTTTAGATCATAATGATAATTCCAGCACAATGGTAAATACATAGTAGTAAGAAATTTCATTTTAATGATGTTCCATTGGAATGACTCTGAGAAAGAAAGGTGATCATGCTAACTCTAAGAAGAAAAGTCAATCATACTATCTCTGATGAATATGATTAGATCATAATGATTTGAAGATATTCAAATCATAATGAAATTTGTTTGGAAGTTTCATCTTAATGATTTTGAGGAAGTTACATTATATGAAAGAGGAATAAGTTATATTATACTGAGGAAAATTTAGTATGTTCAAAAAGACTAATTTATGAGAAATCATGAGATGGTTTGATGTGGTCAAAGTTGAATTTTAAATGTTATTGTTTTTTAGAGATTTGAAATTTATGTAAGACAAGATTTTATTATTTCATTCCTTTTCTATTAGGAGTATCATATAAATAGAAGCACAATGTATTCATACAATGCATCTTTTTCTTGTGAGAAATAGGCATTGCACTCAATATTTATTGTCAGGTTTTCATTTCTAGTCTGATATCACAAAAAAGGATAGACACAAAAAGCTATGTCTACCATACTATGGAAGATTGTATTGAGAATTTTATAATAGTTATAGTTTTTGGATTATTGATAATGGATTTATCATACAGATTCCATCAGATTATGGAAGTTCCTATTGAGATTTGAATAGTTTATGAAAAGTTCATGTTTTGTTATTCCGATAAAACATAAATATTTTTCATGCATAGAATGAGAAATATATAATCTTATTATGAAAATAATTTTGATCAATTTTATTGAGTTCATCAGACTGAAATCCATCGAATATAGGGTCATCAGATTGAGGAACTTTTGTGGGGAAGATTGAACACAATTAATATTCTTTTATTTTGGCATATTTTTTTGTGTAAGAAACTTTTTAAACTAATAAGAGTTACTATAACCATTCATATCATGATATATAATGTGTCTAATATGATTTGGAATAGGTTTTACTCACTTAATCATAATAGTGAATATCCATAGACCCATAAGAATTTATATGGAATCGATGTAGGTTCTCACACTGAGGTCGATTCATTAAAACCACATTTTCTTTAATTTCATTCCTACATTTGAATTCATGATTTTTTACTAAAATATGATAAAGATATAAAATTTAACATGTTTCTATAGTTAAATTTTTAAATATATTTAAACATACCAAAATTGGATAACTGATTCAACATCCTTTCTATGTCAGTTTTTATTTGATCCTTCGGTACTTAAGTTGCAATCTATGGGAATATTGCCTTCTTTAATCCATATCAAGGATAACATCAACTATGTCAATAGTATATAAATTCATATATATAATAGAAAAAAATATTATGGATGAAAAAATAGGATGATGCCATATCTTCTATCTCTTGGCATGGAAATTTTTTATGTTGCTAATAGTTTTATACCTATTGATAAAGATTATTCTACGACTTTTACTGATAATATAAATATCAATGTCAATATAAAATCTAGAAATTTTAAAATTATCTCTGTATTATTCTATTTTTTTGAATGTGATGGGTCTAAAAATATTAAAGAGTATGTGGGACAAAATGAAAATCATTTTTAAAGGGAATACTAAAGGGAAGGAATTAGATCTAAAAATCAGTCATAGTAATATTAAAGACCATAGAATGTGAGATTAATAAAAAACTGATGAAATGTACACCATATGAAATGAAATTATTTTCTACATCAGTGTATTTGGATATGTTCATGAAGATTATACAATTCTGAAGTCACTTTTGAGAGACTTTTCAGACTTATATGATTCCAAAATTTATTATTTTTAAGATATGGATTATTTATCTCTTTATTAACTGCATTAATTTATTATCTCATATGAAATAAGGAAATATACAATCTTAAAAAAAATAAAAGATGAAATTTCGTTTGATTCCATGAGAAAAAAAATACATTTTCAAGATGTTGATATTTATAACATTGATGATAAATATGATAATTAGTTAAATGAAAAAAATCATGTCTCTTATATCTAAGTACTATCAAATAGGAGGATGAAAGTATTGAGGTAAACATAGTCTCATATTTTTTGACTATGATGAAATTAGACACATTTCTATAAATTTTCATAATAAGAATGTTCAAGAATATTAAGATGATTTTGATGAAAATCATCAATGGATGAAGTTGAACAAAAGTTATAAAGAAAAAACTCATACAAATAAAATTAAAAGAAGTTTACTGGGTATATGATAAGTATGTTGAGTAAGAATGAAGAATCAATCACAATTGATAGTAATTATTTGGATGATAAATGTATATAAAAATTTATAACCATCATAGTAAATGTTGAGAATAAAAATATTCCACATATAGTAAAGAAGGTAGTGAAGAATCATATAAAGAGTATCAAATCAGAACATAACTTGTATCATATTTTGAAAAAAAATACTCTTAATAATGAAATTAGAGTAATGAAAAAATATTGTGAATAATTTTCTAGGGGAAGAAAAGTTATCATTAACTATGAAGAAGAATAAATCAAGAGATATTAAGTTACAAACATAGAATTGATAAATGAGAAAATATGGTTGAAGATCTCAATAAGAAGATAGATTCAAAGGAAAGATAAGTTAAAAAGATTAATCACAAATTCTTGAGTCCAAAAGTACCTTGAAGAAGATGAATGAAACCTTCTACAAAGATTCAGATGAAAAATCTAAGACTTTTATAGATTATAAGAAAGCTCAAAACAAAAATTAAACCTCACTTGCCAAAAATTTTGTTTCATATGATTCTTCTAAAATTTTATATTCATAAAAATATTTTGAGAAATCTTGGGTGGATAAAGCATGTGGAAAACCTAAAAAATATAGAAATGTTTAAAAATCACTCAGAATTAATGATGGTCTACATCATGAGTATGATTGAAAAAATAAGTTATCAAACTTGATAAATCTACTACAGAAAATAAAATTCATTAGTATAAAACCAATCTTTGATGTATATTTCTGGTGTTATAGAATTTGTGTTCATAGAGCTTATAATTTTTGGAATAACATTTCAGTTCCTGGATTAAGGATTAAAAAAAGATAATGAAATGCGGGATGAAGAATGTGAAATTTTAATAACCTATAAGATGATAGAAAAGTAAAAAACTCAAGATGTTACAAACCATCCATAAAAAATAAACTTTATTTTCTAGAAGATATTTATGGATGTTTTGATCAAGCTGGTTATCATGCCAAAATATGTATGAAAGTCCGTCCAAAAAAAGTTTCTTATGTTAGAAATGAAATGAAAGTTGGAATAAAGCATATTGAGGAAAGATACATTTTTTTTGATATAGATTTTAATGAAAATAAAATTAACAAACCATGGATAATTGATTGTGGGTTTTATTCAAATATGAAAGGTTATGTAAAAACATGAAATATTAAGAAAATTGTGATGGATTGGAAATTAACTTTGTCAATGAGAGTTCATTAAAAATTAGAGGAATCAGAACAACTGATATTGAAGAAGAAAAGTTGAAATCTAAAGATATTTAATTTTCTTATGGGATAAAACATAACATTCATATTGTAAGTAAACATTTTGATGATATAAATGATGTGATATTCATAAAAATTCTCATTCTATAAATTGTGTTCATGCTATAAATATTATTACAAAAGGATAATGAAATAGTGAGAATCACTTCCAAATAATAGAGTTTAGTAACTCCTATTACATGATTGTTGAATATGAAAATGTTGAATATGAAAAAAAAAATTGTGGCATCGAAGACATTGGATCTATGGGTATAAAAACATGAACAAACAGTCTAAACATGATGTTGTTTGTTGTTTTCTTGAATTGGAATGAATAGATTATGATGTTTGTGTTACTTTATATAAAGGGAATATGACTAACAAAATTCTTTAGAGAGTTGAGATTTAGTCTGCAAGAACTATTGAACATATTCATTCTTATTTATGTGGGTTGATGAGAAATTAATAAAGAAGTGTAGATTTATACTTTATCTCTTCTATGATGTTTTCAATTGGAGTATAAACATCATGATTATGAAACACAGGTGATATGTTGTGGAAATGATCAGTTTTCATAGAAGAGAAGTTGAGAATGAAATGGGGGATTATATAAATATGTTTAGAATAGATAATTGAACCAAATTCAAAAAAAATAAATTCAAATCTTATATGATAAAAAATGGTATCAGATATTAATAAATTTCTCCCTCGTCTCTCCAAAAAAATTGAGTAACAAAAATAAATTATATATTTTTGATGGAAATGGGTGGAATTGGATTAAATTAATATAAAATTTAAAATTCCTACAGGTGAGAAGCAATTAGTACTAATATACATATTCTAAACTGATGTTTTTTGATACTGGAATCCAACACGACCAATTATAAAATGTGGTATAACAAAAAAAAAGGCATTTATGATCTTTAATGTTCTTAGAAGTAAATTTTTACTTATAAAATTTCAAATTTTTCAATGTCAGATGAGAAAGCTATGAAAGGATCTTTCAAGTGTTATTCAAGAAATTGAAGAGGTTAAAAAAGTTGGAAGAAACATTTAAAAAAATTTGATCACTCATGTGATGTTAAATTTATTGAAAATCAAAATTACTTAAGAAATGTTGTTGATAATTCTGAGGATAAAATTAAGGTTTCCAAGGAAATTAAGAGTGATACAAAACAAACATTTCACGATTTAGAATAACTATGTGATGAAGAATGTTATTCTATGAAAGAATATTTTAAATTACCAACCATAAAAAACATGTTGAGGCTGAAAATATTCTTGGTCATTAGACATTGGAACTCCCTCCAAGGTGAGAAAATAAATATTTTATCGGAACAAAGTGGGTTCACAAAAATAAACTAAATGAGTATGGAAATGTTTCATGAAACCAATAAATATTTTTTTATAAAGGCTATGAAATGGTGGAACTTCTGTATTTTGATGAAACATGTTCCCCTATTGTAAGGCTAGAAATCATTCCAATTCTTGTAGTATTTGATGCTGTTTATAACTAAATATTTTATAATATGGATTGTAATTCATCATTTCTCAACGGGTAAATTGAATAAGAAGTTAAAATTTAAAGACCTTTCAGGTTTAAACATGATTTGGATGAAAACAATGTTTTAAACACTTGAAATATTTTTAGGAGCTTAAATATGCTCCATGTTCATCATATAATAAACATGAAAATTATTTTAGAATGTTGAATTTTTATAAAGGAAAAGTTGATAGAAACTTATATATGAAATATTTTGATTCTATAACTCTAATTTTAATTGTTTTTAAGGATGAAATAATTGTTTATGGGGATATAGAAAATGTTTTTGAAGTATTTTATGAATAAATGATAAAGAACATTGAAATTGAATTGATGGGAAAATTAAAATTATTCCGTGTCTTACAAGTACAACAAAATGAAAATTTTATTTTTTATCTCAATAATAGTAATCTAGGGAATTATTTAAGAAGTTTGGGGTGGTAGAATAAAAATTAGTTTATACTCCTATATCTGTGAGAACAATGTTGAGTATAGATGAGTTTGGTAAAAGTTTTAATAAGAAAGACTTTGAAAAGATGATAGGAAGCCTACTTTTCTTTATATCCCCAAGGCCATATATTTTTAGGTTGTTACTATTTGTCCTAGGTATCAATGCAATCCAAAAGAATCACATATGTTGGCAGCAAAAATAATTCCTAGATATGTCATTGGAACAAATTCACTATGGGTTTTATATAAAATAAATTGTGAAATGTTTTTTCAAGGTTATAACGATGCCAATTGATCTGAATATATATTTATATAGGTATATACTATTATAGATGTATATATAAGTTTAAATTCTATAAAATTTATAAAAATATATATATTTTAAATAAATATTCATTATATATAAATGTATTTAAATTTATAAAACAAAAAATTACATATATGCTATAAAAGTATAATAAATTTATAGAAGAAACTACTTTTACAAATTTTTAAAAGTATAAAATTATAATATATATAAGTATAATTTATTGAAGTAAAAAAGTATAATAATTTATAATGAATAAAATATTAATTTTATATTTATTTATAAATATATAAAAAAATAATAGTATAAATAATTAATAAAATCAATATTTAAAGTATATATATATATATGTATGTTAAACGATAAAATTAATAAATGTATAAATTAATTATAAATGAATAAAATTATCAATATGTGTGACCACACTAGGATATGTAAGTGTGAATCTGGAGTTTATATATAGTTTATTAGGTGGTACGTAAGAGTAATTGCTACTAATAGGGTATGATACCAATGAATCATTTTCATGACTTAAGAGTGATGAATAAGGTTCATTCCATTTACTAGTTGAGGTGAAAAGTCGACCATACCATGGATTGATGGTAAAATTGTGAATGAATAATATAATGTTTTATAAATACTAAAATATGATTGATATTTTTCTCCTTTGGTCATTCAATTAATTTATCTTATTAAAAGATAGAACTCGATGACCATGAAGTGGCTGTACAAGCAGAAACCTTGGAATATGATGATTCATACTTCATCCTACCACTGCCATGCATGATATAGATAATTGTGAGGGGGGATCTAGTATACTATATCCATGGATCATTACTCAATAATAAGGATGAATAAAATGTTAGGAAAATACATAGTTGGTGGTTCTAATAAAATAATCTCTATCCACCATCTTATTTTTAATAACATATGGTACCACCCCTTTGAAGTAAAACAATTCAGGGCCCACTTGGGGGATCATTCTAGGACTTATCCCATTCAACATTAATTCTATGAATATAATTTTAATTTTAATTTCTTATGAAGTATTCCAACATGAATCTCACTCCCTCTTATAATTTTTAATATTAAATAAATAATTTTTCTCTTATTTGTAAAGACCCATACCCCAGTATCCCAGAGCGAGTGCATACATAATTACATTGGTACTAAGAACAAGTGTTTTCATCCCAATGGAATAAATAGTTTGGTAGATTTATAAAATGAGATATAACCCTAATTTTTACATTTCAAATATGAAAAGATAAAAAAGAAACCCCATTTGAAACACTCTTAACCATCAATATTATCCATATGATTCATTAATAATGTATATATTCACATCGTGGGGAAAATAAAACATAAAAATAGGAGATATCATATTCTTAATAGGGGAAAAAATAAATAGGACGTTTATATAAACATAAACAATAATGAATGGTGAATAACTAAAAACAGTCCATAAAAACATAATATTGAGCTTATTATTGAAGGATTAAAATCTGAATAAATAATGACCTATAAATAACCTCATAGGAATAAAACACAATTGTGAATATTCTACTAGTAAAATAATCACATGGATTATCAATTAATAATATCATAATAATGGAATGAAAATTGTTGTACATCCAATCAAACCTTCGAATCCTAGTCCATGAAATATGAAAAACAAATTTTAGGGCCTCATATAAATCCATATATGAAAAAATGGGCAAGGCCTCAGCTAAGTATATATCTATTTAGTCTCATAAGACTTACTGATGCATTAAGGGGCTATAACGGTCCCCACCTAGCACATATTATGTCTAATGAATTAATCATATGAATTGGGAGAAACATAGACAACATATACATATGAAATGTTAATAATTATCCACAAATAGTAACCATAATCACTAATCATTCTTAGTAATACGATGAATTGTATTCAGATAAAACATTCACAGTCAAACTGATTGTAAACCATTTAATAAATTATGTTAAATTATATCATCAAATTTCAACCCCTATTAATAATATTATTAAATAGATGGTGTTGAAATATATGAAAAACTCTCATAAAATCATCAAAAAATTCATGAGAGAAATACCCTTTTAATATTAGAAAGAATAGTTATTTTCTAAAAATCCTTTGTATTTGTCATAAAATCAGATTTTAAATCTTTATATCCCATAAATTAAAGTATTATTAAATAAATTATTTTTTAGGAATATATTAAGTCCCACTTAATTGAAAACATGTAAAAAGAGTTTTTATGAACGTTATAAATGGGTCACTTCAGTGCGGTTTTTGGGAAAATATAAAAGGGTCTTCATACATGAAAAATGATTATTTTCATACATAGAACCAGAAAATAGATAACATAATTTTTCATGATAAAAATATTGATCTTAAAAAATATTGGTTTCTTATAATAAATTATTCCATGCACAAGAAAATAGGTAAGAAAATGGGAAGTACCCTTTGATTGGGCTTTCTTATCAAGGGGAATTGAAAAGGAAACCTTATAAAACATGTATTCTCCCATCAATGAAATATGAAATCATATAGATACATTATATTGGAACATATTAAATAATATATTTAATTTATATAAATATAATTATCAATTTCATTTTTTAAAGTAGAGAGAAAGCATATCCATAATGAAAAATTGAGGTTCACAGAGAAATGATTACCATATGCCTGAATGTGTTATGAACTTTCACTTAATGTCTTATATATTGAAATTAAATTAATTTATAATTTAATAAATAACATATTAAACATTCATTCTATTTATTATAATTTCATTAATTTCATTTATAGGATTTTTAATGAGTTATGATATTCAATTTCATCATTCAGGAGTGTTCATTTTCTTGGATTTCATGATAGATTCACTTGAATACACTTATGAAAGAACATGTGAAATATGAATAGTTATCTAGAATTATAATTATTTGTTATTAATGAATATATTGGATTTTTAATGGTATTATATATCAGTTTTTACACATATTCATATGTTTTATTAGATAAAGTAGTTATGATAACCATAGAGATTATTTTGGTGATTTTTTATCATCATGAAGTTATTTTAACTTATAAATTATTAATATGTAGATATTCTGGATAAAGAATATTAAATAATTATTATTATATATATTAATATCTAGTTTTACCATAGAAATGGTTTTAGGATGAGCCTTGAATGAGGAATTGAAAAACGAAAACTCATCATCCATGAAGGCGATAAATCAGCTCCTCAGGGAAGATGTTTTCATTTTTAGAGAAAAATTGGAAGAGAAGATAATTAATGGTTGACATTAAATTAACATAATAATATTCTATTATATATAAGAGACAATATTTTCCATGATTTTTTGGATAGAGGATGTATGTAAATGATATTTAAAGGAATGAAAATTCAAAGAAAGTATGGGGATTTTATCTCTTGAATTCCTCTCCTTGAGAACATTCTAAGGGAACATTAATATGGAATTTTGGGTGATAAAAAAAATGAAATAACAAGGAGAATTGTTTTGGGAGAGTTATTGGTATGAAATTAGAGAAGATTAATTGATTTGGAGGTGTGAGGAGAATAGGTGGTGACGGATGGTATTTATTGAGGACCTGGGTGTTTTTTTATTATTGTATTCATTTGTTTATTATTTTGTATCAAATCTATCAATAGTGTGAAGATGGTCACTAATTATATTAAAATAATTAAATATACTTCAATATTACATTTTTAAATCATCAATATATCATCTATGACTAAATAATTCATGTATTTGTTAAATAACGTAAATTACTGTATTTCACTATTCCCCCATTTATCAACTATTTTATAAAAATACCAGAAATTGAACCTAATTATTTTTTTAATTGTAGAATTTAAAAATAGAATCTATTTTAAGAAAATAATATTCTAAATTTTTGAAATTTAATTTTTAAATAAACACGTCATTTGGTAAAAAAAATACTGATTTTAATATTAAAATGGGTTTTATGACACGTTTAAAAATCAATTATGGTCTTATAAAAGTATATTATAATCATAAGAATAAAAAATACTAATTTATGAATATATTTAATTAAAGAAAATTTTCTTTTAAATTATTTTATTATTTATATAATTGAAAAAAAAACATTTATGTTTCACAAAAATTACAATAGCTGATTTATCATTTTTAAATCTTTTATTTACTTCTTCCATGATATAAATATAATATATTTTCATTCATAAGATACCTGAATTTTATGTATACATTCATAGTTGAATTTACTATTCTATTGGTCATATATTATTCGTAATGGCAACATTAATATTCTAACTGTCGTATTTAATTGAATATTGGTATTAAACTCGGTGTTGCATAGAGCATAATCTATCGAAGATATTAAACCTTCAAATAGGCATACCATAAAATCATTGTGTGTCACATTATCCCCCCTTAAAAAATATTCATCCTCAATATTTCCATAAAGTTAGCTCATAAAAATATTTGGGTAGTTTTTCATCATAAATTCATATAGTTCCCTCATCACCTCTTCAAATTTATTATTTTTAAAAAGTAACCTTACTAGTTGAGTCATCCTATTCCTCAAAACATGTTCTCTAGTGTCCATAATCTAGATAGTGTCTTCACATTATGATAAATCATGATCTAATATTTTTCAATTATAAGTGAGGATATTTGTTGGCTCTATTTTGTACTTCCTTAACAATGTGATGTGGAACATATTGTGTACTTTAGATTGTATATGTGGAATCACCAAACAATAAGACAATACTATAGTTTTCTTCAATATTTCAAATGGTCAAATGCTCATAGGTCACTGTTTCCAATTCATTTAAAATCATAGAACACCCTTTGTAGGAGATACCTTCAAGAAGACATGATCTCCATCTTCAAACTCCAAATTTTTCTTATGGTTAACAACATACTCTTTTTAATAATTTTTCTTTCTTTGATATGTTTTTGAATAGTATTTACCTTTTATTATATTTCTTCTACAATATATAAGACTACATGCTTCCTTTCACCAATTTCATCCCAACAAGTTGGTGTACGACATCTCATTCCATAAAATGATTTATATGGTTTCATTTGAATAATTTAATAGAAACTATTGTTGTATGTAAACTCTACCAATGGTTAATTCTGATCCCACGTGCCTTGAATGTTAAGTGAATATGATATAAAATAGACTTCTAATGTTCGGATAGTATTTTCTGACTACCAAGTAGATTGAGGGTGTTTATTAGTACTCAATTGATGTTCAGTATCCAAATATTTTTGAAGAATTTTTTAGAATTTCAATGTATATAATGTATCATGATCAGACACAATTTAAAAAATTAATCATCGAAATCTTTCAAGATCATTAATATATAGTTTTTCAAAGTGATCCAATGAAAAATCCTCCCATATAGTGAAAGGATGTGTAGATTTGACATATTGTTCAGCAATTACTTATATTGCATAATTATATCCTTGGATTTTTTGTAATGTAAAAAAAATCCATAGTGATGTCATCCCATTTCCATCTAAGAATAGGCATAAGTTTCATAAGTCCTCTTGGTTGTCTCCTTTAAACCTTCAACTGTTGGTAGACTAAACATCATGATACATAATCCGTAATTTCACACATCATATTATCCCACCAGAGATATTCATTCAAATATCTTTACATCATCATGATATTATGGTGTATAGAGATATTTGATTTATGGTAATTATCCAAAAATACCATTTTTCTCTCTGGAATAGGGGGAATACAAAGCCTGTTCACAAATTTCATAATTTCATCCTACATATATAAAGTCTACCAGTATCCCATTATTCACATTTTTAATTTTCATTTGAAAATTAGCATCTTTAGACTGGGAAGGTTTAATCATTTCCAATAAATATGGTTGGAAAACAAATTGAGAAAGTCATGATGTTTCTCATTTCTTGATAATTCCCATATCTATATTTTCTAGATAAATGAACATAAGATCCCTTTAAATCACCATTTTAGTTATAAATCCCCAATCCTTTCTACTCAATGTATCTACGACATTATCTTTTTTCCCTAAGTGATGATATATTAAAAAATCATAATCCTTGAGTATCTCAAGTTATAATCTTTTCCTTATGTTGAGTTATTTATACGAGGAGATATATTTCAAAAAAATTTAATCATTATATATATCACATATTTCACCATAGTTATATAGTCTCCATATATTCAGAGTAATGGTTACAGTATTTAACTCAAGATTGTCATTTGGATAGTTTTATTAACTAGTTTTTAACTTCCTTGATGTGTAGGTAATAACTCTATCATTCTATATAAGGACACAACACATTCATTTCTTTGACGCATCACTATAAATCACAAATCCACCATTTCTCAATGGTAGATTCAAGACCATAGCATTCTGTAATATAATTTTTAATTATAAAAAGGATTATTCACATTAAAATATCCTAAAAATATTATCTAATTTACGAATAATCTTGGTAAACGTGTCAGATAGTCATGAAAAATTCTAAACAAAACACTGATGGTAACCTATTAAACTAGTGAAACTAAGTACTGAGGTTTTTTTCATTAGTATATTCAATATCTTAACTTCCTTTATGTTCATAGGATCAACTAATAGTCCATATATAGAGAAAATATAGAAAAGAAAAGAATCTGTTTGAATCCATAATTCACACTTCCTAAACATCCTATACAACTCTTTTCATCTATTAGTTTCTAGAACAATCTTCAAGTGCATCTTATGGTCCTCATTGGTTTTATAATATATAAATATATCATTAATAAATACCACTAAAAAATTCAAGATATTCATTGAACACTCTATTTATTATATCCATAAAACTAGATACATCATTAGTCATTCCAATTGGTATTACTGTAAACTCATCATGCCTTTATGTGGTTCGAAATACTGTATTTTAAATATCATCCTTCTACACATGAAATTGATGATATCCAGATAAAAGTATGATCTTTTAAAAAAATTGATCTTTGTGTAGTTGATCATATAAATCATCACTGTGAGGAAGAGGATACTTTTTCTTTATGGGAATATCATTGATATCCCTATAGTTGATGCAAAGCTTCATGGATCTATCATTCTTACAACTAAATAGATCAAGGGATCCCTATGGAGAAACACTATGGTGAATAAATCCCTTATTACTAAAATCTTATAGTTGTTTCTTATTCTCCACAGATTCCACAAAGGCCATTCTATAAAAAGTCTTTAAAATTGGCCTTATAACCGGGATTGAATCAATAGAAAAATAAACTTCATACTCTAGAAGATTTCTACATATTTCCTCTATAAATATATCAATGTATTCTTGTATGAGAATTATGTCATCAATTGGATGATTTCTTTCGTCATCCGAAGATGATTTTTTCTCTTCTTCCCTAAGAATATCATTTCTTAAAGCTACTCAAGGTGGATCCAGATATGAATCAGATGATGGAGAATCCCCTCAAAATAAAATACATTTTATACCTTCATTGGGAATAAATTTCTCCTTCTCTAATATATAAATTTTGAAATTATGTTTCCAAATACAATCCATACAAAGTTTTATATCAAAAAAAACCATATGTATGATGATAAAATTAGAAATTAGAGCAAATTTATTTGTCATAACATGGACAACACATCACATATTAATTTTAATAACGTTGCTACTAAGAGGCTGTATAAAAACATAAAATAATTTAATAAAATCATCAAGGTATTATTGAGAGACATGCCTTTTAAACTTTAGAATGAAGAGTTCGTTGGAAAAAATCCTTTTTATTTTTATTAAAATCCTATAGTAAACATGTATATCACAAAAAAATATAAATGAGGAAAATATAATTATGTTTGAGTCATAAATGACGTCCAAAGTATGTTAAAACGTGTATAAATATTTTTTATGAACTTTATAAATGGACCACTTCAATGTTGTTTGAGGGAAAATATAAAAGAGTCTTTAAAGTAGAAAAATTATTTTTTGATTACAGAGAACCGTAATGTATCTATGACAGTTTCTCATGTTAAAATAGTGATTTTTCAAAAATAATGGTTTCTTATAACCTATTATGGTGTCTACTATAAAACACATAAAAAATTGGGCGGTACCCATTAATCGTGTTAGCTTATCAGGAGGAATTAAAAAGGGAACATTATAACAAATTTTCTACCATAAATGAATGATAAAATGATCTAGATACATGGGTTTGGAATGTATAATCACAATTTAGAATAATTATATTAAAATAATGAATATTTACATTATGGTAAAGAGAGAGAAAGCATAGCCTGAATGAGAAATAGTGGTTTGGGAAGAAACTCATACCTTATATATGAAGTGTCCTTCAATTGCATGTAATGTACCAAATAATGAAATTATATTCACTGATAATTTTATTTAGAACCTATTTAAAATGTAATTAATTTATCCAAATTTTATTAAATTCATTTCTAGTCCTCTTGAAGTGTTGTGAGATTCAATTTCGTCATTGAAAAGCGTTTGTTTCATTGGTTTTCATGATTAGTTAACATGTAAAAATATATGAAAAATCATATGAAATGGGAATAGTTATCCAGAATTAAAATTATTTGTTATTAATGAACATTAAAGATATTTAAATGTCTTATATATCATTTCATTTCCATATATGATAATTATTAATTAGATAAAGTGTTAATTATATTCGTTTATATTATTTTGGGGTTTTTTCAATCATCACAAGCTAGTTTTGTCTTATGTATTAATATTATGTATATAATCTGGTTCTAGAACATTAAATAAGTTTTATTAAACATATTAATATATGTTTTAACAATAATAATGTTTTTTAACCCACCTTGAAGGAATAATTGAAAAATGAAAACTCATCGTCCATGAAGGTTGTAAATTGGCAATTCATGGACCATGATTTGATTTTTAGAAAAAAAAGGTAAGAAAAGATAATTAATGGTTGATATTACATTAAAATAATAATATTCTAGTATATAAATTATACTGGAGTTATCATTCATTTTAATATAGATGATGTACGGAAATGATAATAGAAGATAAGAAAAAGAATGAAAATTAAAAGAATAGAAGTGTATTTTACCACCTGAATTCGAATCCTCCATAACCTCTTTAAAGAACATTTAAATAGTCATTTGGTTGGGACCAGAAATAATATAATGTTTGGGATATAATTTTGATAGCTGTTGGGTAGAAATTGGACAACTTCATAGCTTTGGAGGTGTGAAGAAAAGTGGTGGGGGGGGGGGGGGTTATAGTGGGCCGGAGGTGTGTTTTTGGATTATTTTATACATCAGTTTACTATTTTTTCTCAATACTATCAATAGATTAAACATTATCACTAAATATATTACAATAATGAAGTATATTGCGATATTATGGGCTTAAATCATCCATACATCATATGTGACTCAATAATTTATGTATTTGTTAAATATTGTCAATTGCCGTATTTAACTTTTCACTATAAATTCAACTATTTTAGAAATGTCCCAAAATATCTCCATTACCTTTTTTATGTTTTGAATAAATAAATATATTCAATTTTATTAGAATAATTTTCAATTTTTGAAAAATTTAATTTTTTTAATAAAATCATCATTTACTTGAAAAATATAAATTTCAATATTATAACAGATTTTTTGAAATCTAAAAAATTATTTATGGCCTCATAAAATTTTATTATAATCATAACACAAAAAAATATTAATTAATTAATATATGTCCTGAAAATAAGTTTTCTTTTTAATAATTATATTATTTATTAAATTATAATTAAATAATTATTTTTCACAAAAATACTGACACTTAATTTATCATTTTTAAATCATGTATTTACTTATTAAATGATATATATATTATTTTAATTTATAACATAAAAATATTATATAAATAATTTTATATTTTAATTTACTATTCTGTTGAGCATAAATTATTTATAATGGTCACATTATTATTCCAATGGTCATAATCAATAGTATGTTACATTTTTTAAATCAGTGTTTCAGGAAGCATAAACAATCAGAGATATTATATTTTAAAAGATGCATTTCTAAAATATTTTGGTTGTTACAATAATTGATAAGTTTTATTTTATGGGTTCATGATAGAAGAAGTCAGCCCCAAAAACAAATGGAGAAATAGGAATAAGCATCGTGTGAAATATAGTTCACTTTTAATGATTATCTTTTAAACTGTCTACATTTTTTTTCCAAAAACCGATTTTGAGTATTAATGTTGAAATCATGTTCCCATGTATTAATTATGATTTAATTTACTTATCTCAAAGACATGATTTTCTTATGTTTCTTGTGATTTCATATTTTATATTTCCTTGTTA
Source organism: Viscum album (assembly GCA_963277665.1). NCBI lineage: Eukaryota > Viridiplantae > Streptophyta > Magnoliopsida > Santalales > Viscaceae > Viscum > Viscum album. The sequence continues at coordinate 186,138,735 of OY728150.1, forward strand.
ATGAAATTTAATGAGTAAAATGGGTAATTAAATGATTAAATTGAATCATGAATATTAAAACGGGGACTTGTGATTTAAAGAATTGATTTATTTATGTAAATGTAATTTCAAATAATTTTTCATTCATTGAATTTATGAAGTTTATTTGAATTTAGTTTTTATTGTTAATCATTCATTGAGTTATTGTCTAAAATAATAATTCATATTCCCAACTGGATTTCTTGACCAATAACATCCTATTTTATCTTGAGAATATTTTTGAGTGATATTAAGACATGTCACCTACCAAAAAATCATTTGAAATTGTCAAATTAACAAGTGTGAAAAACCTCATTAAAAATTATTGATTCTCCTTTAGAAAAAACAATTTATCAATAAAATACCACCTTTACATCAATAATTATTTTGCACTTATAAACCATGAATGTCCTTGTTTGGTATCACCTAAGATTCAATCCATTTTTATCCATTTATACACTCATAATATTATTTTCAAGATATTTTAAGTTGAAGAGTGGGGGTGAAGGGATTAATGGTGAATGGGATGATTTACACTTTAGTGGAAACATATGGGGTGCTTTATGTGGGTGCTAAGAAATATCACTGATTCATTCATAGTAATTAATGGTTTTCCATTCATGATAAAATAAAAGATAAAATGAAAACAAATAACCCCAAAAATGAAATAATGGGTTGTGGTTTTACCCAAAATCACCATTACTCGGCCTATATTTTTTTATCATATGTGATTAGTTGGTAGATGTGAGTTTTATTCTAAACATATCTTTTGAAAAAATGATTAATATATTTGATGAATAATAAAATTATAAAAGTATAGAAATTTTCTATAGGGTACACATATAATTCATTTTAATTAAATTTATCATGATATTTTCATTGAGTTTTGGGGATGTTGGGAGTTGTTAAAATTTGAAGGGGAGAATTTCATGAAACTATTATTGTAAATGTCTTTCATTATTCTTTAAGAGATAAACCTACTCCTTGAGAATTCAATATTAAACAGAAATTCTTACCGACCAGAAGAATGAATGAAATTTGAAACTTAATTGAAATACATCATGATTTTACACATCCTTTTTCATTATAATGTCAATAAAGCATCTCATTTACAAGCTTATGGATTAGAGGCATGTGTTTATGATGTGGGCATACCTCTACTTAAATTTGTATCATGAGTGATGAGTGAAATGATTCAGTTGAAGTAAATCATGACCAGGCATGATTAATAATTATAAATTAAAGAACATGAATTAATGAGAATAAATGTTCCATAATCATCAAAATGGTAAAAGTAAAATGAGTGAATTGATTATTTATTTGAAAATTGACAAATTAAATTTATTTTTATTGTGAATTTTGGAATTTTTTTAAAATTGATAATCATATTATGGTATTACATTTAATTTTTAACATTGATAGCATTGGTTCCCTCTTTAACTCCTTGTTGATAATTTATTCTGGAGTACAAGAATGGTATATGGGTAGGGTATTTGACAATCCAATATTATGTGCATGTTTTTGAATAAATTAAGATGATTTTTTAGATTTTTTAAATGTTATAACCCTTGATATTAAATGTTTTAGTAAATATTGGGTAATTTTAATTATAGAATGAAAAGGTTTTAAAAGGAATAAATAATTTTAATTAGAGAATTTTTTAGTGTTTTTCAACATTAAAACCCTTGAATAAATTTTGAAGATTTTTTAGATGTATTTTTATTAAAAATTGACATTAATTTTTGTGAAAAAACTACTGACTTACTCAAAACTAATAAAAAGATTTTGGATTGTTTATTACTATAGTAAAATGATCCATAACTCATTTTTGGTAGGTATGAATAAGCAAGAACTCAGGCTGGTACATTATGTGCTCGTTGTGGCTCAAAGTGTCCATTTTCAGTTTAAAATTGAAAATTCAATATGATATAGGTAACTCACTAAAAATTGAGCTAACACATTTAGATTTCTATGATAATTTAAGATAATGATTCATAATAAATTTGTGATGTGTTGGAATTGGTTTAATATCAAATTCAATTCAATGAAACCTGTATGATTCAATGTTATTGTCTCCAATTTAAAATGACATTTTAGTAAAAACAAATGTGGCATACTCAAAACTAAGGAAAGAAGTTTGGATTTTTTTATTCTATATAAAAACAATATAAGTAATTTAGGATGTGTATGAATCAGTCCAACCTCAATCATACAGATGATGTGATTGATATGACTTCAAGTGGACCTTTTTATTCCAAATTTAGATTAATTTTAGTAAAAACAACTAACATACTCAAAACTGAGAAAACCATTCATATTGTTTTCGTACTTTGGGAAAATAATCTATATGTCATTTCTGATGTTTTGAAATTAGAATCACCTAAATTTGACTCACAGTTTGACTATTATAACTCCAAGAATGCCTTTTTATTCAAAGTTGACATTAATTTTAGTAAAAAACAATTTCTATGCTCTATAAAAGTGTTTTTATTGCATTTGTTTTATATAATATATTTCATTTAAATTCTATTTTTGTAACTATTGATTCTAATTTATATTATTGTTTTGGGTGATGTTTATTGTGAGGTAGTTTGTTATTACATCCGACCGCATTCCCTATTTCTGGTATGGCATTGTGTTATACCATCATACTATAGTATTCCCCTTTATCAGTGATACAAAATGTGCTGGTAAAGGATTCCTTTATTAGAACTTATAAATGCACTGATCAAGGAATCCTTTAGTAGTACATTTATTAGTGCTGATGAAGATTCCTTTTATCAGTGCTAAACAAATGTGGTGATAAATGGTATATTTTAATAGTGCTAATAAATGTGTGATTTATCAGTGCTTTTTTTCATTGATAAACACCCCTTTCTCAGTACTTTTTGGTCACTAATAAAAGCCTTGTACTATTAATCACATACCGGATGTCAGTGTTTATTTAGCACTGACAAAACAATATACTTGCATTGTTAAAGGTCTATTTTGTAGTAGTGATCCTGTTCACTATTCCCCATTTCTCCTTCCATGGATTCTCCATGTACTTACAAACTGCTTCCACTGTATATGAAATGTTTGGTCTCATACAAACCATAGAGAACATGTAGCCCACCACTAATGATGCATACAATACTTGAGACACATCCATCCTGTTTTATTCACTGTTATTTCTCGTTAATGGGGATAACTTGAAATTAACGGCAAGAGGGGTACATATAGTCTTACAGTCTTCCTTATGAAATCATTAAAATACTTTTCATAAGTAATTATTCTGTGACATCCAAATCATTACATTATTTATATATCCATAAATCTGCATCCCATAAATCATTTTTTCATGGTCCCATGTCCTTCATATACAACTCTCTAGAAAATTTTACCTTCGTCTTATAGATCTGATCATTATTTGGTCCTGCAACCAACAATCCATCAACACACAATAGAATATTGATGAAATTGTTACCATTTGAAACCCTAAAATATGAACAAGGTCATGAATGAAGACTTTTTTATCCATGGCTCATAATATAAGAATAAAATCTCTTGTACCAACACCTTGGTTACTGTTTGAGACCATAAACCAAGTTCTTTTTTCATTCATCTATGAAGCCTTTTAGTTGGAGTATATAGATCTCTTCATCATGATCAACATGGAAAAATGTAGACTTTACATCCAAAAACTCTATATGAAAACAATATATTGAATATATCCCCAAAACTATCCGAATAGTCATCACTATAAAAACGTGAGAATATTTCATTGAAATCAATACATTTCTTTTGAGAATATCATTTGACACCCAGATTTTCACGATATCTTTCCACCTAATCATTTTCATCCCAAATAATCTTAAAGATGAATTTTTTGTCGATAACATTACTTTAATATGGTAATGGAAAAATATACCAATTTGTATTCTTGTGTAGGGATTCAAGCTCCTATTACATATATTCCATTCATGATGATAGAACTAGAATATGGGTTGCTCCCAAAAAAATAAGATGACTGTCAATCCTCCGTCAATAAGAAGTACATAATATTGCTCTCAGTGACATATTATAAGAATCATTATGGTTTTATTTTCTACCAAGATTACTGTCATAGTCCTAAATTAACCATTACTTGATAATCGAGCACTGGTAATGCCTCAGAGGAAACTAGTTATTCCTTTAATTTTTCATCTATTTAAATTGTTGTAGTTTTTTATTCTCTTTATCCATATCTATATAAACTTTCATATTCACCATGTCTTCTTCAAATGTGATATCTCTTATGATGATAAGTTTTCATGCAGTGGGGTCCCATAATTATACCCTTCACACCATTAGCATACCGGAAGAAGATATATTTCATGGATCTCGAATCCAACATTGATTTTTCCTTGTTATTAATTAATTTGTATACAGGAAATACAAAATTACATAATCGAGAATAGTTAGCAGATTTACCATTCCACATTTACATCAGTGTCATCAAATAAATCTCCATTAAATAATATCGGTTGATTATATAATATGTGGTATTCATTACTTCTACCAAAAATGTTTTGGAAATTCCTACAGGCTTCAACATCTCCCTTGTTATATCCAATGGGGTTCTGTTCATCTTCTCTATCACTCAATTATGAAGAGGGTTTTATGCCACTGCAAACTATATCTTGATTCATTTTAATTGATAAGAAGTATCAAACTCCTCTTTTTTATATTCTCTAGTATTGTTAGTCCTTAGACACATGATATTCTTTCAATATTCAAGCTACTTATGCTCTTTTAATGATTTGACGACTTAAAAAAAATCTAATTTTTTCTTGACTCGGTACACCTAAAATATCCTTGAATAATTATAAATTAAGGATAAAAAATAACTTTCTCCTCCTAGAGATATAATCAGTTCTCTCAAAATGTTATAATGTGTCAAATCTAAGATATACTTGCTTCCTATTGTTGATGCCCCAAACATTAACACGTGTTTCTTGATCAAAACAAAATGCTCACACAATGGTAATGATACCATATTAAGACCATGAAAAAAATCATGATTTGGAAGAATCTTTTGGCCTCACTTTATGATATGGCCAAGATTTTAATTCCACAATGTCATCAACGCTTCTGTCAAGGAAGTTTATCTGATTATTATCTACACATCCGTGAACATTTCACCCATAAGAAAGTACATGTTCTTTGAGATATTCCATTCCTTTTTCACCATAAGCACAAACTTCACAATTCCTTACATGTCATTATTAGTGCGATTCTTTCGTGTGATATCATAAAATTGTCCCAATGAAAATATGTTCTTCTTCAATCCCTTCACATGGGATACTCCATGGATGGTGTGAAAAATACCATCATGCATCATTAGTTTTATGGTACTGAACCCAATTATATTCAAGATTAGTTCATTCCCCATTAACACATGTTCTTCTAGGATGGTTTCTTACTGATCAAACAATTCTCATTGAGAATTAATGTTCCGTGTTTCTCTCAAGTATATTATCCAAGTGTTGTTGAGATGTTTTCTACTTCTGGTAGTCATTATTGCTAAACTAACAAGAATTTATCCATTCCAAGAAGATCTTGTTACATTTACATCCATGTCATGATTTTATATCCCATTGGAACCACAGTCCATCATCACATCTTTTAGCCTTTCATTAATTTCTAGTTGGAAAGTATCAGTCTGTAACATTACATGAATCTTTATTTCCCAAAACTAAAAAATTTCCCTTTTGAATTTTTCGATCTTGAATTTCTCTAACATTTGGACACATCGTCAGCTCAAACCCTCTTCTATTTCTAGAATGTGTATTTAATAATCTCAATAACGATTTTTTGATCTAAAAGGTCACCAAAGTAACCATCCCAAAGCATATTCCAATTTATGAGAATTATTAATACCCAAAAGATGAATGAAACCATGCTTAAACCATACTATGATACCTCTTATTGGGACCGAAAATGAGTAGTCCACTAGAGTATAAATAATTATGATAAGAAGTAAATAAATGATTTTGAAAAAAATTACACAAGATATAATATAAAAATCCATCCAAATCAATGGGTTAAAAGACAACATTCAAATAAAAGGATATCACTATGGGTAAATGTGGGTATACAGTCTCTCACTATCACAAGAAGATAACCCCCATTAATATCACTATTGAATATATTGGGAAACCACATCACAATATACAACAAAATGATACTAGGGGTGAGATTTCCAATTTTTGATATTAGAATTTCTAGGAGAGGTACCCATTTATTGGATGACTCTCCTCCACATTGTCTTCCTTAATTAGATAGTTTGGTGGGGGGTTTTCTACCCAAAACATTTTATACACCAACCCTTCGTTGAAAAATTAAGGGGGCGACATCGTCTAGAAATGAAAAACTACAAAAAACCGCTAAGGCCTAAATTTTCTATAATACACACTATCACCCAAAGTACCATCAATGATACTTTAAGATCCAAAGAGCATGTGTGGATCATTTCTAGAGAGATTCTATATTGGTTCATCTCAATGAAACAATAGTACAACAAAATGGCGGTTTGAAAAATCAATAACTTCTTTGAAGAATGAATCTCAATATAGAGATAATTCTTATTTTAAAATTATTTATAAATTTATCCTCAACAATCATCTATTTGGATCATATATTCATGAGTCATAATTTCACAGATATAATCACAAGACACATCATTATTCAACATGTTTTTCTTATTTATTGAATGGATTAAATGAAAACCCATCATTATGAATGTTATTTAGTGACTTCAGCTCCGTATGTAACCTATAATAAGAAATAGAAATAGGGAGAAAATTTAGTTGTTTTTCCTAATGATTGAGAAATACCAACACCTGCAACCGGTCGAGGAAAGAACAACCATCATATGAGATAGATTCCAAAACATATATTAATGAATTATTATTTACTATATCCATGGGTATTAAACAAAATAAAACAATATTATAAAAATTCACACTACTTTAGTCTCACTAACAGGTAATCCATAAAGAAAGTCAAAAATAAATCTGGATAAGTATTGATGGAAGCATCCAAAAGAGAAATGGAGGGATGAATAATAGGATCATAAGGAAGAAACAATCATAGAATGGGGTCATGAATAGAGAAAATGTGTTTAAGGGATTATTAATTTGATGAAATGATACAATTTTAATCCTTATTAAAAATATCCATTTGCTTCCAATCAGATGTTAATACAAGTCTATCATGAATCCATTACCACTACTAGAAGCATTTTGAGTAACAAAAAATAAAACGAGGTACATGGTAACCTATGATCGGATACCCAATATTTTACCTCTGAGAAAACCCCTTTCTCCATCTCCTCCTACCCTCCATTTATAACTGATTACTATTAAACTCTCTATAATTAGATATTTATTACTTTTAATAATAGATCATTGAAAAATTAAGGATAAAATCTTACCTATGATTTTGAGAGTCATTAAAAAATGAACCTATTTTGGTAAATTATATCTCCAGGTGGTGGTTATATTATTTATAGACTAATTATAGGAAGTTCAGTATGTTCATCCACAAACATCTCACCAAGTGAGAGTCAATAATAGAGGAAAGGTGATCTATGGCCTAAAAATAAATTCATTGACATGGGATCAAATAATTCAATTATGATTATAGATCCATAAAAACACAAATATGTTTTAATCAAATATAAAATTACATATTAATACTCTAAAACAACCATATTTTGAATAAGGTTGTGTAAATAATGAATGATAATAAAAAAAGGCTTTTTTATAGTTTTTGAGATTGTGACGAATGATTTATTTGTTTCATAGAAACATTGAAATGTTTAGAGGGTCACCCATGTTTAAATGTGATAATATATTCTATTTATGAAATTAATTATTATACATTACTTGCCAAAAATCGTAAAAAATGGTAGTTTAAAATAAAAGCATAATGGTTTTCATTGAATCATTGCATTTGTTATGTGAAAAAAAGTCATAAACCCAATCTATGAATCAATTTCATATTATGATGTTGTTTTTATTTGGGATTAATTATATTAAATTAAGAGTAATATTGTTCATGTGTAATCTAGTTTATGGTCAAAAAATTGTTAGAAACAATGAATTAAATATTACACCTATATATTTTAAAATATTTGAATACAAAGGAGACCCTTATTTCTGGGAAACACTTGAAAACCAATTTTTTTATGTTGTCGATCAATCAAATGATCTTTTTTAATAATTTAATAAAGAATTGAATTGAATTTTATTTATGGGAGTGTTGATGGTGTTGGAAACATATGTGAAAGTCCTTCATCCATGAAATTATTATTGAATGATAATAAGGACTACAAAATTCATAGAGTTCATGTTATAATGAACGATAGAGGTGAGGGGATATAGTAAAAAAACCTTCAATAATAACTTAATCAATTTGGTAATTTATAACTATTTTGGAATACTTTTCAACCATCTTATGTTGGGGACCATAATATAATTTTACAAGTTTTAATCTTCATAAAAATGTTTTTTTATGAAAAAGGCCTCAATAAAACATAACAAACTGATTGCAAAAAAAAATGAGATGAATAAATTAGCTAGTGAAGAACACATTGTCGACCAAGAATATGGAGTAGAAAAAGAACATGTAGATAATATGAATAACACAGAATGACCATAATAAAGATTTAATATATTTGAAATTTAAATTTTCCAAAATCATGTGTATATTAGAATACAATGGTGTTAGAAAGAATGAATTCAAATTTTCACATACATATTTGAAAATATAAGCATACAAATGTTATCCTTACATCATTAAAAAAAATGGGGAAAAATTTATCTAATTGACCAACCAACGGATCATTGTTTTACCATTTTATAAGGTAGAAAGTTTTATTTGTTAATGTCATTTTGGATGGTTTTGACAAATTATATGAAATTCCTTCATCCGTGAAATGATTATCGGAGGATCCTATTGACTCTGACATACATATTATTCATGTTATATAGAATGTGAACTGTGGTAGGATATGGTAAAAAATAATTTAATGATATCTTAAGACATTTTATAATGTATTACTATTTCAGTCTACTTTTAATATGCCTGCAGGCTGGGGACTATAATTTACCAATATTATTAAAATTAAAATTAAATATTTTTATAAGTATTTCAGGTTTATATGATTGTCATTGGTTTTATACTTCAACAGTGATATAGTAATTTATTTTTATGTATCTGTGTTCCAATACATCACATAACATATTTGTATTTAAATATTAATAGACATATCTAGTGCTGAAAATAATTTTTATGTGGATTGTATTTGATAACAGGTTAATAAATAATTGGAAATGAAAATATTTTTTTATTATGTTAATGAAAACCAATATTAAAAATAAATTAACATACTCACAATGACATCATTTAAAAAAATATAGTAAAAAAGGCATTAAAACCCTTTTTGAACTGTGCACATAAAAGACATTATATTCGCTATTATGATATATATTTCTATAGGTGTGATAATATACATTTTATTATCACATTAACAACTAGAAATAGAAATCATGGTGATAAAATAATGTATAATTTTATCATTTTTTATCTTGATAAACATTTTATTTATGAAAAAACAAATAACAAAAAACACCCAAATTACACAAAATAATGAAATGAATAAATTAGATTCCAATGAACATGTTGTCAACAAAGAACATGGAGGAACATGAAGAGAATATGATTAACACTAAGTGTCTAAACATAAAAAACCATAATATAGATTTATTATATTTGGAAATATACCATTTATCATCAAATTATGAACACTAATAAAACTCTTATTTATAAAAGCATATTTATTTTTATCAATTGTAATTTTGAACTCATAAAAGTGTTATTTTAAAAATCAATGAGATACCACAAAACACACCGATTATACGAATGGAAGACGAATAAATTAGATCAATTGAAGAATATATTAGTGAAATAGAATATGGAGTAGACGATGAACATACATCATATATGAATACAATTGAGTTGATTTCCTTAAAATCCAAAATAAATATTACTTATGTTTGAATTTTAAAATTTCAAAAAACAAATTATTTAAAAATTATCATGAGAACAACATATTCTCGAAAAAATAAGTTATAAAACATATTTGTATATCCTTATTCATATATGTATTTTTCAATCACTACTATAGAAATAGAATTTATCAATGCTAAAAATGGGTTTTATCAGTGTTAAAAACAACTAACATGCTATGTTCCTTTAACATAATTCACCCTTTCTCAGTGCTAGAAAAAGTTATTATAAAGGATATCTTTATTAGTACTTATAGAAATCATTGATAACGGGGTCCTTTATCAGTTCATTATTTTATAACTCATAAGGGTGTCCTTTATTGGTACATTTTTAGCACTAATAACAGTGTCCTTTATTATTGCTTTTTTATCATGATAAAGTTCATATCAACTACTACAAATCTATAGCCCTGGAGTAGCCCTATAATAGAGAACTAAATTACAAAACATAAATATAAAAGAATATAAATATATATAAAACCATATTAGAAATCAAATATTACATTTCATCATCATTTCAATTAAAAATTTACATAAACAATAATTACATTAATTTCATATTTAAATTAATAAAAAAATTACAACCCAATATGAAAAACTAAAATTCTTATAATAGGAATTTTCCAACAATCGTTCTCTGTAAAAGTACTGTCCCTTTAATAAGACCATTGTATATATAATTAGTACTATATAAAAAAGTTAGGAAAATTAAAATTATAATGATTCATAAACCACATATAATAAATTTTATTTTTAATTACTAAATATTTTAATGATATTAATTGTTATCCTATTATGTATGTTATTAATGTATATATTGTTAATTCTGGATTAATTAATAATTATAGAAATAAATTATAGTAATATTATTAATTATTAATTACATTTTAGAATAATAATCTATATAAATTATATTTTTAATTAGAGAATATATAAATGATATTATCGGTTATTAATATTATTAATTTCTTATATAGTTATTAATTATTATTTCGTTGAATATTATGAAAATTTTGCATTAAAAAACGCACTTTGATTAATACGATCCAAATCGTATGTTCGATTGATGTGCGGTTTATTCTTACACATTTCAGATAAAATATGGATATTTTTACTAATGTTTCAATACAATAAGATCTATTTTCCTAGTTTGGGATATGTGACATGGGTTTTATACTAAAATGACTCTTTTAACATGGAAACATTCACTTTTATTCATAATAGCAATATCGTGTTTCAGATTGACATGCAGTTGATTCCTATATCTCAAAAAAATAAATACGGTTTTTTTTCATAAATAATGAGAAAAATCTGATGTCTTTTGTTTTTTTTTTATAATGTGATATGTATTTTTAACTATACTGATGTTTATTTTTAAAACACACATTTTGAGTCAATCCAGCGAAATAGTGTGTCTAATTGATGTGCAGTAAATTATGACATGAATCAAATGAATTATTTATCATTTTTATAAAGTTTGAATACAATTTGAGCTCGTTATATTGTTTTTGAAAATGTGATGTGGGATTTAATGTCAAATGAAACTATTAATGTGAAAAAACACACATTGAGTCATACCAAGCACATATCTTGTCAGATTGATGTGTGTAAAATTTGTATATGTAGAACATGAATTAAGGATTGTTTTATTACTATATAAAGATAATATAGGTTAATGTTTTATTTTATGACTATGTGATGCACATATTAATCTAAAAGGACACCATAACGTGAAAACATACAATTTTTTTTCATATCGACCACATGTGTTAGATTGAAGTGTGGTTGATTCATACAAATAAATAATGGATTAGTGATCATTTACATAATGTTTGAAGATAATAAAATATTATTTTATTTTTTTGGATATCTAACATGTGTTTTAGATAAAAATACACTGTTTGCATGAAAACAAGCAGTTTAAGTCATATTGGACACACTGTGCATTGGATTAAGGTGTTTTTGATTCCTATAAATCATACTTGAATTGTGTATTGTTTTCCTAAATTATCAAGAAAATACAGTATCATTTTCTCAGTTTTGACAATGTGATGTTCATTTTAAACTAAAAGGACACTTAATTTTTTAATCACACACTTTGAGTCAAAACAACCACATCGTGTGTCAGATGTATGTGTGGTCTACTCCTATAAGCCATAAATTAAATACAGATAAGTATCTTAATATTTATAGATAAAAAAATCTCAGTTTGATGGTTTTTTCCCTATAATGCTCATTTTAGACTAGAATAAGTCTTTAAACCTAAAAATATGCATATTGAATTATACAGACCTCATAATGTGTTAGATTGATGTGCGGTTCATTCTTACATGTCCTAAATAAATTTGGGTTCATTTTAATAAGGTTTGAAAATAGTATGACCTTTTTTCTATGTTTTTAAAATTTGATGTGCGTTTTAAACTAAAATAACACTTCTATTTAAAACAAAATAACATGAGTCATACTAGCCACATAATTTTCCCCATTGATGTGTGGATGATTCCTACAACGAAAAAATGAATTATTTATTTTTTTCCAAAGGTTTGGAAATAATCAAATATTGTTTACTCACTTTTGACAAAGTTGAACACGTTATATTGTAAAATGATACTTTTAATGTGAAAACACACAATTTGAGTCAAAATAACAACATCATGTGACAAATTGATATGAAAACTATTTCTATAAGTCAAGAATGAATTTTGTATCATTTCAATTAATTATCAAGGAATTATGGCGTTGAATTTTTATTTTTGACAAAGTGATGTCTCTATTAAACTAAAATGGCACTTTCATTATAAAAATGAACACTTTGAGTCATACCAGCCACATCATGTGTCAGATTTACATGAGGTCATTTTCTACAGATAAAAAATGAATAATGGGTCATCTACATAAATTTTTTAGGTATTACAAGTTCAATTTCACAGCATTGGCTAAGTGTCACATGTTTTAGTATAAAATGACTCTTTTAATGTGAAAACACATACATTGAGCCATATCGGCCACATCATGTGTTAGGTTTATAGTTGGTCATTTCATACAAATCAAACAAGAATTATGGATTGTTATCCAAATGTATCATGACCATATGATATTTTTTTCTTTTCATTTCATAAAGTGGAACATGTTTTTAACTAAAATGACACTTTCATATTAAAAAAACATTCTATGTCTTACCGAGAATATTGTGTGTCAGATTTACATGTGGTCGATTCATACATGTCATTAATTAATTATGGATCATTTTTCTACTGTTGGAAGACAACCCATGCTCATTTATTGGGTTTTCATAATGTGGAATGAATTATAATCTAAAATGGGACTTTTATCTTCAAAATTTGAAATTTCCATTACACCAGGCACATAATGTATTATTTTGACATGTGGTCACATCCTACACATAAAAAATTCAATATGGATCATTTTTTAATATTTTGAAATCAATCTGATATGTTTTCTCGGTTTTGACAATGTGATGGACGTTTTTAACGAAAATTACACTTATATAGAAAAAAATACTTTGAGTCACATTGGAAACATAATGTATCCTATTGATATGAAGTTGATTAATACATTATAGTAATTAATTATGTGTAGTTATAATAAATATTTAAAACAATTTGAGAATGTTTTCTCAGAACATACAATGTGGAGTGTGTTTTATAGAAAATTGAAACTTTTAATGTGATAACATACACTTTGAGTCATACCGAACTTACCCATAACATCCCAAGTAAATAATGAATAATAGATATTTTTATCTATGAATATTAATGAATTAGATAGTGTTTTAGAGGCTTAAAATGAAAATAAATCCAATCTTAAGCATGGAATACATTAATATTTTTAAAAGATTGTTTTACTACCTTTTGATGGAAAACCATTTTTAAATCATTATTTTGACAATTTTATAAGCTATTTTTGTCAAAATAAACTTATTATTTATAATTGGAACATAAAAATTTACTTTGTGTGATTTTTTGGTATTTTTCTGACAATGTTCATTTTTAATGAATAGTGAAAAATACTGCATTTTACATCAAAACTGCTTTTTAATCTAATTTATTTATATGATTAGATTATATTTTTAATTGGTTTTAAAGTGAAATTATAATATAGTTTTACCATTTGATCCAATGGTTTTCATTAGGATTAATATCCCTTTGTAATTGGGCATAAACTAATGCCAAACTTTTCATATATATTGTTTCAAAAAAACCCGCTATTTGTTTTGACAACGAGAATTATTTTTAAATCAATTATTACAATTTCTTTGTTTGGAATTTGGTAAAATGGATTACATATTTGGAATCATAAGGTCCAAATTATGTAATCAAGATTCTATTTTTTGGACATTATGAATAGTAACGATGGTAATTATCTTTAATTATCTTGATTAATGAGTAATTAGGTAGTTAAAGATAATAAAATGATATCATATAAATACAAAAAGACCACAACATGTGTCCTAAGGATACTGGTTGTCTCATGGCCGACCATGGGATGCCTTGTGCCAAACTTGGGGGCCCCATGGAATCACTTTTGTGAGAAAGTGACTTTTTATCTTTTTATTTTTAAAGAATGTTAAATGTGACAAAGAATGTATCACCTAAGTAAAATATTTTTACTTTTGTCTACATAAATTATCTTTTGGACTATAAATATTCATTAGAAATCTAAAAAGATTTCCTACATCATAATGTTTTATTTATAATTTTTAGATATTAAATTTATTAAATTATTTATGACATCATGATGATGCAGCGATTACCTCATTAATAAAGGATTTAAATAAAATGGAAATATAATGTATAATCTAAGACCTACACATGTCCAAAACCTATTGGATGATTGGATTTCGAACCCTTATCACCTTATCCTAGAAACACATCAATTTGGGTGCATTAATATCCGAAATTCATTCTAAAATAATGTAACATTTTCTTACGTTCCAAGAGTGCCCCTCCTCTCCTCTTATAAAAGGCCCCCACCTCTACCTCCTTACCCACACTTCGAAAGCCTATGGCTCGGCCAAAACCTACCCATTTTGTCTCTCCACATCCCTATCTTTATCCTTGAAGCCTCAATTTGGGCAGAAGTCTTCCCATGGAAGCCTTTGAGCTCAAACCAAAGGGAGTTACCCGATTTTAAGGTAATGTCTTCACTTGAGTCCTTTTGTTTTATTTTGCTTCTTCATCCCCCTAAACTATTTTTATTCATTTATTTTGTAACAGATACAGTATCTTCAATATAATAGGATGTTTTTATAAGAAGTATTCAAGCTATACTTACACACACCTACATCTAATGGTTAAAGGACATACTGTTTCCGTGGATGGTGAATTTATGCCTCCTTAAACGATGATTGTTCAACATTATTTTAACACCTTCAAAGGAGGAAATTACGATGTAAATATATTTATATATGATATATAATATGTTTATTTTTTCCTTAAACTTCTGTATTTTTCATTTTGGGCATACATTTATGGTTTCTATTATGGTTAAACGCGATATCTTCATTTAAGGAAGTGCAGACTACTGCCCCCTCAAAGTGATTTGATTAGTTAAATACCATATGTGGGACGTATAAAGGATGGAACTATGATATTATATATGATATTATACTGGATGTATAATATACCTTTATATCATTATGATTCCATTCTATAAAAATCAAAATAGAAATGAAAGTAGCATTCATGCGTACGTACGGCTTACCGTCTCCATGAACGGTGCATTTCATTTCTTACCTCTAAATGATTATGTAATATTATAAATGAATGAATGTACTGGATATATATGACATATATGATATATACATCATGAATACCATTCTGGATATAATGGATACATGAACAACTTGTAATTATAAAGGGTTTATTTTTGACTCAAGTACCAATGATCATTAAAACGACCGTTATTAACTTAAATAATTATATAGTGTTCATGACATGGAAATAAGTGACATAAAAGGAATAATGAACTTGAAAAAGGTTCTTAAGCAAGTAGAAATTAACTCAAGTTTATTATTCATGACATTAAAGAACGATCGAGTCAAGTCGGACCCGAGGTATGGGACTTCGTCTCAATCTCCTTTCATTGAGGCATATTTTATTTTATACACAACATTCTTTTATATGGTGTATAAACCTCTTTGACTTTTATGTTTATCCAAAAGGAATCTTTTTTATACGAAGCATTTTACTAAACAACAAAAGGGAATGTTTTTGTCGTACGTATGCGACGACAACGATTTCTCCGCCGCCATGACCATTATTTGAGTTTCGGCTTCCTCTACAAGCCATACCGTTTTTAAAAGAAAAATAAATACCATGTTTTACTTTTCTTTTATTTTGGTATTGAAAATGGTTTTCATAATGTTTTTATAACAATGTGTTGTATTAATATCTTGTGATTGAAATGTGGAAATGTTATTTTTCCTTTATGCATGTTTTATGTGATACGATTATGTTGAGGTTCTTGGGAATTATTATCAAGACTGGTGGTTCCATGATAAACTAAGGGCGGGTGAGCCCGATATAGCTCTCCAATGCATTGGGTAATGCGAAGGAGTGAAACGTTAAGGTTTCTCTGAAGCGATTTAGGGAATATACTGTGATGGGTATTCCAAACGTAACCAAGAGGTTTACTCCCTATGTAAGAATGTTATGAATGCCTCAAGTTACCTTCATGTCTTATGATTTCTATGATTTATTCATGATTTTATGTGGTATGTTAAAGTACCTATGTTTTATGGGTAAAGTATGATTTCATTCTTATGTATATATGTACCCATGTTTCCATTCCATATTTTTATATCCCTTACTGAGATTTTTATGCTCATCCCACGTTTTTTGAAATGTTTTTCATAGGTCAAGGGAAAGGTACAAGATATGATTATAGTGGAAAGGAAGTGTCAAGAAAGAATCCATGTTTTATTTTAAATATGTTTCCATTGATGGGAAAGAAGAATACTATCTTTATGTAACCACTTTTTTTATATGTGGAATGTAATGCATGTTTTATGATCTAATTATCCAAAACTCTAAACCCGAAAAGATCCTCAATGTGTAATCTTGTAATAACTCAAGATTAAGTAAGGTTTAAGGCTGGGGCCTTATATTTGGTATCAACGGTCGGTTTAGATAACATTAGGAGTAAGAATTATATTAAATGATTATCCAAAAATATTTTTTTATGGTCAAATTGAAGTGATATATTATTTGAAGATTACCATGTTGCTTCATCAAAGACATGTTTGTTCAGAAGGGTTTTCCACAGAGGAAACGTGGAAGCAGTGCTAGGAAGGCATATAGAAGGAAATAACCTTCTGAATCACCATCCTGAGATGGTCAGAATTGGAACTAAACAGTTTGTTGCAGTAATGGAGCAGTTGACTCAAGCGATAAATGGTGGTGGTATCCATGAACGAGATCTGCCAGATCAACCGCAGAAGAACATGTCAGTGGTGGAACATTTCATGAGGCAACATCCCCCATAATTTAGATAATCATCTGACCCTGTGCTAGCTGAAGGGTGGATTAAACCACTGGCGAATATTTTCGATGTCATGGGGTGTTCATGCAATCAAAAGGTTAGTGTTGCTATTTATCGTTTGGAGGGTGAAGCAGATCAGTGGTGGTTGATGGTTAAAAATATCCGGGACGTTGATGAGATTGATGCTCTCGACTGGGATGAATTTAAAGGTATGTTTCTTGAGAAGTATTTTCCTAAGGCTGTTTGACATAGGATGGAAAATCAATTCTTGGAATTGAGGCAAGATGAAGACTTAGTGGCTGCCTATGAAGAAAGGTTCACTCGATAAGCAATGTATGCTCCAAATTTTATCCAAGACCTTGATAGTAAAATCAATCGTATTTACTGAGGATTAAAGCCAAAATATCGAAGGGCATTAGCTTCTTTGTGAGTTTAAAAGCTATGAAAAGCTTGTTCGATGTGCTGAGAAGGTGGAAATGGATTTTTCCGAGGATAAAGTGTTCTATTACAACCAGTAGAAGAAGAGACCAAGGTGGTAGGAGAAAGGGGAGAATTCTTCAAAAAAAGTCTGATGGTAATAAATCTAAGTTTCCAGTTTGTGATAAATGTGGCAAACGACATGCTGGGGAATGTCTTCTGAATTCTGGAAAGTGCTACCAATGTGGTAAGATGGGACATAAGGTTCACGATTACACTGAAAAAGATCAAGGTGAAGGTAAGACCAAATTTTATTTACAGTTAGTGAAATGTTTTAAGTGCAATGAGATGGGTCACTATGCAAACGAGTGTCTGAAAAAGAGCTTGAGTGATGGGAAGGAGTTAGACTACAAGAAGAAAGGGGTGGTGAAATCCATTTCAACTACTTCAGCAGATGTCGAGCTATCAAATGAAGTTGTATCAGGTACTTTGTTTTTTTTTTCAGATTATGCCAGTGTGTTGTTTGATTCAGGGTCCACAAATTCTTTCATCTCTGAAAACATTTTCTAGAAAAATGGGAATACCATCTCAAGAAATGACTCATGAACTTTTGGTAAAAACACCTGGGGGAAATGTTGAGGCAAAAAGAATTTATAAGAATCTTCCTATCCTTATCCGTGGAAAGAACCTACTTGCAAACCTTATTGTTCTACCTCTAGTAGAGTTTGATGCTATCTTGGGTATGGATTGGCTCTCTATTTACCATGATAAGATTGACTGTAGAGCTAAAGAAGTTTCTTTTCAGAAATACTTTCAGTTTGTGTACAAGAATGAACCCTTACTATTGATAACTTATCAAGAGGCCAAGAAACATGTAAAACATGGAAACGAATGTTACCTTGCACACATTGTATAAAATAAAGGAACTATTCAGATTAATGATGTGCCAGTGGTAAATGAGTACCATGATGTTTTTCCTGATGAGTTTCCTGTAATAATACCAGATCGGGAAGTTGAATTTACTGTTGACTTAGTTCATGATGCTAATCCAATTTCAAAACCCCCTTATCGAATGGCTCAAATTGAACTTTTAGAGTTGAAGGAGCAATTGCATGATTTATTAGAGAAAGGATTCATTCGACCTAGCACATCGCCATGGGGTGATCCTGTTTTATTTGTTAAAAATAAAGATGGTTCAATGATACTTTTCATTGACTATAGATCCTTGAATAACATCAATGTTAAGAACAAATATCCTCCTCACATCGATGATTTGTTTGATCAGCTCTAGAGAGCTCAGTATTTTTCAAATATTGACTTGAGATTGGGGTACCATCAGCTAAAGGTAAAGGAAGTAGACATTCCGAAGCCTGTGTTTCGTACAAGATATGGCCATTATGAATTTGTAGTAATGCCTCTTGGGCTAACCAATGCACCTTCTGTATTCATGGACTTAATGAATAGAATTTTCCATGAGTTCTGGGATATGTTTGTGGTGGTTTTCATTGATTATATTTTGGTTTTTTCTAAAATTAAATAGGAGCATGAAAGACATTTAATGGTTATCTTGCAAACCATAAAAGAAAAGAAACTGTATGGAAAATTCAGCAAGTGTGAGTTATGGTTGCAACAAATTTCTTTCCTTGGTCACATTGTTTCTAAAGATGGGATAATTGTTGATCCTGTAAAAACAAAAGTTGTGGAAGACTGGCCAAGACCCACAAATGTAACTGAGATTCGTAGATTCCTTGGTTTGGCAGGCTATTACCGAAGGGTTGTAAGAAATTTTTCACAGTTATCTAGTCCAATGACTAAGCTAACTCGGAAGGGTGTTAAGTTTATCTAGACAAAAGAATGTGATGATTGTTTTCAGGAGTTGAAAAGAAGATTGGTGAATGATCCAGTTTTGGCACTACCTTCGAGGAATGGTGAGTTTGTTATCTACAGTGATGCTTCATTGAAAGGACTTGGTTGAATCCAAATGCATAATGATCAGGTAATTTCTTATTCTTCACGAAAGTTGAAAACTCATGAGGTAAATTACCCTACACATGCTTTTGAATTAGCTACTCTTGTTTTCTCTTTAAAAATTTGTAGGGATCATTTGTATGGAGTAAAGTGAGAAATAAATACTGATCAAAAAAGTTTAAAGTATATATTCACTCAGAAAGAGTTAAACATGAGGCATAGGAGATGGCTAGAATTAATCAAGGATTATGATTGTACAATTCATTACCATCCAGGAAAAGCAAATAAAGTGGCTGATTCTTTGAGTCGAAAAAGTAATGCTTCATTAGCAATGTGGAATTTGGAACGTGATCCTTTGGTTAAGGATTTGATGAACTTTGAAATAGAAGTCATTGGTGGAGGAAGTTCTTCTGTTTTGTTTCAGTTATCAGTGAGATCATCTCTATCAGATAGAATAAAGCAATCACAGAAGAAAGAAAGTGAGTTGCAGAAAAAGGTAGAGCTGGTTCAGAAAGGTAAGTTTCCTGAATTCAACATTGATAATGATTGCGTTTTGAGATTTGTGAAGAGATTGGGTGTGCCTTGTGATTCATAGTTGAAGAGAGAGTTGTTATGTGAAGCTCATAGTTCTCCATTTTCAGTTCATCCTGGTAGTACTAGGATATATAGATATCTGCGGGAGTATTACTGGTGGGATGGAATGAAAAGAGATATTGCTGATTTTACTGTGAAGTGTTTGACTTGTAAGCAGGTTAAAGCAGAGCGGCAGTTACCGAAAGGGATGCTTCAGCCTCTACTAGTGCCAGAGTGAAAATGGGAGAATAAATCCATGAAAATTGTTGTGGGATTACCGAAGACATCTCTAGGTAATAATGAAATCTAGGTTATTGTTGATCGTTTGACTAAATCTACTCATTTCCTTGCTATACGAGATACTTTTTCCTTAGATCAACTTTCCCGTTTGTATCTTAAAGAGATAGTCAGGTTACATGGAGTTCCCCTCTCCATTTTATATGACTGTGATCCCAGGTTCACTTCAAACTTTTGGAAAGGCCTTCAGAAGTCGTTGGGTACTGAATTAAATTTTAGTACAACATTTCATCCTCAATTAGATGGGCAGTCAGAATGAACAATTCAGACCATGGAGGATATGCTACGAGCTTGTTCGATGGATTATCAGGTAAGTTGGGACCAACATCTTTATTTGGTTGAATTTTCATATAATAGTAGTTTTCATTCTAGTATACAGATGGCACCATTTGAGGCGTTATATGGGAAGCAGTGTCGAACTCCAGCTTTCTGGGATGAAGAGGGTGAAAGGAAGGTGATGGGACCAGAATTGGTAGAAGAGATGGCAAAAAAAGTTTAGCTGATTCAGAAACACATGAGAACAGCTCAGAGTAGGCAGAATAGTTATGCAGACAACAGGAGGAAAGATCTAACTTTTGAGGTAGGTGATCATGTTTTTCTCAAAGTCTCACCATGGAAAAGTGTGATGCGATTTGGTAAGAAAGGAAAGATGAGTCCAAGGTTCATTGGACCATATGAAATTCTAGAGAGTGTTGGATCTGTTGAATACCGGGTGTCTTTACCTTCGAATTTATCTCAGGTACACAATGTTTTTCATGTTTCGATGTTGAGAAAGTATATGCAAGATCCATCTCATTTTTTGAGTCCAGAGGTAGTTCATCTGGAAGAGAACCTATCTTATGAAGAACAACCGGTCCAAATTCTTGACCATAGGTAGTAAGTGTTACGGAATAAGGTTATTAATCAGGTAAAGTTTTTGTGGAAAAACCACATGATGGAAGAGGCAACATGAGAATCTGAAAATACAATGAGGGATAAGTACCCCCATTTATTAGATAAGTAAATAAATTGTAGGGACGCAATTTTCTAAAGCGGGAAAGGATGTAACATCCCAAGTAAGTAATGAATAATATATATTTTTATCTATGTCTATTAATGAATTAGATAGTGTTCTAGAGGCTTAAAATGAAAATAAATCCAATCTTAAGCATAGAATACACTAATATTTTTAAAAGATTGTTTTACTGCCTTTTGATGGAAAAACATTTATAAATCTATCTTTTGACAATTTTATAAGCTATGTTTTTCAAAATAAACTTATTCTTTATGATTGGAACATCAAAATTTACTTTGTGTGATTTTTTAGTATTTTTCTGACAATGTTCATTTTTTATTGAGTAGTTAAAAATACTGCATTTTACATCAAAACTTCTTTTTAATATAATTTATTTATATGATTAGATTATCTTTTAAATTGTTTTTTAAGTTAAATTAGAATATATTTTTACCATTTAACCCAATGGTGGTCATTAGGATTAATTTCACTTTGGAATTGGGCATAAACTAATGCCAAACGTTTCATAGATATTGTTTCAAAAAAAAACCCGCTATTTGTTTTGACAACGGGAATTATTTTTAAATAAATTATTGAAATTTATGTGTTCGGAATTTGGTAAAATGGATTACATATTTGGAATCATAAGGTCAAAATTATTTAATCAAGAATCTTTTGTTTTTGGACATTATGAATAGTAACGATGGTAATTATCTTTAATTATCTTGATTAATGAGTAATCAGGTAGTTAAAGATAATAAAATGATATCATAATAATACAAAAAGTCCACAAAATGTTTCTTAAGGCTACTGGTTGTGTCATGGCTGACCATGGTATTCCTTGTGCCAAACTTGGGGTCCCTATGGAATCACTTTTGTGAGAAAGTAACTTTTTATCTTTTTATTTTTAAAGAATGTTAAATGTAACAAAGAATGTATCACCTAAGTAAAATATTTTTAATTTTGTCTGCATAAATGATCTTTTGGACTATAAATATTCATTAGAAATATAAAAACATTTCCTACATCAGGATATTTTTGTTTATAATTTTTAGACATTAAATTTATTAAATTATTTATGACATCATGATGATGCAGCGATTACCTCATTAATAAGGGATTTAAATAAAATGGAAAGATAATGTAAAATCTAAGAACTACACATGTCCAAAACCTATTGTATGAGTGGATTTAGAACCCTTTTCACCTTATACTCGAAAAACATCAATTTGGGACCATTAATATCCGAAATTCATTCTAAAATAATGTAACATTTCCTTACTTTCCAAGAGTGCCCCTCCCCTCCTCTTATAAAAGGCCTCCAACTCTACCTCCTTACCCACACTCCCAAAGCCTTTGGCCAAGGCAACCCCTGCCCATTTTGTCTCTACACATCCCTCTCTTGCTCCTTGAAGCCTCAATTTGGGCATAAGTCTTCCCAATGAAGCCTTTGATCTCAAACCAAAGGGAGTTACCTGATTTTAAGGTAATGTCTTCACTTGAGTCATTTTGTTTTATTTTGCTTCTCCAACACCATAAACTCTTTTTATTCATTTATTTTGTAACAAATCCAGTATCTTAAATATACTAGGATGTTGTTATAATAAGGATTCAGTCTATACTTACACACACCTACATCTAATGGTTAAAGGACATACTATTTCCGTGGATGATGAATTTATGCCTCCCAAAACGATGATTGTTCAACATTCTTTTAACACCATAAATGGTGTCCATTAAGATGTCACTATAATTATATAAGATATATAATATGTGTATGTTTTCCTTAAGCTTCTGTATTTTTCATTTTGGTCATACCTTTATGGTATCCATTATCGGTAAACGCGATATCTTCATTTAAGGAAGTGCGGACTACCGCCCCCTCAAAGTGATTTGACTCGTTAAATACCATATGTGGGACGTATAAAGGATGGAACTATTATATTATATATTATTTTATATTGGAATTATAATATAACTTTATATCATTATGATTCCATTCTATAAAATACGAAATAAAAATGAAAGTAACGTTCATGCATACGTACGGCTTACCGTCTCCATTACGGTGCATTTCATTTCTTACCTCTAAATGATTATGTAATATTATAAATGCATGAATGTACAGGATATATGACATATATGATATATACATCATGAATACCATTCTAGATATAATGGATACATGAACAACTTGTAATTATAAAGGGTTTATTTTTTACTCAAGTTCCAATGATCGTTAAAGTGACCGTTATTAACTTAAATAATTACATAGTGTTCATGACATGGAAATAAGTGACATAAAAGGAATAATGAACTTGAAAAAGGTTATTAATCAAGTAGAAATTAACTCAAGTTAATTATTTAGGACATTAAAGAACGACCTAGTCAAGTCGGACCCGAGGTATGGGACTTCGTCTCAATCTCCTTTCATTGAGGCATATTTTGTTTTATACACAACCTTCATTTATATTGTGTATAAACCCCTTTGACTTTTACGTTTATCCAAAAGGAGTCTTCTTTACACAAAGCATTTTAATAAACGACAAAATGAAATGTTTTTGTCATACGTATGCGGCGATAACGACTTCTTCGCCGCCGTGACCATTATTTGAGTTTTTGATTCCTCTACAAGCCATACCTTTTTTAAAAGAAAAATAAAAACCATGTTTTACTTTCCTTTTATTTTGGTTTTGAAAATGGTTTTCATAATGTTTTTATATCAATGTTTTGTATTGATATCTTGTGATTGAAAGGTGGAAATATTATGTTTCCTTTATGCATGTTTTATGTGATACGATTATGTTGAGGTTCTTGGGCATTATTATGAAGACAGGTGGTTCTGTGATAAACTAAGGGCGGGTGAGCCTGATATAGCTCTCCAATTCATTGGGTAATGCGAAGGAGTGAAACGTTAATGTTTCTCCGAAGAGATTTAGGGAATATACCGTGATGGGTATTCCAAACATAACCAAGAGGGTTACTCCCTACGTAAGAATGTTATGAATGCCTCAAGTTACCTTTATGTCTTATAATTTCTATGATTTATTCATGATTTTATGTGGTATGTTAAAGTGCCTATTTTTTATGGGTAATGTATGATTTCATTCTTATGTATATATGTACCCATGTTTCCTTTCCATATTTTTATATCCCTTACTGAGATTTTTATGCTCATCCCACATTTTTTGAAATGTTTTTCACAGGTCAAGGGAAAGGTACATGATATGATGATAGTGTCAAGGAAGTGTCAAGAAAGAATCCATGTTTTATTTTAAATATGTTTCCATTAATTGGAAATAATAATACTATCTTTATATAACCACTTTGTTTATATGTGGAATGTAATGCAAGTTTTATGATCTAATTCTCTAAAACTCTAAACCCGAAAAGATCCTCAATGTGTAATCTTGTAATAACTCAAGATTAAGTATGGTTTAAGGCTGGGGCCTTATAGTTGGTATTAGTAGTTGTTTTAGATAACATTAGGAGTTATAATTATATTAAAGGATTATCCAAAAATATTTTTTTAGGGTCAAATTGAAGTGATATAGCATTTGAAGATTGCCATGTTGCTTCATCTAAGACATGTTTGTTCAAAAGGGTTTTCCGCAGAGGAAACATGGAATCAGTGCTAGGAAGGCATACAGAATGAAATAACCTTCTGAATCAGAATCCTGAGATGGTCGGAATTGGAACTAAATAGTTTGTTGCAGTAATGGCGTAGTTGACTCAAGCGATAAATGGTGGTGGTATCCAAGCATGAGATCAGCCAGATCAACCGCAAAAGAACATGCTAGTGGGGGAACATTTCATTAGGAAACATCCTCCATAATTCAGAGGATCATCTGACCCTGTGCTAGCTGAAGGGTGGATTAAACCACTGGAGAAGATTTTCGATGTCATGGGGTGTTCAGACAATCAAAAGGTTAGTCTTTATATTTATCGTTTGGAGGGTGAAGCAGATCAGTGGTGGTCGATGGTTAAAAATATCAGGGATGCTGATGAGATTGATGCTCTCGACTGGGATGAATTTAAAGGTATGTTTCTTTAGAAGTATTTTCATAAGGCTGTTTGACTTAGGATGGAAAAGAAATTCTTGGAATTGAGGCAAGAGGAAGACTCAGTGGCTGCTTATGAAGAAAGGTTCACTCGATTATCAAGGTGTGCTCCAAATTTTATCCGAGACCTTGATAGTAAAATCAATCATTTTTACTCAGGATTAAAGCCAAAATATCGAAGGGAATTAGCTTCTCGTGAGTTTAAAAGTTATGAAAAGCTTTTTCGATGTGCTGAGAAGGTGGAAATGGAGTTTGCCGATGATCAATTGTTCTATAACAACCAGCAGAAGAAGAGACCAAGGTGGCAAGAGAAAGGGAATAATTCTTCAAAAAAAGTCGGATGGTAAGAAATCTAAGTTTCCAGTTTGTGATAAATGTGGAAAAAGGCATGCTGGGGAATGTCTTCTAAATTTTGGAAAGTGCTACCAATGTGGTAAGATGGGACATAAAGGCTCGCGATTGCACTGAAAAAGATCAAGGTGAAGGTAAGACCAAATTTGATTTACAGTTAGTGAAATGTTTTAAGTGCAATGATATGGGTCACTATGAAAACGAGTGTCCGAAAAAGATCTTGAGTGATGGGAAGCAGTTATAATACAAGCAGAAAGGGGTGGTGAAATCCTTTGCAACTACTTCAGCAGATGTCGGGCCATCAAATGAAGTTGTATCAGGTACTTTGTTTGTTTGTTTTCAGATTATGCCAGTGTGTTGTTTGATTCAGGTTCCACACATTCTTTCATCTCTGAAACCATTTTCTAGTAAAATGGGAATACCATCTCAAGAAATGACTCCTGAACTTTTGGTAAAAACACCAGGGGGAAATGTTGAGGCAAAAAGAATTTATAAGAATCTTCCTATCCTTATCTGTGGAAAGAACCTACTTGCAAACCTTATTGTTCTACCTCTAGTAGAGTTTGATGTTATCTTGGGTATGGATTGGCTCCCTATTTACCATGCTACGATTAACTATAGATCTAAAGAAGTTTCATTTTAGAAATACTTTCAGTTTGTGTACAAGAATGAACCCTTACTGTTGATAACTTATCAAGAGGCCAAGAAACTTGTAAAAGATGGAAATGAATGTTACCTTGCACACATTGTTGAAAATAAAGGAACTGTTTAGATTAATGATGTGCTAGTGGTAAATGAGTACCCTAATGTTTTTCCTGATGAGTTGCCTGGAATAATACCAGTCCGGGAAGTTGAATTTACTGTTGACTTAGTTCCTGATGCTAAGCCAATTTCAAAACCCCCTTATCGAATGGATCAAATTGAACTTTTAGAGTTGAAGGAGCAATTGCAAGATTTATTAGAGAAAGGTTTCATTCGACCTAGCACATCACCATGGGGTGATCCTGTTTTATTTGTTAAAAATAAAGATGGTTCAATGAGACTTTTCATTAACTATAGAGCCTTGAATAACATCAATGTTAAGAACAAATATCCTTTGCCTCATATCGATGATTTGTTTGATCAGCTCCAAGGAGGTCAGTATTTTTCAATGATTGACTTGAGATCGGGGTACCATCAGCTGAAGGTAAAGGAAGAAGACGTTCTGTAGACTGCGTTTCATACAAGATATGGCCATTATGAATTTGTAGTAATGCCTTTTGGGCTAACCAATGCACCTGTGGTATTCATGGACTTAATGAATATAATCTTCCATGAGTTCTTGGATATGTTTGTGGTGGTTTTCATTGATTATATTTTGGTTTTTTGTAAAAGTAAAGAGGATCATGAAAGACATATAAGGGTTATCTTGCAAAACTTAAAAGAAAATAAAATGTATGGAAAATTCAGAAAGTGTGAGTTTTGGTTGCAACAAATATCTTTCCTTGGTCACATTGTTTCTTAAGATGGGATAACTGTTGATCCTGTAAAAAAAAATTTGTGGAAGACTGGCCAAGACCCACAAATGTAACTGAGATTCGTAGCTTACTCGGTTTGGCAGGCTATTACTGAAGGTTTGTTAGAAATTCTTCACGGTTATCTAGTCCAATGACTAAGCTAGCTCAGAAGGGTGTTAAGTTTATCTGGACAAAAGAATGTGATAATTGTTTTCAGGAGTTGAAAAGAAGATTGGTGAATGCTCCAGTTTTGGAACTACCTTCCAGGAATGGTGAGTTTGTTATCTACAATGATGCTTCATTGAAAGGACTTGGTTGCGTCCTAATGCATAATGATCAGGTAATTGCTTATTCTTCATGACAGTTGAAAACTAATGAGGTAAATTACCCTACACATGATTTGGAATTAGTTGCTGTTGTTTTCGATTTAAAAATTTGTAGGCATCATTTGTATGGAGTAAAGTGTGAAATATATACTGATCACAAAAGTTTAAAGTATATATTCACTCAGGAAGAGGTAAACATGAGACAGAGGAGATGGCTGGAATTAATGAAGGATTATGATTGTACAATTCATTACCATCCAGTAAAAGAATATAAAGTGGCTGATGCTTTGAGTCGAAAAAGTAATGCTTCATTAGAAATGTTGCATTTCAAACGTGATCCTTTGGTTAAGGATTTGATGATCTTTGGCATAGAAGTTGTTGGTGCAGGAAGTTCTTCTGTTTTGCTTCAGGTATCAGTGAGATCATCTCTATCAGATAGAATCATGCAAGCACAGAAGCAAGACAGTGAGTTGCAGAAAAAGGTAGATCTGGTTCAGAAAGGTAAGTTGCATGAATTCAACATTGATAATGATTGCGTTTTGAGATTTGGGAAGAGATTGTGTGTGCCCTGTGATTCATAGTTGAAGAGAGAGTTGTTATGTGAAGCTCATAGTTCTCCATTTTCAGTTCATCCTGGCAGTACTAAGATGTATAGAGATCTGCGGGAGTATTACTGGTGGGATGGAATGAAAAGAGATATTGCTGATTTTACTGTGAAGTGTTTGACTTGTTAGAAGGTTAAAGCAGCGCGGCAGTTACCGAAAGGGATGCTTCAACCTCTACCAGTGCCAGAGTGGAAATGGGAGAATATATCCATGGACTTTGTTGTGGGACTACCGAAGACATCTCTAAGTAATAATGCAATCTGGGTTATTGTTGATCGCTTGACTAAATCTGCTCATTTCCTTGCTATACGAGATACTTTTTCCCTAGATCAACTTTCCCGTTTGTATCTTAAAGAGATAGTCAGGTTACATGGAGTTCCCCTCTCCATTGTATATGATCGTGATCCCAAGTTCACTTATAACCTTTGGAAAGGCCTTCAGAAGTCATTGGGTACTGAATTAAATTTTAGTACAACATTTCATCCTCAATCAGATGGGCAGTCAGAACGAAAAATTCAGACCTTGGAAGATATGCTACGATCTTGTTCGATGGATTATCAGGGAAGTTGGGACCAATATCTTTATTTGGTATAATTTTCATATAATAACAGTTTTCATTCCAGTATACAGATGGCACCATTTGAGGCGTTATATGGGAAGCGGTGTCGAACTCCAGATTTTTGGGATGAAGTGGGTGAAAGGAAGTTGATGGGACCAGAATTGGTAGAAGAGATGGCAGAAAAAGTTCAACTGATTCAGAAACACATGAGAATAGCTCAGAGTAGGCAGAAAAGTTATGCAGACAACTGGAGGAAGGATCTATCTTTTGAGGTAGGTGATCATGTTTTTCTCAAAGTCTCACAATGGAAAATTGTGATGCGATTTGGTAAGAAAGGAAAGCTGAGTGCAAGGTTCATTAGGCCATATGAAGTTCTGGAGACAGTTGGATTAGTTGCATACAAGGTGGCTTTACCTCCGAGTTTATCTCAGGTATACAATGTTTTTCTCGTTTCGATGTTGAGAAATTATATGCAAGATCAATCTCATGTTTTGAGTCTAGAGGTAGTTCAGCTGGAAGAGAACCTATCTTATGAGGA
Organism: Viscum album; assembly: GCA_963277665.1. NCBI lineage: Eukaryota > Viridiplantae > Streptophyta > Magnoliopsida > Santalales > Viscaceae > Viscum > Viscum album. Next base: position 186,168,535 of record OY728150.1, read on the forward strand.
ACAAATGGTCCAGATTCTTGACCATAGGGAGCAAGTGTTACGGAATAAGGTGATTAATCAGGTAATGGTTTTGTGGAAAAACCACATGATGGAAGAGGCAACATGGGAATCTAAAAATACAATGAGGGATAAGTCCCCCCATTTATTAGATAAGTAAATAAATTGTGGGGATGCAATTTTCTAAAGGGGGGAAGGATGTAACATCCCAAGTAAGTAATTAATAATAGTTATTTTTATCTATGTCTATTAATGAATTAGATAGTGTTTTAGAGGCTTAAAATGAAAATAAATCCAATCTTAAGCATGGAATACACTAATATTTTTAAAAGATTGTTTTAATGCCTTTTGATGGAAAGCCATTTATAAATCTATATTTTGACAATTTTATAAGCTATGTTTGTCAAATTAAACTTATTCTTTATTATTGAATCATCAATATTTACTTTGTGTGATTTTTTGGTATTTTTCTGACAATGTTCATTTTTAATGAATAGTGAAAAATACTGTATTTTACATCAAAACTGCTTTTTAATCTAATTTATTTATATGATTAGATTATCTTTTGAATATGTTTTTAAGTGAAATTAGAATATATTTTTACCATTTAATCCAATGGTGGTCATTAGGATTTATTTCACTTTGGAATTGGGCATAAACTAATGCCAAACTTTTCATAGATATTGTTTAAAAAAACCCGCTACTTGTTTTGACAACGGGAATTATTTTTAAATAAATTATTGCAATTTCTATGTTTGGAATTTGGTAAAATGGATTACATATTTGGAATCATAAGGTCCAAATTATGTAATCAATACTCTTTTGTTTTTGGACATTATGAATAGTAACGATGGTAATTATCTTTAATTATCTTGATTAATGAGTAATGAGGTAGTTAAAGATAATAAAATAATATCATAATAATAACAAAAGACCAAAAAATGTGTCCTAAGGCTACTGGTTGTCTCATGTCCTACCATGGGATGCCTTGTGCCAAACTTGGGGTCCCCATGGAATCAATTTTGTGAGAAAGTGACTTTTTATCTTTTTATTTTTAACGAATGTTAAATGTGACAAAGAATGTATCACCTAAGTAAAATATTTTTAATTTTGTCTAAATAAATTATATTTTGGACTATAAATATTAATTAGAAAACTAAAAAGATTTCCTACATCATGATTTTTTTTATAATTTTTAGACATTAAATTTATTAAATTATTTATGACATCATGATGATGCATCGATTACCTCATTAATAAAGGATTTAAATAAAATGTAAAGATAATGTAAAATCTAAGACCTACACATGTCCAAAACATATTGGATGAGTGAATTGAGAACCCTTATCACCTTATACTCTAAACACATCAATGTGGGACCATTAATATCCTAAATGAATTCTAAAATAATGTAACATTTCCTTACTTTCGAAGAGTGCCCCTCCTCTCCTCTTATAAAAGGCCCCCACCTCTACCTCCTTACCCACACTCCAAAAGCCTTTTTCCCGGACAACCCCTGCCCATTGTGTCTCTCCACATACCTATCATTCTCCTTGAAGCCTCACATTGGGCAGAAGTCTTCCCAAGGAAGCCTTTGAGCTCAAACCAAAGGGAGTTACCCGATTTTAAGGTAATGTCTTCACTTGAGTCCTTTTGTTTTATTTTGCTTATCCAACCCCCTAAACACTTTTTATTAATTTATTTTGTAACAACTCCAGAATCTTCAATATACTAGGATGTTGTTATAAGAAGGATTCGATCTATACTTACACACACCTACATCTAATGGTTAAAGGATGTACTGTTTCCGTGGATGGTGAATTTATGCCTCCCGAAACGATGATTGTTCAACATTCTTTTAACACCTTCAATGGAAGCCATTAAAATGTCACTATATTTATATATGATATATAGTATGTTTATGTTTTCCTTAAGCTTCTGTATTTTTAATTTTGGGCTTACCTTTATGGTTTCCATTATGGGTAAACGCGATATCTTCATTTAAGGAAGTGCGGACTACCACCCCCTCATAGTGATTTGATTCGTTAAATACCATATGTGGGACGTATAAATGATGGAACTATGATATTATATATGATATTAAACTGGAATTATAATATATCTTTATATAATTATGATTCCATTCTATAAAATACGAAATAGAAATGAAAGTAACGTTCATGCGTACGTACGGCTTACCGTCTCCATAAACGGTGCATTTCATTTCTTACCTCTAAATGATTATGTAATAATATAAATGCATGCATGTACTAGATATATGGCATATATGATATATACATCATGAATACCATTCTGGATATAATTGATACATGAACAACTTGTAATTATAAAGGGATTATTTTTGACTCAAGTACCAATGATCGTTAAAACGACCGTTATTAACTTAAATAATTACATAGTGTTCATGACATGGCAATAAGTGACATAAAAGGAATAATGAACTTGAAAAAGGTTCTTAAGCAAGTAGAAATTAACTCAAGTTTATTATTTAGGACATTAAAGAATGATCGAGTCAAGTCGGACCCGAGGTATGGGACTTCGTCTCAATCTCCTTTCATTGAGGCATATTTTGTTTTATACACAACCTTCTTTTATATGGTGTATAAACCCCTTTGACTTTTACATTTATCCAAAAGAAATATTTTTTATACAAATAATTTTACTAAACGACAAAAGGGAATGTTTTTGTCGTACGTATGCGGAGACAATGACTTCTACGCCGCCGTGACCATTATTTGAGTTTTGGCTTCCTCTACAATCGAAACATTTTTTTTAAAAGAAAAATAAATACCATGTTTTACTTTTCTTTTATTTTGGTATTGAAAATGGTTTTCATAATTTTTTTATATCAATGTGTTGTATTGATATCTTGTGATTGAAAGGTGGAAATGTTATGCTTCCTTTATGCATGTTTTATGTGATACGATTATGTTGAGGTTCTTGGGCATTATTATGAAGACGGGTGGTTTTGTGATAAACTAAGGGTGGGTGAGCCCGATACAGCTATCCAATGCACTGGGTAATGCGAAGGAGTGAAACATTAAGGTTTCTCCAAAGAGATTTAGGGAATATACTGTGATGGGTATTCCAAACGCAACCAAGAGAGTTACTCCCTACGTAAGAATGTTATGAATGCCTCAAGTTACCTTTATGTCTTATGATTTCTATGATTTATTCATGATTTGATGTGGTATGTTAAAGTGCCTATGTTTTATGCGTAATGTATGATTTCATTCTTATGTATATATGTACCCATGTTTCCTTTCCATATTTTTATATCCGTTACTGAGATTTTTATGCTCATCCCACATTTTTTGAAATATTTCTCACAGGTCAAGGGAATGGTACATGATATGATGATAGTGTCAAGGAAGTGTCAAGAAAGAATCCATGTTTTATTTTAAATATGTTTCCATTGATGGGAAAGAAGAATACTATCTTTATGTAACCACTTTGTTTATATGTGGAATGTAATGAATGTTTTATGATCTAATTCTCTAAAACTCTAAAATCGAAAAGATCCTCAATGTGTAGTCTTGTAATAACTCAAGATTAAGTAAGGTTTAAGGCTGGGTCCTTATATTACCATTTGACAGATTTATGTCGGATTGATACATAAATGATAAACATGAATTATGGAGAATTTTTATAATCTAACAAGGTAATATATCCTTGTTTCTAAAATTTTTTAATGTGATGCAAGTTTTAAACTAAAATGAAATATTTAATGTGAAAACAGACACTATGAGTCATACCAGCGACATCATGTGTTGGAATTCTGTTTCAATAATTCATATACATCAAAAACAATTATGGACCATTTTCATAATGTGTGAAGAAAATTCATGATAAGTTTCTTATTTTTGTATATATGACGCATATTTTAAAGTAAAATGAAACATTTAATATTAAAATCCACACATTAAGTCATATTGGCTACATAGTGTGTCATATTAATTTAACGAAAATTAATACACATTTTACCTGATTTATGAACCTTTATAATAAATTATCATGAAAATTTGAAATCATTTTCTTATTTTTGAAAATCTAATTCCTGTTTTAATCTAAAGTGATGCCTTTATATTTAAGACATACAATTTGAGTCATAAAAGACACATAATGTGTTGGATCTATGTGTGGTAGATCCCTACACATGAAAAATAACTTATGGATCAATTTTATAATGTTTTAATAAAATATAATATTGTTAACTCATTTTTGAAAATGTTACATGTGTTTTAAAAAAATGACCCTTTTATAATGAAAAGACACACTTTGAGTCTTATCGGATACATCGTGTGTCTAATTGATGTGTGGTCAATCCTTACACATCATAAATGAATTATGTGTCATTTGTTTAGAGTATCAAGAAAATCCAATCTTATAATCATGCTTTTGATAATGTAATGAACATTTTAAACTAAAATGACACATTTATATTGAAAAATGTCAATTTGAGTCACACTGGACACATCGTGTGTCAAATTGATGTTCAACCCATTCCTTGCATGAATTAGGGTTCATTTGATGATTTTTTTAAAAATAAATAGTTTGTTTATTTTGTTTTGACAATGTGATATATGTTTTAAAACCAATTGACACTTTTATATTGCAAACATGCACTTTGAGTCCTACAATTCACATTGTATGTTAGATTGACATTAAATCAATTCCAACACATCATAAATGAATTATAAATCATTTTCAGAAATTTTAAAAAAAATACGGGCATGTTTTCTTAGTTTTGACAATGTGATGCACGTTTTAAACCCAAATTACGTTTATATTGAAAAAACATAAATTGTGTCATACCGGCCACATCGTGTATCTGATTGATTTTCTGTTTATTCCAACAAACAAAAAATTAGTTATTTATTATTTCACTAAAGTTCTAAAACAATATGAGCTCATTTTCTTAGTTGTGAAATTGTGACACATGTTTGGAGTAAAATAACACTTTTATTGTGAAAACACAAAATTTCATTCATACTAGTCTCATTGTTTGTCGAATTGACCTGGGGTTAGTTTTTACACATCAAACAATAAATATGGATCATTTTTATAATTTTTCAAGACAAATAAAAGCTTTCTTTCTTAGTTGTGAAAATGGAATTATAATTTTGAACTAAAATAAATCTTTTAATGTGAACCCACACCATATGGGTCATATCGGGAAAATTGTGTGTCAAATTTACATGGATTCAATTTATATGTGTTAAAAATGAGTTATGCATCTTTTTCCTAAACTACGAATACAATACAAGATCATTTTCTATGATTTGTATATGTGATTCTTGTTTTAAACAAAATTACCTTATAGAGATCAACTAACCTCAAACAATTTTCAACATCCATCACTGGAATAAATTCCTTCATAATTATTCATTTATATATTGATAATTGGGTCATGATATGGTTGAGGAACCTCTATTAATATTTATAGTATCCTTCATTTCCATGTATCTAATTGTAACGAATGTCAATTTAAAGGAATCTATCTTGCTTCTCCATCGTGGAGGTGGAAGTGATTGTTACAGGGCCTATACCATATTTAAAAACTCATCAATAGAATAAATTTCACAAAATGAATATTTTGATGATATGACCATGGAAGTACCTTCCCTATGTATGGGTCACTGATATCAAATCACATTCCTAGAATTTGAGAGGGATTCCATTGAAAATCGTCCCATTTTGGGTATGGTTTCTTCAATGAAAAATCATCCGCCGTATCAGCCTATAGTTCATGGAAAAATATGACCCTTATATAATGGAAACACGTGAAAACAAATTTTTTATGTTTTTGATCAATTAAATGATCAGTGTTAAGTCATTTTACAAGAAAATGGCATTTTATTTATGGCATTTTTGACGGTGCTGAAAACTTATATGATATTTATTCATCCATGGAATGATTATCATAGGATACTAAAGACTATGACATGCCTATGGTTGTTTTAATACAAAACAATAATGAGTATAGGACATGGTTAAAAAATCCTTCAATAATCTCATAATAGTTTTTCTCAGGTATAACTATTTTAGTTTACTTTTCAATGTTTGCATGTTGAAGAATATAATATACTAATATTATTAATATTTTAATTAATTATTTTTATTAATATTTAAGTTTACTTTTCAATTACGTTTATGTACTATAACTACAATATAGTATGTTTATTGTATTGTAACTATGCTATATTGTAACTTTGTGTAAATACATCACAGAACAAATTGGCATGAAACTATTGTTGTAACTAACCACCATTGAAAATAATTTTTATGTGGACTTCAGTTGATATTGGGATAATAAATAAATTTCATTGAAAATATTTTTTTATGGTGATAATGAAGACTGTTAAAAATATATTTACTTATAATTAAATTGTTAAAAATAAATTTACTGATAATGAAATCGTTGGATAACCTATTAAAAAAGACATTATAACCATGTTTTTGAACCATGCATTCAAAATAAAATACAGTAACTATTACTATATATGTATTTTTCGATGTTAAAATATAAATTTTATCATAACTTTAAAAACCAAAAATAAAACACATGGTGATAAAATCATGTCTAATTTTTTTAGTTTAAATATTCATTAAAATGTTATTTATGGGAAAAATAGATAAAAAAACACACAGATTACCATAATATAGATTGATTATATTTGAAAATTAAATTTAAAAATAAATATGTGTATAACAGATGAGATAAATAAAAATTATTATTTTAGTATAAATATTTATCCTGGTCAAGAATGATGGTTTTCATTGACATTTAGTCGTAACATTGAAATGTGTGCCACAACATAGTTCAAACCAATTCTCGATAGTGGTTGGAATTGAAGGGCCCCTTGCCGCACAGATCTTTATTGGAAAAAATTATAAAACCAAACCGAAATTTAGACAATGACCAGAAAAGATTTATATGATAATTAATGTGCAGTTTGTACTAAAACCAACCATCTCACCTCTAAATCGCATGCCAATCCCAATATTTACATCTCCGTTCGACATAATGTAAAATACCCTAAAACATTATGTAGTTCTTGCTACATCCCTTCTATTGGGGTTTGTTGGGGGTAGGGTTATCTGATGATCTACACCTATAAGATGACCATGAACTCACATGGCATGGACACGATGTTTACTGAGTTCACAGTTATGGAGAAGGTGGTACTGGTGGGGCCATTATAGGTGGTGTAGGTGGAGGCCATGGTGGTGGCAGTGGTGCTGGTGGGGGCATGGAGGTCGCAGTGGTACTGGTGGAGGAGTTGGGGATGGGTCCGGTGGAGGACGTGTTGTTGGGGGAGGTCATGGTGGCGGTGGGGTAAGAGGTGGCTCAGGTGGAGGCATAGGAGGTAGAGGGGGTACTGGTGGTGAGGAAGGGGGACTAAAAGGTGCAGGGGTTGGTGGCGGTAGTGCTGGTGGGGCCATTGGGGGTTTCTCCGAGGGAGGAAAGGGCGAATGGGGTGGTGGTGTTTTTGGGGATGGTCATGGTGGAAGAGGGGCAGGAGGTGGTGGCGGGGGAGTAAAAGGTAGAGGGGTTGGCAATGGTGTTGTTGGTGGGGGTATTAGTGGTGTCTTTGAACGGTGTTTTTTTAATAAGTTATATGAAGAAAAAATTAAAATAACATAGGATTAATTTAAAAAAAACACCTGAAAGGTGGAATCCATGACGTCGCCTTCCATACCCCACGCCACCTTTGGCCTAGATCAATTACATGGAAAAGGTTGTGGGGGGAATACTACATTTGGCCTCTATGTGAGTCGAATGGTGGCACCACCTGTGCCTCAATCTTCCTCACAGAATGGCCAAAGACAACATCATTTATGGTACCTTTTCCTCATCTCCTTATAAAAGGGAAACACCCCCATACACATGACTTCATTTTTTCCTCATCTCTCCTAAATCCAGTTCTTCACACTCTAAAAAATTTCTTATTCCTTGCGGTGGATTTGATGGTCCAAAAGAATGTGGTTTTATTTTCGAAGAATAATTTAGAGGTATTTTTTTATTTATTTTTTTTATTTTTTTAATTGAATTCTTTTTATTTTTAAATATTTAATTATTAAGTAGTTTAGTTAGTTCTGAATATTTTTTTATTAGGTTGTTTAATTAGTTATATATAGTTTGGAATAAGAATTTTTATTATTAATGATTATATAGATTAAGTATAGATTAATTATTAGGATTATGTATTTTGAAATTTTGGTAGCATATATATTATGTGGTTATCTAAGCAGTCAAATGAATGTATGGATACAAACAAGTGGATGTGGCTCTAGCATAGAGGTACGTATGGTTAAAACACAAAAACACTGCTCAGAGCTAGACTCGAATGGGAACTGATGCACGACAACTGGCCTTTTTGTACTCCTTGTTTAACACCCCGGTGGGATATCCTTAAGATGATTCATATTTTCTTTATAAACTGCAAAAATATCTAAGAAAAGAAAAATCTAATAAGTATATTTATCAATGATAAAATAATAATTACGATGTTATAGAGAATAATGGATAAGGACAAAAACATTAATGAATTAATGATATTATTAGTAATCGAATTCTTTTAATCAGTTTTTAAAGATGTTATTTATTAACTAGTTGAACTAGTTATATATAGTGTTTAAATAATACATATTATCAGTAAGGATTAATTACATATTAATTAATGATAAAATAAGGATAAAATGTATACATATTATTATTTAACTATAATTGACTAGTGAATATAATATTATTGATGGTTAAAGAAGAAATAATTAAATAATAACATAATAATGATTTACTAATGATTAAATAAGGATTTTTTAGTTAAAAACATTACTACGAAAATCAGTTGATAAAATTAAAATTACGATTATATAAAAAGAAATAGAGAAGAATTTTTTTTGAAATTTTAGTAACGTAAATATTATATAGTTTAGAAATAATAGTTATTAATAGCAGTGAAAATTTATAGATTAGTTAATATATACCATTGGATTAAAAAATGAATACATATAATGACTAACATGTTTTAGGTTATAAAAAGGAATCCTAAAATGATATTCTAATAAATTTTATATTTTCAACTATCATTGTTATTATTGTTTACAATATCATAATTTTGATGAAAAAAACATTTTTGACGTAGGGAGTAATTTTTTCTTATGTGTACTACTATAGGGAGGTTCTTGAAACTTAGAAAGGAGCTTCTTACAATACACAACCAATAATAGTGGATAGTATAGTGGATTGTGAAACCTTAAGTGACCTTCAAGAGAGAATTTGTGGTTCGATAAATTTGGTACCCGATAAAGAGATCAAGTCTATAAGCTATAGAAATATTTAATTCCCAACAACAGTATGGAATCTAGAATTTCCATTGAATACTAATGTATAGCCGGTCTAAGTAATTAATTGATTTTCTCAATGGTTGGATAATACAATGATGGAGTTATATGTTGATGTTTCTTCTGTACAAAAAAAACATCCAATTGTACGAAGTCGTAGACTTATAATTGTGGTTGAAGATAGTCCTACCCATGAAATTGAACGAATTCTAAATGATGTAGAAGAGGACTACCTAGATGATCTCTAAGATATACATGTCAATCTGACATCTAATGAGGACATTTTTAATGACAGATCTGATGGTGAGAATAGTGCTGATGAGGAGGGACCATCAGAAGTTAGGGATGAGGTTTCCAGAAATGCATTAGTTGTACAGAAACCTCAACCTATAATAAATCACCCACCACTCCTTATATCTTGGTCCGGAGTAATGGAATGTGTGCCTAAATTTGACAATATTGTTCTCACACCGAGAACTATGTTCCACAGAGTTGTACCTGATAGGATAGTGAGATGGACAAAAACCTTATATGTTGGAAGTAATTTTCCAAGTATTTATGCATTAAAAAGAATGCTAAAGAGATTTCACATTGAGAGGAAATACAACTAAATATTTCATGAGTCATGTCATAGTAAATATGTTATACGGAGTGAGAATAATGGGGATGAATGTTGATTTTACATTAGGGTGATTCCAGACATTTTATTTAGTAGTTGGAGAATCTCGAGGATTGAGGCAGCTCATAATTGCATTCAACCAAGACATACACAAGATCATACATCATCAGACTTAGAATGTGTGTCATCAATTATTTTTGAGATGATTAGCACATGCCAAGATGTTATGATATCTCTTGTTCAAGATATTCTAAAACATATATTTGGTTATAATATTTCATACAAGAAGGCATGGATGACGAATCATAAGGAAATTTTTAAGGTCTATAGTGACTGGGATGACTTATATCATGTGTTGCCGCAATTACTATCCTTACTGAGGCATCATAACAATGTTTTCACCTATTATGATAGAAATGAACATGTGTCTCACAATAACTGACTGGATCCTTATCTTGTTCAATTTCATCGGTTGTTCTTGGAATTCGACCCCTATATCTCCACATTTCGTTTCAGAAAATAGTTCATTTAGATTGATGGAGTGTTTCTAGAAATAAAATACAAGGAACTAATTGTTGATTGTAGCAACACAAGATGGAAACGGTTCCCATCTTCTGCTTTCCTTTTCCATTGTAGATAAAAAATCTATAAATCATTCAGTTGGTTTCTGGCATGTATTAGCAACCATTTCACCATCATCCGAGGTGTTTGTTTGATATTTCATCACCATCAAAAAATTAATGAGGCAATCAATGTGGATCCTGAGACATGGATATACCCATATGCACATCATCGGTTCTGTATTAGACATATCTCTAGAAATGTGCTTGAAAAATTCCACAATGAACCAATGAAGAAGGAAATCATGAGGATTGGTATGTATTTGATTTCTTATTTTTACTATTTCAACATAATGATAAAATAAAATTTTGTGAAATACCATCTATTCGGTGTAGCATATGAGTCAGATCAATAGCGGTTTGTAGAATGTTTTGAAAAAATCCTCCATCAAATCACAAATTTTATGATTATATGATGCATTTTAGAAAAAATGGTCATTGGTATATGGTTCAGGGAGATATATGAACAAAAGACCACAAACATTGTGGAGTGAGTCAATGGTGTCCTCAATTGGCTTCACAGGAATCTTATAACAGCCCTAGTTCAAGAGACATTATATCAATGCATGAAGTACTTTGTTGATAGAAAAAAACTAAAATCAGATGGAATACAGAAGGGGCTAAGTTAAGAAGACACCTTTAAAGAGATATTGAAAAGAATATTGAATAATCCTATGGTTATCATATCTACCTTTTTCAAAGAGAAGAATCTAAATTGGAATTTACTGAGTGTTCAGAACCCATCAAAAATGGCATCGGTGAAAAAATGGTGGTATTACTGGAAACAAGGTGATGTCAATGAGGAAACATTCTAGCTTTATGGTTTCCATGGACACGCATCATCACAACATGTTCCTTTGTGAACATATCATGGGATGCATATGCTAATCCAGTGTACTAGATGGACACCATTTCCATCTATTTTACCTACACCATGGACAAATATTGGGGAGTGTCGTTATTTCTCAATTCCAGAAGACCAACCGATAGTGATACCTGACATCAATATGTTGTGTCCTTATTGGAGACCGAAGGCCAGTAGGATTCATAATGATAAGAAATTACCTCAAGCACAATCGCAGATTTTGAGATGAACTATACGTTATCAATAAGGTCATGACTAGAAAATATTCCCTAACATTGGTGTGTCGAGTTCAAAATCTCATCCACATTGATGTATTGTCTTAATTGTGACAATCTCATTTGGTAGATTATATTTTGTTATCTATTCTTCTTTCTCGTTTTTATAAACCCCAAAGCCCAAAATCCAAGCACTAAACCTAAAAACATATTTCCTAAAAATTAATAACAAAATACTAATCCCTAAACCATAAAACCTAAACCCTAACCCAAAATTCAAAAAACCAAACTCTATAACCTAATAGAAAAATTCAATCTTATACCCAAAACTCAATATCAGAAACCCTATTCTCCAAATCCTAAAACATAAAAGCTGAATTGTAAACCCCAAAACAACTTATTTTACCATGATTCATCTTAATCCATTCAATAATTATTTAATTATAAACTCCTCTGAAAAATGCCTAACAAAATTAAAGATGCAAAAATTTCGAAATATTATCTCTATGATTCTAAAAATTAGTATACCATTTATCAAAAAATGTATATCTTAGGGAAAAATACATTATATATAAATATCCAATTAATCTAAAATATTTAATAAATACATGCATTATTTCAAGAATTATCATTCTTTTAATTCCTTAAATAAAGTCATATAGTATATAATTTATTTTATAGTCCAAAAAATGATATAAACGGCATCCTAAATTACATTTCAACAAATCATTATCTACATTATTGGTCTCCAATACCATTACATATATATAATTTTTCAATTTTTGAAAAATAAGTCACATTTATATGGTCATCTTCCCCAAATCATGTGTTTAAAATACGTTTAAAATTTTTACGAAATCACATTTCTTGGCCATTGGTGCCATTCAACATAATCTCTCAAATCCATTAAAAATGATACAACAATTCAAAACTGATACATTATATTTTTCTTACGAAGTTAATTTCTGTAATAATATTCTTTCCCATTATATTTCTAGGAACAAAATACACAGGAATAACAATAATTCTACATAAAAAGTATCAACAACATAATCTTTACATTAGTATCTTGGATTAATCTAAGATATATACCTACAATGCTTGTAGAATTAAATTGCATAGTGAATCATCTCATTAAATTTCAAACATTAAACATTGGAAAAATCATTCGTTCCCATACAATCATGATCTTGGTATCCATTCTCCCCATAGTTTTAGTAAACTCTAATTTGCTTATCGTATATCAATGTTTTTACATCCACAATTATAATATGTGGAAAAATTATTAGATATTGTTTTTAAAATTATCTATTCTTTCTCTTATTTTCTCATGTTATATTTATTTCATTCAAAAACAAAATACGTTGTGAAATATATTTATTTTGATAAAACTAACTTTATTAAAAAAATGAGAATAAACATGGCCTCTATTTCAATTTATAAGTCATAACATTATCTTGACCATAATGTTATATTAAAATTTTACACCTAAGAATGATTTCATTTGTTTATATTAAAATATATGATAGCATACTAATCACTCAACAGTATACCCATATTTCAAAGGTCGTGTTAGAGGGTGGTGTTAATCGATCGAACAGGGTGCGTCGACCGCACCATTTTCATCACATGGAGCTTACACATGCCATTAAACCATACTTTCATCGTGTTGGATTATCTTCGATTACCGTATTTGATTTCACATTTGTAGACCATCACTTTCTCGCTACCCTCATTGAGAGGCAGGGACCAGACACACACACATTCCACCTTCCTAAAGAATATATGACCTTAACCCTCTAGGATGTGACAGTGCTTCTCGGTCTTCCAATCTAGGGGAGACCCATTGTTGGACCCACTTGTGCATCTTGGCCAGACCATGCCCAGTTCTTTTTAGGGGTTGATGTTTTGTCCAACTGCAGGGTTACTGATGGAGCATCCATATATAATCCTTCGTTGGAGGTACATATTCCACATTTATGCGATGATGTTGACAAGAAGACTCTAATGTATTATGCCCGTGTATATATATTATGGCTCATTAGAGGGACTTTGTGTACATATTAATTGGGGATTCATGTGCACATGATGTATCTACCCATACTGGTGGACTTTTATTGGGTAGGGTTGTACAAAAGAAGATTAGACTACATGGAATACACATACAGAGTATTATACAAGCTATCCCATAAGGACCACTTCAGTCTCAAGGGATGCAACATCCTCATTCCAATGTGGTCATGGGAGTGCATCCTCGCATTCCACCCCGATCTTTTTGGTCCACTGATTGAGATGGATGTGCTAAAGGATGCTCCACGTGGAAGTAGGCATGATCAATTGTTTATATTGGTTTCCCATGCTACTAGGAGTTTTGGACTTCAATGTCTCATTATTTGTCACTATCGATGTTGTATTTAATTGGTGGTATTAGAAACCAAATTTTGACACAGTTCTAAGACACCATTGAGGCATATATCATCTCATGTTGGACTCTATCTTACCTGACTAGGTATGTATATACATTCTATCACTATCTTACAAATTTAATAATATCATCAATTTTGGTTTTTTGTTAGGATATTTTTAAAAAAAATGAACCTGTCATCTCAGATTTCAGTGATTTCATACAGGTGTATTATGGACTAGTTTCCAGCATACTACACTATTGGGATTGAGGATTCTATGGATCTAGTGCACCCAATTCACTTCTATATTATTATGTGTTAGTAACCTGATAGATTCATGTGCTAGTTTTTCTATGCTCAACCGATTCCATTTATGCTGAGACAGATTGAGCGGCTTCATGGGATGATGATGACAGCGAGGTAGGATGAGGACTTGGACTAAGTACATGCCATTTTATCGACTGCTGGCGCAAAAGTGTAGAGTTTCATATTTATCTTGTACCTATGAATTGATTCTTTCATTCAGAGTAGGTTGAGTATGTGCAAAGATATAGACTAAGTCTATATTGTATCTTACCCGACACAGAAGAGAGATTCAGAGGATGGTATGTCAACAAATATCCATTTTTTTGTTTATCAAATAATTTTTTAATTAATTTTGAATCACATTATAGGGTAGTCACACATAGAAGCTTGTTTACATGATTGATGAAAAGGAAGAGGGGGTCTTTAGCCGGGCATCCATCCACGTTGCATCACTGGAGGCGATGGAATCTTTTCCTGTGCTTTCGGAGAGCATCTTCAAGAATCCAACCCAGAGAGAGGAGGTTTGTACATTTGAGGAACATCCTGCAGCAGCTGCTGGTGTTGAGGAGCCACAACCATTATGACGTAGACTGCGTTGTGATGCACATGAGGCCTCACCTGTTCTACAGGAAGAGGTTGGCCCTCTAGTAGTCCACCCTCAGTCAATTCAGGATGTGGCTCATGTGGCCTGGGATCCGTCTTTCTTGATTGGGTATCCATTGTTCCATTCATCCTAGGGTCCAGATCCTTCAAAACATTGGGGTCCAGATCCATCACAATAATCGGGTCTAGATCCATCGTAGCCTTAGGGTCTAGATCAATCACAATCCTATGGTACTTCTCCATCCACTAGTCCAAATATAGCATTCATCATCTTGAGGAAAGAGAATTTACAATGCTAAAAAAGAAATAATTATCAAGGTGAAGATATGGCGTCCCCTTTAAGTGTACTAAAAAAGAACTCATAATGGAACCATTTATTAGCTCTTTTTAGCACTATTAAAGGACCCAATTTTTCATTTATTTTTTAATTACGCTGATAAATGTTAAAAAAACATAATAGGGAAACATTTTGGCATATCGGGGAGGGTCTTCAGTAGTTCTTGAAGCCCCCTTTAATAGTGCCCCACCCCTAGCCTACACGCCCTCCCAGACCACACGCCCAACAACCACCCCGCCCCCATTAACAGTGCTAACTGCAATTCCACAGGGGCACGCAACCTTCTTCCCTATAGATTCGATCCTAAAACACCTTTCTTAGGTGCCTAAGCCATTATCACCCCCACAATATTTTATTTCTCTCCATTTAATAATATACCTATATATATTGTTATTTTTACTCGTATATTAATATATATTTTTAGTTATAATAATATATATTTATATTTATATATATATATAAATTAATATACATATATACATATATTTACGTATACAAACATATATAGTTATATTTATATATTTATACATTTATTCGTATATTAATATATATTTATTTATTAGATCAGTTTTAAATACATTTATAAAATATGCTTTTTGTGTGTGTTTGTAAATAAATAAATACATATATACAACACACCCACCCACCCAGATATATTATATGTGTATTTATAAGTATAATTATTCATATTTATATATATTTACAAATATTATATATATATATATGTGTGTGTATATGTATATGTTTAGAATATGTAGATAATATATTTCAGTTTGTAAATATAGACACAAACAAATATACACACACACACCCACACACATGATATACATTTATAAATATTAAGATATATTTATTTTAAATAAAATGGATATTGGTTTTATATTTATATAAGCCTTATATATTGTGAAATATAATTTATAAGTAAATATGTATAATTATTTAGTTATAAAATTATATTTTTATGGGTGAGTATATAAAAAATATGTATATATTTTTATATAAATGATTATAAATACCAATACATGATAAAAAATGATAAACATTTTATGTAATAATTTCAATATAAATTTATCCCCTCAGAATAAATTCAATCCCCTATGTAAAAGGACAAAAGACCCCCTAAAATGAGGCTGAAATTCCATTGAATGTTAAAAAATTTTGGTATCCAAACAAAAAAATCTGTTTCAGTGACCTTTTAGGCATTTTTGTCATATAAAAGGTGAAAAATGGTTCCGTTGAAGCATAGGCGTGTAGAGCTCATCGCATGATTCAATTTGATATGTTGTAGTGCTCAAAAGGACACCCGTATCAAAAGTTATGGTCATTTGAAGTTTGAGTTACGTATTCATCTTATTTTAGATATTGTATTGATTTTTTTGATTTTTTAAATCTTTAAATTGTCATTAAATGATTATCAGTAAATGATAATTTGGAGAATATAAATTAATGATTATTTTATGAATTTTTATAATCTCTTTTCATTATATATCTTGTATATTTAGTAGAATGATTATTTATATTTATCTAAAACATATTTAAAAATTATATATTATATTTTTATCAATATAAATATAAATATATATTTATATATCAATATATTATTTATTATGTTTTTTTAAAATATACCCATTATTAGCGCTAGGGAAAAAATCACAGATAACCCCACCATTTATCAGTGCTACTAAAAAAAGAAATTATAAAGTGGGACCCTTTAACAGTGCTAAAAAAAGAAATGATAAAGGGACACTTTTAATATTACTTTTTTAGCGCTATTAAAAATACCATTTATTAGCACATTTTTTAGCACTATTAAAGGGTGGTGTTGGGGAAACCTAGTTTTGTGGTAGTGGTCGCATTCTTGGTTCCCCATTGCGATGATGGACGGTCCTCCTACGACCCTAGTGGGAGATGGATCAGGAGGGCAGTACAAGATTCTGTTGATAGCCCCTCCCACTGACACACAGATGGAGGAAGTGACAGTAGACGTTCCAGTTACCGAGGATCACCCCTCTCCAGGTCATTAGAATCCACTATGAACTCAACATGGATATCCTATTCCCAGACCACCTTACAGGGGAAAATATCCTCACCATTGATATAGACATTTATTATACATGTTTAATTTTATGTTTATCCAGTATTTCATTTTTCATTTATATTTTATGCACAATAAATAATTGACAGATTTCAAAGTCGTCTATTTGAAATATAGGAATAATTATTAATTTCAAGTATATAACATTTTATTATTATAAAATATAAAGTATAGAAACAATGTAAATAGAATTCAAAAGACATAATAAACATCTAAAAAGTTATTTGAAGTATGATTTTTCAAAAATAAAATAAATAAATAAAAATGAATGGAAGATTTGAAAAGTATCTCATATGTGGGAGTGAAAGGAATGAATGTCGACCAGGATCCTAAGCCACCTACATGACATTGAAATCCTATAAAATATATATTATAAGACCCGTATAAAAAAATTAAGAAATCCTGTACTTGTTACATGTTTAATCGATTTTTAAAATTTCATTCATATCGGTCTTATACGTTATATTTTATAGGCTAGCAAGGTCATGTACTAGAAACATTTTTATGTTTCACGTAGGTGGATTATAAATCTTATAAATTATCATTCGTCAACATTTTTTAAGAGAATATTTTTATTTTCCACTTCTTTTATATGATTAATCAATTATTAAAATTTCATTCATATTGGACTTATAGTTTATATTTTATAGGATAGAAAAGTCACATACATGAATGTTTTTTATGTTTCATGTAGGTGGATTATAAGGGTTATAAATTATTTTTCACAAACAATTTTTAAGAAATATTATTATTTTAAACTAATTTTTATATGATTAATCAATTTATAAAATGTCACCAATATCGGTCTTATAGTATATATTTTACAGGTTAGCAAAGTATCATACATGAATCATTTTTAAGATTCTAGTAGGTGGATTATAATGATTATAAATTATTTTTCACTAACATTTTTTAAGAAAATCATTTTATTCTTGACTACTTGTTATATTTTTAATGAATATATAAAATTTCATTCATATCAGTCTTATAATATATATATTAGAGGATATTAAATCACAAAATTCTATCATTATAATGTTTTAATTAGAAGGATTATAAAGCATAAAAATTATTTTTCATCAACCTTTTATAAGAATTTTTTTTATTTTTGGCTACTTTTTATATTTTTGATAAATGTTTTAAATTTCATTCACATATTTCTTGATAGTTTATATTTTATAGGTTATAAATTTCATGTTCGTGAATAAAAGATAAATTATATTTAATCATTTTTTGTAAAAAATATATATATCCATAACTAAGTAATATTAAAATATTTTTTTTTTAAATATTTATAAAAATAAAAAAATTTAAAAAAAATTGATTATTATTTTAGGGAAAAGGTGGCATTTCTGATGTTGGATTTAAGATATATTTTTTAATAAAATTAAACGTATGCTATTTAAAGAAAATTATTCCAAAAACGTATTTAATAAAACTCCTCCAACAGAGGCAAATGTGGAGGAGATGGTGGTGGTGGTGAGGTAGGTCATGGTGGCGGCGTCGTGGGAGGTGGTGTAGATAGCGACATAGGAGGGGAGGGGGTGCTGGTGGTGGGGGAGGCAAAGGTGGAGGGGTTGGTGGTGGTGGTTCTGGTGGGGGTGGCTGTAGTTGAGGCAAAAAAGAGGAGCTAGTTGTGGAGTTAGGGGAGGTCAGGGAGATGGCAGGCATGATGGGGCTTATGTGGAGCATAAGAGGTGGAGGGGGTGATGGTGGCAGTGGAGGCAAATTTGTAGGTGGAGGGGTTTTGGGTGGAGGGGGTCATGGTCGTGGAGGATGTCATGGCAGGGGCTGGTGAGGCAGATTCGGTGGCTGCGACGGTGGACATAGGAACTGACTTTGATTGATGAATGTATGGGCCAAATGTCCCAAATTTTAAAAATAAAAAAAATGTTACTCTATAATACCTTTCCATAATCCATTTGAATAAAATGGTGCCTTGAATTTTTTAATTCGATTAAATATATATAAATTTTTTAATTACATAAATTCAATTTTATCCATAAAATATTAAATTTATCCATGAAACAGTTCATAAATACTCACATTTTCCTTAGTACACATGGATATTGATGTTCATTTAATTATTTATCCCGGGGAAGGTTTTCCCATAGGGCAACCAAATATAAATATCTAATTAGGTTTCCAGTAGTCTATCATACAAAAGATTTTGAGAAATGTTTTTAGACTTTTCTTTGTTTTTCCTAAATTTGATGATAAAATACCCAAGAAAAACACCTTATTATCCAAAAAGCGGGGATAAAAGAATTCTCTATTTTTTACACAATTTTTTGAAGTTATTTTATTGGAAAAACTTCCATAGAATGCACAACGTACATACATAAAATCTATGACAAAGTTCAACCCTTATCATAGCTTTTTTTAATCACCGATAAAGTCATACCTTTATTCATTTAATATATTTGTAGTTTATTTACTGTTTTTTAGTAGATAGATTTATTCATTTTTATTTTTTATTTATTTTATATTATTTTAAAATTATTCATTTAAATATTTATTTATTTATTAATATTTAATATTTTTTTATAATATTTTATACAATTATATTTATATTTAATATTATTTAATAATATATAATCGTAAATGTTTTTAAATATTTTTTGGATTTATTCTTTTTTAGTTTTTCTTTATTTAATATTTTATTAATTTTATACATTTTTAATTTTTATTTATATATGTTTATTCATTAACATATAATTTTTTAGTATTATTTTAATTTGTATAATTAATATTCATTCAATATCATTAGTATATATTTATTATCATTTTTCTAATAATCTATAAAACTAATAAAACTTATTTATTTTTAAAATTTATTCATTATAATGATTTATTTCATGAATAGAAGTTACAAGTTTTATTTTTTTAGTTTTCAATTTAACTTATAACAAATTAGTGTTGTATACAAACACACATTAATTTCATAAACACATTTATGTAATTAATAAAATCATACATAGAAACCAACATAATAATTATGAAATTTATTTATTTTAATATTCATTTTAAAATTCCATTTAGTAGCGTAACATATTAAATATATTATGATTTGAATCAGTAAATTTTATTTATTTATTTTTTATAATATTTTTGTTAATATTATTTATTCTATTTAAATATTTATTATATTTATTATTTTTTAGATTTTAATCATTTTATAATGTTTATTTGCACTTTTTATTTACTGTGTTTTAAAAGGTTTGTCCCAAGTGTGGCACACAACGCTACAAAGACAATTACAAACAAACCACTAATCTGGAGACTCGATCTCGTGACAACGCCCAAAAACCTAATCCATATGCACCACCCTAGCCAACCACAAGGGCCATTTGCTATGCTTAAATTTCATTATTATTCATTAATATTAGTTTAAATATATATTAATTTTTAATTTTATAATATATTTTTTATAATCAATAAAACATATCCATTTTTTATTATTTTTATATATATTTATTTTTAATTAATCAATTTCACTTATTTTTAACATTTATGCATTTAAGATTATATATTCATTAATAATATTAGAAGTATATTTAATAAAATATACTTGTAAATAAATATTTATAAAAAAAATATTTATATTTATATATAAATATATTTATAAATTTATATTTAAAATATTTATAAATTTATATATTTATCAATATAAAGAAATGTATCCCTTAATGAACTTGGTACTTTATCTCTATTCAAGCTATCACAGAAGTCTACAAGTGCCACTACTCCCCCTTGATCTTCTTGGATAAATCGAGCCTAACCTATGGTATGTTATTATTTATAATCATCTCTCATTTATCCATGTATTTTTAAGATTCTTGACTTGTATCAGCTGTCTCACACATATCTGGCACCACCGCACGTAGACACCTCTGATATCCCTTTCTTACTGGTAGTAGGGATGATTTCTTAGTAAATGAGATGATTTGAGGGGATTGATATTTATTTTCCTGTTTTGGAAATAGTAATCCCAATGAATTGGAGAATGGAACTGGCAGAGAATGAGTTTCACGTTCTTGAATCAGAATATAGATAAAAGATCATTGGGATGTGGTGCCAAAGACACATAGAATTAGGATTCTGATTTTGAGTAATTAGAGGAAATGCATGAAAAATAGAAATTGCATGAGAGAAATTTAACTGGGAGAAATAAATTTATCCCCAAATAAATATCTAGAATTACCCCAAAACTAAGGTGGTTCAGAATCGAAACAACCTTGGGCATGACAATTTTTTGTTTAATTTATTATATTATACTTTTATACATTTTTGTTCAATGAGTTTCTGAATTAATATTATATAATGTTTATAATTATTGATATTAATAACAATGAATTTTTTTTTAAAATTTTATGTTATTTATAAATCATTATATAATTTTTATATATATAATTTGTATATAAAATTTTTAAATATTTTGTATAAATATTTTTAATATTTTCTTATATTTAAAGGTTTAAAAATTAATTTGTGATGATGATTACATATACATGTAAAATATTATTAATTTTAATAAATAAATAAATTGATTATTTAAATTATTTTATTTAATATTTGAAATAACATATTTTAATAAATTAATTTTTCAAAATAAAGTAACATTTTTATTCATATATTTTTTAATATTTTATTATTTATATACATGTAGTGACATTAAAATCAATGAATGAATTAAAATTGAAATTAATTTTTTAAGTAATTATGGTAATAAAAATAATATTTTAAATAAATAATATTTTTTTTAATTTAACATAAAATTATATCTTTTCATTTTCATTTAGAAATTGTAACCCAACAAGATGAGATGAAAATATAGTCTTATATTTTCATTTACTAGGTGTATAACCATGTATTATTTATTTGTCACATATTATTTCTTCTTCGAATAGCTAAAAACATATTTTCTCCTTTAGGTGAAATAGCACATGAAAATCTATTCTTCTTGGTGCATGGATAACTTCTACTTTTATTCACGCACGCTATAGTCCATGTATTCTCTTTCATCTCTGTAACGCCCCGACCCTAGATTCCCAGATTTCGTGAATTATTTTAATATATTGGCACGATTACAAGGAATCAAGACCCAAAAGGCCGATCGGTTTAGCATTCTTGGAAAATAGACTACACACATTAACATTACATTAAACATTAGAAAATAAAACACCACATAAATGATTCTTTGAGAATGTCATTAATCAGCTAGCATAACCCTACTTATCAATCATAATATACTTATTTGAATCCTAGGAAAATAAAACATAAGAAATGGGTGAGCTCAAATGCTTAGTAAGGATAACAATATAGCAGAAACATTCTCAAATAAGCATAAACATTTAGGGTAGTGTATATAAATAAAACAAAAGCCTTTTAAACATAAAATTCAGAATAATATTCCAATGATAAATCAAATAATTCGATTTAAATATTCACGTGGATATTCTATTATTTGAATAATCAAATGAAATATCTGTAGTCAATTTCATATTGATGGAATGCATAATGCCAGACTTCATAACCACATAGTCAAGGCCTTGTGACAAGACTACAGATAATATATTGTCAAGCCCTTGTGCCAAGACACTAGTTTGTTTCATGAGACCTACCGATGCATTGAGGAGCTATAGCGGGCTCCACCCGTCACTTACTATGTCCAATGCATTCCTCATATAAAAAGGTTTTAACATAACATAAACATTCATAATAAAAATAGCATTTGAAATGTCAATACTTTATCCATAAACCATGAATGGTATAAAAATAACACATCCATATTCAAAAATATCACAAAACCTTCAATAAAATATGGAATATTTTTATCATAATAAATCAACTTCAAACAAGTTTAAAATCAATCAAAGGATTTTGACACAGATGAAAATGATTTGAAAAACTCTTTTAGAGAAATATCTATATTTCATGAAAAAATTTAAAAGTCACCAAATTTAAAAAGGAAGAAATATAAAGAAATTTTTTAATCAAAGTTTCCCATACCACTTTAAAACATTTCAATGTAAGTAACATTTTAAAAACATTCATGTCCATAAAAATAAATCCTTAAAATCCATTTTGAAAAAATGTACATTAATGAGAACGATTTAAAAGAATAAATATTTAAAACATTTAAAATGATTTTTTAGTAAAAAATTACCTTTAAAAGAATATCTTTGAATACTATTTTATGAAACATGGACATTGATAATAAATATTTCCTAATATATACTTACGTAAAAGCAATCTCGAATAATAAAGAGATTGTGAAATTAACCATTTCTTTGCACTTTCCTTTAGTCAATGGTACATTTATCCTCTTGTATGAATACCATAGTATGTTATTGAATTAGACTAGAACCATATTAATATTTATTATATAATACATGATTCATTTATGACTTTATACTAACCATTTAATAATAATTTACATGTTAAATTAACATTTTGGGTAATAATCGTTTTCTTTATCATACGTGTTTAAACTTGTTACTATTGATTGTATCACTTAGATCAAGATTTAAATAACTCCAGAATATAAAACATGATTTATATATCGTAGATATTTTTAATATTAATATGTATAATAGAAATATATATGAAATGTAAAACACAGTTTATGGAGACAGTTGTCCGTACGTACGCATAAACGTTATTTTCGTGTTTATATCATGTTAAACAGAACTAAGTGAATAAGTTATATGTAAGTAAATATATATATATATATCTAGTAGAATTATTATGTCATATATTACATAATTATTAATGATATATAATTTATAATCATCATTGAATGGTGAACATGGAATTGAATCTCATCACGTCATGGAGACGGTAATCCGTACATACACACGAGTGACAATATCATTATGTTGATGGGGAAATAATATTTAATTTGATGGTATATAAAATATAATGAATAATTAACATGTAATATTTATTATTTAAATCATTTATACTCATTATTATACCGAATCAAATATTGAAGTGTCTGAATTACAAACCACACCGCGACGTGGACACGGTAATCCGTACGTACGCACGTATGGTGACATTGTCATTTATAGGATGGATAGAATAATGAATATGGTTGTAGAATTTATATAATAACATCTTAGTATATAGAATATATTGTAGTTATTATTTTATAATGGAAACAACTAATACATAGGAAGTGGAAGAAGAAAATAACAGGAATGATGTAATGAAATATTTACCTCTTTTTCAGGTTCTTCTTTTTGATTTGATAAAAAGGGACTCATATCTTGGATATCTAACAAATGTAAGCCCTCTAGGATTAATGGAGGAATGTTGGGAGGATATTTGGGCAGCTTTTGGCCAATCCAAATGGATTTTGAGGTGTAAAATTAACAGATTGGGATGTTCCCTTTTATAAGAGAGGTGAGGGTCACTTTAGGAAAAGATTGAAATATTATTTTATAATAAAATCGTTTTTGGATTCTAATGGCTCCAAAATGAATTATTTAAAAAATAAGGTTGGTATGGGCGTAAAACTCTCTGTTGAGCCCTCTGGAAGATTGCTGATTTCATGTTTATAACTGATGTTTTAATAATCACAAATCATCACAACTCATTGATGCTTAATCTGGTTTGATGTCTCATAAACATAATTCCAATCTATGAATGAATCAGTTATCATGTTTTTTTTTAACTATGCTTATTAACTTACAAAGTATGTTTGGAAGCCTTCTGGATCAATCAGACTCACCGATCCATCTGAGTCACCGATCCATCTGAGTCACCGATCCATCAGACTCACCGATCCATCAGAGTCACCGATCCATCAGACTCACCGATCCATCAGAGTCACTGATCAATCAGACTCACCGATCCATCTGAGTCACCGATCCATCAGACTCACCGATCCATCAGAGTCACTGATCAATCAGACTCACCGATCCATCAGACTCACCGATCCATCAGAGTCACTGATCAATCAGACTCACCGATCCATCAGACTCACCGATCCATCAGACTCACTGATGCAAATGAGTCACTGATGCAAATGAGTCACCGATGCAAATGAGTCACTGATGCAAATGAGTCACCGATCCAAGGACTCACCGATGCTGATCAAAATGACTCACCGATCAGATGACAGACCGATGCTGATCAAAATGACTCACCGATCAGATGACAGACCGATGCTGATCTATCTGAGTCACCGATCTTTACTCTAATGCTGATGACCTACCGATCTCTTGAACAGTCATAAACAACTGTTTGAATTTCTTTATCTTTATCTTTATTTATTCTAACCAACGGTCATATTAGTTATATTTTAATACACTGACAATTAATTAATAAAGGTTGTCGGATGTCAGGAAACCGTACCTCGTACCTGCGGAAAGGAAACCTTTTCTATCCTACGGAGCACGTGATATGAACACAAGAAGACTCTGCTGAAAAAGGAATATAGAGCTGCGAAGAAGTGGGAGACAACAAACACAGAGACAAGGAAGCATACGACATACTCGAGAAGAGCTCTGTACATACAAGAAGAACCAAGCAAGACAGAATCAAATATACAATCAAGCCTACTCAAGAAGAGTGGTGTGCATACAATAGATCATTGAAGAGCTTCATCGACTACATCTCACTGCCTGTGAACCTGAAGCATACGACACTCTGCTTCTCAAACAAAATCGAGAAGAGGACTCAGAATCACTTCTGATTAATTCCAAAACGAGTCCAGTGCTACACTGAAATCACTAGAGCCATTTCTAAACTCTACATCTCTGCTCTGTGATTTATTTATTCTACATTTTGAGCAGTGTGTGTTATCTGCTATATTAAACACACACCCTGACTCCTGTACTTTCACTGGAGGATCTGTAAATCCTCAGCAAACTTTTTACACTTCACTTCCCACTGTGGATAGTGGTAGAGGGCTTGTGACCTGGACAGCTGGCTGCTGTTGTTTGTTTTCCCACGTAGAACTGTGGTAGAGGTCTTGTGACCTGGACAGTGTGCTCACTGTTGTTAACCCCGATCCAGGGTGTGGATCACTTTTATATAAACTTTTGAGAGGACTAAGTCTCGGCTTGAGACTGAACCTCTTGGTTACTTCTCTGTGTTTATAGCTATACTATATCCATACTATACATATTTATTTCATATTCCACTGCTATTACTTTGAAATATAATCTATCTTCAAAGCTACTTTGGTAATTAAATTCGCAAGTGTTTATATTTATTATAAATCAGTAAATTGGTTTCAAAAGTTAATTTAATCATAAGATTAAGTTAACTGAGAATTAATCAATCTTTGAGAAACTAATTGAACCTTTATATTCTATATAAATTCACTACAGTTTAATTTATTTTTGAAATTGGGGGATTTTATTAGAAATTGTTTTTAACAGACAATTTTGATTGGAACTCAATTCACCCCCCCTCTTGAGTGTCCACTCCGACCAACACTTGGTATCAGAGGAAGTAAATACTTTCTAAAAGTGCTCTGCTTTTGAACTGTGATTTTAGTTGTATTTTAAAGTTCTTAAAATTTCTGTTATTTCTAAATTTTTATCTCTTTAAAATTCTTTTCGTAATATCATGGATAATAGACTTGAGGGTGCTGCTACTAACCGGCCACCTTTCTTCAATGGAACTAATTATGCTCAGTGGAAACTGAAAATGAAAATTCATCTAGAAAGCATAGGTTTTGATATTTGGACTGCTATTGAATCTGAATACAAAATTCCCACTACTGCTAGATCTACTTGGGATGAACCTACAAAGACTGCTTACAATAACAATTGTAAAGCTATGAATGCTCTGTACTGTGCTCTAGGAGATGAAGAGTTTAATAGAATTTCTGCATGTAAAACTGCATATGAAATTTGGGATACCTTAGCTGTTTCTCATGAAGGAACAACTAATGTTAAGGAGATGAGATTGAATACCTATACTATTAAGTATGATAATTTTAAGATGAAACCTGATGAACCCATTTCTGATATGTATCTCAGGTTCAATGAAATTGTCAACACAATGACCTCTCTGGGAAAGGATGTTCCAGCAAAGGAACAAATTATGAGGATTTTGAGATGTCTACCTGAAAGATGGAGAGGAACCTCTGTCTCCATTAGAGAATCCTGTGACATTGGTGCTCTACCTGTCAAGGAACTAATTGGCAAGCTGATGATGTATGAAGAAGAGCTTAAAGTGAACAAAGAGGAAGACAATGAACCTGCAAGAAAGTCTATTGCCTTCAAGACTACAACCTCAAAGAATAAGGATAAGGAAAAGCTTCAAGCTATCAATGAAAGTACAAGCAGTGAGGAAAGTGAGAATGATTCTGACAGCGATGATGAGATGGCTCAAATAGCCAGGAGATTCAAAAAGTTCTATAGGAAAAAGAAATTTTTTAGGAAACCAAATTACAAGGGAAAGTATGACCAACAAGGCAAATGGAAAAAGGACTGGAAGAAGAATGACAAATCAGATGATGTTGTCTGCTATGAGTGCAAGAGAAAAGGACACATTAAAACCGACTGTCCAAAGCTGAAGTATAAAAAGAAATATGAATACAAGAATAACAAGTACAAGAAGGCCATGAAGGCTACTTGGAGTGCTTCAGAAGACAGCACAAGTGAAGCTGAATCTTCAGACTCTGAAAAGAATCGGGCCAACATGTGTTTCATGACAAACACTTCTGAGGTAACATCAGAGACTCCTGCTTTTAATTCATACTATTCCGGAGAAGATTCTGACTCAGAAAACATGTCAAAATCTGAATTGTTTGAATACTGTGACATGCTAGAAGAAACATGTAATGAGCTTAAAGATAAATATAAAGGTCTAAAGAAACAGTATGCTTTAAATGTTAAGCATAAATCTGATCTGGATATAGAAGTAGAAAAGAATGCTCAGCTGCTTAAAGAGAATACTGAACTGAAATTGTCTAATGAGCAACTCAAGAAAGATTTAGAGAAGTTCACCAATGGTAAAAATACTCTAACACAAATGCTAGGAAAGCAAGTTGCACCTAGATACACTACTGGTATAGGATACCAACCTGGACAAAGGAAAATTGCCAAAACTAGATTCATTCCTAAATCTGGACAGAAGATAGTTAATTCTGGAACTTCTTATGCCTCATCCAGCTATATTCATAGTTATGAATCTAATAAGGTTTATCTTTCAAAGGATGTTATTTCTACAAATTATATGAGACCCATTAGACAAATATGGGTACCTAAAGTGTTATTGGCTAACCTGTCTGGACCCAAGAAGATCTGGGTACCAAAATCATCTTCCATCTAAATCTGTTTTGTAGGAGACCTGCTTGAAGAGCTGTTACAAGAAGATATGGTATTTAGACAGTGGGTGCTCAAGACACATGACTGGAGATTATTCTTGCTTCAAGAGCTTAATAAAAGTTGATGGAGTCTTTGTCACCTTTGGTGATAACTCAAAAGGAAAAAATCATCGGCCTAGGCCAGATTGGTAACACTGATTCAATTTTGATTTCTAAAGTTTTATTTGTTGATGGACTTAAATATAACCTATTAAGCATTTCTCAGTTATGTGATGATGGTTTTCATGTTAAATTTGAAAATGATTCTTGCAATGTTTGTAACTCTAAAAATGTTTTAGTATTTTCTGCTTTAAGAAATGAAAATGTTTATGCTGTTGATTTAGATTCTTTAGCTAAACAGAACATTCCATGTTTAAATGCTTTTCATAAAGAGTCTTGGCTTTGGCACAGAAGATTAGGACACTGCAATGTGCACTCACTTAGAAAACTTTCTAGGAAGAACTTGGTTAGAGACTTACCCAAACTTGAATTTCCAGCAGACAAAGTTTGTAATCCCTGTCAAAAGGGAAAACAACACAAAGTTTCTTTTAAATCAAAGAAAGAAGTTTCAACTTCTCAACCACTTGAATTGGTTCACATGGATCTGTTTGGACCATCAAGAGTTTCTAGTTTAAATGGGAAGCACTATGTCTATGTTCTCGTAGATGACTTTTCTAGATATACTTGGGTATATTTTCTAGCTCACAAAAGTGAAGCTTATTCTTACTTTGTTAAATACTCCAAGTCTGTAGAAAATCTTAGTGGACTCAAGATTAAGACCCTAAGAAGTGATCATGGTCGTGAGTTTGAAAATCAAGATTTTGAATCTTACTGCTCTCACAATGGCTATTCTCATAACTTTTCTGCCCCTAGGACACCCCAACAGAATGGTGTAGTAGAAAGAAGAAACAGAACCCTGCAAGAAATTGCTAGAACCATGCTCAATGAATATGACCTTCCAATTTACTTTTGGGCTGAAGCTGTTAATACAGCTTTTTATGTCATTAATAGAGTCTTGATCAGACCTGTTCTAAAGAAAACCCCTTATGAGTTGTGGAACCATAGGAAACCTAAGGTAAACTACTTCAAAGTTTTTGGCTGCAAAGTCTTTATTCTGAATACTAAAGTTAATCTGGATAAATTTGCATCCAAGAGTGATGAAGGAATTTTCCTAGGTTACTCTATCTCTAGTAAAGCCTATAGAGTTTTCAATAAGAGAACCAAATGTGTGGAAGAATCTGTTCACATCAAATTTGATGAAACTGATCCACATGAGCCTAAAACCTCTCTTGGGAATCTTGAAGAAGATTTGTCTATTCTGGACCTTAATGATAAATCTAAAGAACCTGTTATAAAAGCATCCAGTTCTGGACATTCTCCAGAATCTTCTTCTGTTGAACCTCAATCTCTAGATGAACCTGAAACTTCTAGCTCTATCTTTTCAAGACCATCTAGGACTCTAAAGAACCATCCTTTAGATGCTGTTGTAGGAAATCTAGATAGAGGAACACAAACTAGAGCTTCTCTAAGAAACCAGGTTGAACATCAAGCCTTTCTTTCACAGTCAGAACCTAAAAATATCAATGATGAATTTTGGGTAATGGCTATGCAAGAGGAATTAAATCAGTTTGAAAGAAACAAAGTCTGGGAATTAGTTGACAGACCTAAGGACACTTTGACAATAGGCACAAAATGGGTGTTTAGAAATAAAATAGATGAATCTGGAAATATAGTTAGAAACAAAGCTAGACTAGTTGCACAAGGATATAGTCAAGAAGAAGGTATAGACTATGAGGAAACTTTTGCACCTGTAGCTAGACTAGAAGCCATTAGGATCTTACTTGGATATGCTGCACATCTGGATTTCAAATTATATCAAATGGATGTTAAAAGTGCATTTCTAAATGGTTTTATAATTGAAGATGTTTTTGTAGAACAACCACCTGGATTTACTAATCCCCATTTTCCAAATCAAGTTTTTAAACTTTCTAAAGCTTTATATGGTTTGAAACAAGCTCCAAGAGCTTGGTATGATAGACTTAGCAATTTCCTTATTTCAAAAGGTTTTACTAAAGGGATTGCTGATCCAACTCTTTTCATTAAAAGAATTTCTAAAGATGTTTTAGTTGCACAAATATATGTTGATGATATTATTTTTGGATCTTCTAAAAACTCCTTATGTACTGATTTTTCAAAGGTTATGCAAAATGAATTTGAAATGAGCTTAATGGGAGAGCTTAAGTATTTTCTTGGATTTCAAATCTTTCAAACTAAAAATGGTATTATTTTAAATCAAAGTAAATATACAAAGGATCTTTTAAAACGTTTTGGATTGGATAGTATTAAGGAAAGTAATACACCTATGAGTACTACCTGTAAATTGGATGTCGATGAAACTGGGAAACCAGTTGATCAAACCAATTACAGAGGTATGATTGGAAGCTTACTTTATCTTACTGCTAGTCGACCAGATATTATGTTTAGTGTATGTATGTGTGCTAGATTTCAAGCTAATCCTAAAGAATCACACTTATTAGCTGTTAAACGGATTTTTAAGTATCTTAAGTATACTATAAATTTAGGTTTGTTTTACCCAAAAGAACAATCCTTTGAGTTAATGAGTTATTCAGATGCTGACTTTGCTGGTTGTAAGTTAGATAGAAAAAGCACATCAGGAACATGTCATTTGCTTGGAAAATCCCTAGTATCATGGTGTAGTAAGAAACAGAATTCAGTTGCATTGTCTACTGCCGAGGCAGAATACATAGCTGCTGGTAGTTGCTGTGCACAAATTTTGTGGATGAAACACACTCTATTGGATTATGGATTTAATCTTAAACATGTCTCAATTAACTGTGACAACACTAGTGCAATCAACTTATCCAAGAACCCTGTGTCTCACTCTAGAACTAAGCACATTGATGTCAGACATCACTTTCTAAGAGATCATTACCAGAAGGGTGATATTTCTCTAGAATTTGTTAGTTCTGAAAATCAATTAGCTGACATCTTCACAAAGCCCTTATGCTCTGAAAGAATGAAATTTATTAAACAAGAATTGTGTATGACTGATCTGTGAAACTGATCTGTGAAACTGATCTGTGAAACTGATCTGTGAAACTGATCTGTGAAACTGATCTGTGAAACTGATCTGTGAAACTGATCTGTGAAACTGATCTGTGAAACCGATCTGTGGAACCGATCTGTCACACTGTTCTGTCAATCCGATTTTTTTTTTAAAAAAAAATTATTACTTTTTATTAATTAGTAAATTACTTTTTATGGGAACCCTAAATGATAAAGTAAATGATACGCGGCTATTTATCTTCCCTAAACCTTTGACTTTTCATTTCCCGCCGAACCTCTCAACCTCTCTTCCCCTCTGCTTCGAACCTTCGAACCTTCGAACTCCTGCCTCTCCAAATCCTCGAATGGCTAAGCAAAAGAGACCGAGCAAAGGACCAGATAGCCCTGTACCTTCAAAGCGTGCTCGAGGCGAGTCGAGCAGTACCTCTCAGCGTTCAGTAAATCCGGACCTGGAAACTCGGATTGTAGCTGCAGAAAAAGAAGTAAACTCGGCGTGGCTTCTGTCGAGTAAGTCCCTGTTGCTACAAGTTCTTGAATCTCAAGGATGGATAGACTGGTTTTCAGACAACGCCCGAATATATTATCCAAAGCTAGTACATGAGTTTTACATGAACCTGAAAATCACGCTGGATGGTGTGGAAGCTGCTAGGATGTCATCGGTTGTGAAAGGAAAGAAAATATCTTTCTCATCTAAGCAGTGGGCTGAATGTTTAAACGTACCTCATGAAGGTCGATATGAGGACTATGCTGGCAATATACCCCCAGTCACTGACTATTTTTCTTATGAGCTAGCTCTAGAGATTCTAACTGGAAACAAAGAATCGAGGAGAATCATAGCGTCAGAATTAGATGGTGAAAGCAGACTCCTATTCAAGTTTATTCAGCACCAACTTTGCCCTCGAAGAGGAGATTTTGCTGCTGTTAAGTATCAAGATGTTTTTCTATTGTTTCTGCTCAAAACCCATGAAAAGATAAATCTGTGCAGATATGTGATGGTCCACATAGCTAGTATGCTGAAACCTTCCAAGAAAGCCACGGCTTTGTTTTATTCAAAAATGATATCTACTATGCTCCAGAATCTGGAATGTGTTGATGAAGATGATGAAGTTGTTGAAACAGAGCCTTCCTTCTGTCTCAACAAAGAGATCTGCAAGAGGATGAAAATCAATTGGAACCAATGGAAGAAGTGCTGGGTTGCAGATGAAGATAAGTTGTATGAAGCCTACAATCCCATAGATCATGGCAAGAGGCCAAAGGATGTGAGAGATCCTGGATTAAAACCAAATGAGGAACCAATTTATTCTGATGATGATGAGCAAGAAAAAGCTGCAACTGAAGAAGGAAGTGTGTCTTCTCCTGATGATAGGAGTGATCCAGACACTGCTAGCCCCAAGAAAAGAATAGAATTTGGACCTTCTAGTCCACCCTTAACCCTACCAGAGTCAGAACCTATTCTTGATGATGAAGAAGATTCTGATACTGAGGAATATCACAGTGAAGCCTCTGAGCAGAGTAATAATGAGCAAGGTGATGCTGAAGACAATCATGATGGTGATGATGATGATGCTGATGATGTTGAAGCTGCTGCTGATAGTATCAACAGACCGGTAGATGGTCTTGCTGAAGTTCAAGTAGAACAACCTCAGTCAGTACCAGAAATCCATATCAGTGGCAAGACTGACTCATCAAAAATCAGTGGAACAGCATGCTATGAGAAACCCAACTACACCCTGTGTGCTGCTGTGTGGGATGACTACCCTGGATATGCTGTGTTGGGCTTAGACTATTCTGAAGAAGAAGGCGAATTACCAGAATCTGCTGCAACTGTGAGAAGGAACCCTCCAAGAGAAGTAAGGTCTATTCCTACTGATGATCCTGTAACTGTGAATTTACCTGGTTCTGAAATCTCTCGAGCTGATCATGACAAGTTTAAGACTGAATTGCTAACCATTGTGAGAGATATAGTCAGAGAAGAACTTTCTAATGCCCTTCATCAAGTATCTCTACATGTTTCTGAAAACTCCTTGAAAGCTTTTTCAACGGCAGTCTCAGATGTTCTCAAGCCAGACTTGACTGCTACGGGTGAATTTGTTGGTAGGCACATAGCCTCTTTGAATCAAACCTTGAAGGATCTCCAAGTTATCTTACTTTCTCTGTCAAATGAGTTCAGATCAACCATCTCTGGTATGATGGAAGTTTTAAGAAATCTGATTGAACATCTTAACAAGTCTGATCTGAGGAAGTTGAAAGCTGAACTAACTCATATAGTCGGCCAAGCAAGTACAGGCAAGGTAACCAAAATCACTACTCGTGAGATAGAAGCTCTCAGAGAAGTTGTGCATACAGAGCTAGCTGCTGTTAGAAATATTCTTGACTTAGAATCTTTGAGGAGGATGAAAGAGCTCTGTGATAATAGTCATAAGATGGCCTTAGTATATTCAGCAGATGCTAAGAATGCCCTGCAAGAGATCAAGGAAAAAGTTGATGCTTTCTTTTCCAAGATTTATACAAAACATGAGATGGCTGCAAACTTCAAAGTCCTGGCAGAGAATCTGAAATTACCTCCAGTCACTCAGGCCTTCAACACTCAAGTTCGCCAATTGCAAGATTTTGTTCCTTCCTTGGCACAGTTCATGGAAAACAAGGATGATTTTGAAAAAGCTATGAAGTATGGAGCAGAAGTCATTCAGGACTTCATTCATCTGTTGAAGCCTTACTTGGATGCACAGGCCACTGCCATTGTACTCCCTACATCCGAACCTCTAAGTGCCTCTGATGTCGCTCCAAATCAGCTGTCTGTTGCCCAAGCCCTATCTCAATTGCGGCCAGTCTCTCAGAAAGCTTCTCATCCAGCTCCTGCTCCTTCTCCACAACCTTCTGTGACACCTCCACCTGCACCTGCCAGAGTTGTCCTGCCACCACTTCAGCTCCGTGAACCACAGCCTGCCTCCAAGCCTTCTTCCTTACCTACAATTGATCCAAAGGATAAAGGGAAAGCCCCTTTGTATCCCACCAAATAGCCATGTATTATTTTTGATGGGGTGCTCTATGTATTGCTTGTCTTTTTCTGTGCCTTTATAAAATTTGTTTTTCCTTTGTGTTATGTTCTATCCTGCCTGCACCCTGCTTCTCTTTTCCCTTATCTATGTTCCCTCCTTTTTGATCATCCCAAAGGGGGAGAAAGAAGATATATAATGGGAGAAAGATATATATAAGGAGAAAGAACTATATATCTAAGGGGGAGTACTCTATATATGAAGAGGGAGATCAATATCTCAGGGGGAGAAATCTGAATATTATATATATGGGAATGTTGTCTTAAGAGGGAGATTATTTTTTTTGTTTTTTATTTTTATTATTTTTTTATTTTATTTTTATATATATATATATGAAGATTTGTGATTATCAAAAAGGGGGAGATTGTTGAGCCCTCTGGAAGATTGCTGATTTCATGTTTATAACTGATGTTTTAATAATCACAAATCATCACAACTCATTGATGCTTAATCTGGTTTGATGTCTCATAAACATAATTCCAATCTATGAATGAATCAGTTATCATGTTTTTTTTAACTATGCTTATTAACTTACAAAGTATGTTTGGAAGCCTTCTGGATCAATCAGACTCACCGATCCATCTGAGTCACCGATCCATCTGAGTCACTGATCCATCAGACTCACCGATCCATCAGAGTCACCGATCCATCAGACTCACCGATCCATCAGACTCACTGATCAATCAGACTCACCGATCCATCTGAGTCACCGATCCATCAGACTCACCGATCCATCAGAGTCACTGATCAATCAGACTCACCGATCCATCAGACTCACCGATCCATCAGAGTCACTGATCAATCAGACTCACCGATCCATCAGACTCACCGATCCATCAGACTCACTGATGCAAATGAGTCACTGATGCAAATGAGTCACCGATGCAAATGAGTCACTGATGCAAATGAGTCACCGATCCAAGGACTCACCGATGCTGATCAAAATGACTCACCGATCAGATGACAGACCGATGCTGATCAAAATGACTCACCGATCAGATGACAGACCGATGCTGATCTATCTGAGTCACCGATCTTTACTCTAATGCTGATGACCTACCGATCTCTTAAACAGTCATAAACAACTGTTTGAATTTCGTTATCTTTATCTTTATTTATTCTAACCAACGGTCATATTAGTTATATTTTAATACACTGACAATTAATTAATAAAGGTTGTCGGATGTCAGGAAACCGTACCTCGTACCTGCGGAAAGGAAACCTTTTCTATCCTACGGAGCACGTGATATGAACACAAGAAGACTCTGCTGAAAAAGGAATATAGAGCTGCGAAGAAGTGGGAGACAACAAACACAGAGACAAGGAAGCATACGACATACTCGAGAAGAGCTCTGTACATACAAGAAGAACCAAGCAAGACAGAATCAAATATACAATCAAGCCTACTCAAGAAGAGTGGTGTGCATACAATAGATCATTGAAGAGCTTCATCGACTACATCTCACTGCCTGTGAACCTGAAGCATACGACACTCTGCTTCTCAAACAAAATCGAGAAGAGGACTCAGAATCACTTCTGATTAATTCCAAAACGAGTCCAGTGCTACACTGAAATCACTAGAGCCATTTCTAAACTCTACATCTCTGCTCTGTGATTTATTTATTCTACATTTTGAGCAGTGTGTGTTATCTGCTGTATTAAACACACACACTGACTCCTGTACTTTCACTGGAGGATCTGTAAATCCTCAGCAAACTTTTTACACTTCACTTCCCACTGTGGATAGTGGTAGAGGTCTTGTGACCTGGACAGCTGGCTGCTGTTGTTTGTTTTCCCACGTAGAACTGTGGTAGAGGTCTTGTGACCTGGACAGTGTGCTCACTGTTGTTAACCCCGATCCAGGGTGTGGATCACTTTTATATAAACTTTTGAGAGGACTAAGTCTCGGCTTGAGACTGAACCTCTTGGTTACTTCTCTGTGTTTATAGCTATACTATATCCATACTATACATATTTATTTCATATTCCGCTGCTATTACTTTGAAATATAATCTATCTTCAAAGCTACTTTGGTAATTAAATTCGCAAGTGTTTATATTTATTATAAATCAGTAAATTGGTTTCAAAAGTTAATTTAATCATAAGATTAAGTTAACTGAGAATTAATCAATCTTTGAGAAACTAATTGAACCTTTTTATTCTATATAAATTCACTACAGTTTAATTTATTTTTGAAATTGGGGGATTTTATTAGAAATTGTTTTTAACAGACAATTTTGATTGGAACTCAATTCACCCCCCCTCTTGAGTGTCCACTCCGACCAACACTCTCAACCAATAGGTTTTAGACAAGTTTACTTTTTCATTTTAACCATTTATTTTATATTTAACTCGTAGTTAAATAGTTTAACTTTTACCGTGTCTTCTTGTATTCTTAAAATATATGTTTAATAAACTTACTCTAAACTCCCAAGAGAACATCTAGTGGTTAATTAATGACATATATAATATTATTTAGGCCCTTTTTCCAATCCTTATATTTTTAGAAATATTATATCAACCAATAATATTGTATTTTTTTTTTAAAAACTTTTTTCGGTCAATTTTGACATTATTTGGAATTTGTTTTTTTGTAAAAAATCATTACAGCATGATTACAACGAAAAAATTGATTTAATCAACCCTAAAATGTAATATTAAAATATAAAATTAGTGTAATTCAACAAAAGTCTCAAATTAAATTTATTTGGGTATTTATAACATCAATTATTTTAATCTTTTATTAAAATGGTAATTACTATATCATCATTGGGTTATAAATAAATTTAATTATTTAATGTCTAAATATTATAAATAAAATACCATTATTTATTAAATATTATTAAATTTATAATGAATATTTATAGTTTAATTTATCTTCTGTATAACCCTATATTAATAATATTTTAGTTCTGAAAACTTGGATTTTAATACTTTTAACTCTTCTTTAAATTAAATAATAATAAATGTCTTAATCTAATCCAAGTGTATATAAAGTATCATATTTTATTCATAAGGTTGTTTTGGTCCAATTACACTTATCCGATTGATTTCGGACATGTGTTAGGGCAATTATAATATCATTTTACCCTTAATTGCCCTATTTACTTTTAACAGTGGTAAATAAGTCATAAGTTACCATTAACAAAAAATTATTTTCATATTATTTAACCAAATTTTACTTAATGAGGTTAACCGTGTCTCTTTTATTTTTGGAATTTAACTCACAGAAGTAGTAAAATTATGTTGTATACAAATTTACAAATTCTACTAGGAGGTGGGTAAAAGACGGTAAAAATTCAATAACATTTTTATATATCTAAACATATTTTAAAATGAATCTAATGAATTAAATTTAAAATATATAGGTATAATATATCTATTTTTACCTAAAATAAATTAAATAAAATAAATAATTATTTAAATAAAAAGTTGGTTTTAACCAATAACTCACTGTTTTTCACAATTCATCAAAAATTGAAAGTTTTCAGAAAAATACCAATACTTTACCCAAAGTTAATATTGATATTCTGAATTCATAAATGAAATCTATTTTACCAAATTCATAACATATATGTTTCATTTATTAATTTAAAATTAATTCCCATTGTCTAAACTAAATGGTGTATTTTTAAGAAATAATAGCTATCAAAAGATTAACACTTATTTATGTCTAATTTCAAAGTGAATATACTTACAACGACTAGAATTGGATTAAATGGTAAAAATATAATCTATTTATACTTTTAAAGCATTAAAATGTATTATTTAGAAATATAAATTATTTTAATTAAAAAAGTTATTTTCAGCTAAAATCTAGTATTTTTCACTATTCACCCAAATATGAAAGTTATCAGAAAAACACTAAAAATTTGTTGAAACTATTTTATTAATCCTGGTTATAAAGAATTATTTTATATTTTCAAATTGAATATATAAATTTTTCTAATATTTTATCTAAAAAGGGTTCACCATTAAAAGGTGGTAAAAGGGCATTTTTTTTAAAAAAATACTTCTTTTATCTGAAAAAAATGAATTTGTTCTTATGTCTATGAAACACATAATATTTATTCTAAAAATATAATGATTATATAATTTTCAAGATTCGGTTAATATTATTCATAACTGCTTTTCAACGGCTAGTTTGGTATGTCGTGGGGCGCTTGAACTCAGTGTTGCGTGTAGTGCAAGTTATTTAATTGCTTTGATGAAATAGCGTACTATGAAATCTTGGGGTGTTACATTATTCCCTCCATAAATAAATTGTTTCATCGCAATTTCAAATACTTATTAAAAAATAAAAGGTTGAAAATTGAAAATACCTTTGTGGGAAAACATACATTGGAAATTCGGTTAATAAAATATAGTCTTAAAAAGAGGAAAAGAGAAATGAAATTGTCACCACCAAATTATGATATCGATTATGAGAACGTTGGTGGAATTTAGAGACACAGAATTAGATGAAAAAAGTAAATATTTATTGGGAGTGATTGAGGTCATAAATCACCAACAAGTGTAAAATTGAGGGCCTTATATCCATCAATCTTTGATGATTTAAAATACCATCGGTTCAAAAAATCATAAGGTATTAGGATTACAATTTTTTGGTTTCATGATACCTTCACTAATGTTTAAGAATAAATTTAACCATTTGATAAAGGGAAAAATTATATATATATATATAATTGACATGTAGAGTTTCATCCATCAACTAATTCCTACCACAAACTCATCTTCCACTCAAAAAGATTTCAATAAAATATTCTATTTATTATAATCGTATAGGGTTCCCAAAATAATGAACATATAATTCACTTATCATACCCTTTAAAAAATTACATTATACAATCTAGGGACTTCACATACTCTAGTGGTAGGCGATAAAACCCAATTGCACTATGGTTTTGGGTTTGATTCCAACAACATTGACCGACGTGATAGATTGTCACACGGCATGTCTCCTGTCCTTTTTATAACAATCCAAAAAGATCTTAACAATTGAATCAAATTTCAGACTCAATCCATTAAAACCTTTATACTTATCCAAAATAATTCTATCCAAACTCCTAGTCCAAATTTTATAAGGAAGTTAAACAAAATGAAGATCCTTTTTTCCAAGTAATAACATGTGAACACTTTCATCATGTATTATTTTAAAACATGGTAACACCCAAAAATACCATAAAACCTTATTGATTAAATTTATGCTCTCTTATCCTTTATATAATACTAGATATATTCCTTATATCCAAAATTTTTAATATTCCAACAATGATGAAATAAAATTCAAAAAACTATTAATCTGTTCCAAGGAAGTCAAGAATATCCAATATAATTTATCAAAATCAACCATCTCTTATTCCAAAATCACTACATCATTATGATGACCATATTAAGGATTACCTTTCCATCAACCATTTATTTTCCAAAAATTATAGATTACTATTAAGTCACCTTTCATAGAACCATATAATCACAAATCCTCCATAAAATAGCACTGTAGTACAATCCTTATTTATCTCCATAATTCAAATAACCTGTATATTGCTGATACAACACTCAAATGAAATAACTCTATAATAACAACATAAGAACACTAGTCATTCCTCTTTATCTGATGTAGTATCATAACTTGATTATTATCCAACAAAATCATTTGTGGTATACTCTGATGACTGGGACATTAATACGCATAGTTTCCCAACGCCT
Source organism: Viscum album (assembly GCA_963277665.1). Taxonomy (NCBI): domain Eukaryota; kingdom Viridiplantae; phylum Streptophyta; class Magnoliopsida; order Santalales; family Viscaceae; genus Viscum; species Viscum album. The sequence continues at coordinate 186,209,150 of OY728150.1, forward strand.
TGCAGATGAATCATTTTATATTTGAAACGTTTTTCTTACATTTTCAATCACGTACTTGGTGTCCATTTTCTCCACACGTATAAAAAATTCTGATTCCCTTCAAGCATTTACCATGGTGATTCTCTAAAAAGTTATCACATATGGTAAAATCCTTCTTTTCCATCTTCCATTTATCCATCTTTCTCTATTCCATCATTTTCTTCTCTTTCTTCCCTTCAAAGACATAGGACTCGGAATTTTTTTTACTTATCTCATTAACACATGATACTATTTCTTCATTTGTCAAGAATAAATGGAAGAATATTTCCCTTATAAATGTTGGATTAATAACATGATTGATATGATCCTTCTTACACTTTGGATCATACATATTGTTGGAGTTCACATTCATTTAACTGGGCTCCATTTCTATACAATGTCATATACTATGTCTGTTTATGAATATCAATGAATAATTAAAAACTTTTAAAATACCTAATGTAAATTTATCAGTTGATGGATATAATATATAATCATAAAAATATTTTCTTTGAGGAGGTACATACTCATAAATCCTTCATAATGACTTGTAATGTAAATGATATTTATCCTAAGCATATCCCCCGGGAGTGACATAACCAAGATTGAAGCAAGTCCCGTTGTAGTGTACAGTTCCAGTTCGAGTCTAGCTCAAAGTAGTGTTTTCTGGTTTTACCCCTAGGTACATTTGTGTCAGAGCTGCCTCTGCCTACTCGTATCCGGAAATGGATATATTTTCAAGGAAAACTCAAAAAAATTCTACATTACCAAAATTCTAAGAAGTTCTTCTATACTAATCCTCAAAGTCAATCTTATGGTAATGTGCTCAAATATTAGTTTATCTAAATGTATTTTCCATGGTTATTTCTAAAATTACTTTGATACCAACTGTAATGGCCTGACCCTCGATTCCAAGAGTCAATGCATTATTTTAATACATTGGAATGTTTAAAAGGAATCAAGTCCCGAAAGACCGATCAGTTTAGCAGTCTTGGAAAACAGAATACATTCCTGAACATTACATTACACATTAGAAAATAAAACACCACATAAATTATTTTTTGAGAACACCATTAATAATCTACCTTAACCCAACTTATCAATCATAATATACTTTTTGGAATCCTGGGAAAATAAAACATAAGAAAGGGGTGTGCTCAAATGCTCAAGTAAGGATAACAATATAGCGTAAACTTTCACAAATAAGCATAAACATTTAAGGTAGTGTATATAACAAAAAAATCCATTTAAACTTAATATTCAGAATAAAATGGAAAAGATAAATCAAATAATTCAGTTTACTTATTCACATTGATATTATTCTAGTCGAATAATACATGAAATATATGTAGTCAATTTTATAATGATGGAAAGCATAATCCCGGACTTCATAACCACATAGTAAAGGTATTGTGCCAAGACTACAAATAAGATTCTATCAAGGCCTTGTGCCAAGACACTATTTTTTATCATTATACCAACCGATGCATCGAGGAGCTATAGCGGGCCCCACATGTCACTTAAAACGTCCAATGCATTCTTCAGAGAGAATGGTTTTAACATAACAAAAAACATTCGTATTAAACCTAACATATGAAAGGTCAATAAATTATCCACAAACAATGAATGGTATAAAAATAACACATCCATAGTTAAACATATCAAAAACCTTCAATACAATATTAATGATTTGTATCATAATAAATCAACTTCAAAAAAGTTTAAAATCCATCAATGGATGTTGACATAGTTGAAAATGATTTGTAAAACAAATTTAGAGAAATATCTCTTTTTCCTGAAAACATTTAAAAGCCACACAATTTAAGAAGGAAGACATTTAAATTAATTTTTGAATCAAAGTGTCTCATACCACTTTGAAACATTTCAAAGGAATTTACATTTTAAAAACATTCATGTCTATATAAATAAATCCGTAAAAACCATTTTGAAATCATGAACATTAATGAGAACGATTTAGAATAATAAATATTTAAAACATTTAAAATTATGTTTTTGTAAAAAACTACCTTAAAATTAATCTCTTTGGAAACTATTCTATGAATCATTGATATGGATAATAAATATTTCCCAATAGATACTTACGTAAAAACAAACTCGGATAATAAAGAGATTGTGAAATTAACAATTACATTGCACTTTCCTTTAGTCAAGTGTAAGTTTAACCTCATGTATGAAGACCATAGTATGTTATTAAATTATACCAGAACCATATTAATATTTATAATATCATAAATTATTCATTTATGACTTTATACTACCCATTTAATAATAATTTTCATGTTAAATTAACATTTCTGGTAATAATCGCTTTCTTTATCGTACGTGTTTTAGCATGTTACTCTTGATTGTTTCACTTAGATCAGGATTTAAATACTTACAGAATATAAAGCATGATTTATATATCATATATATTTAGATTATAAATATGTATAATAGACATATATATGAAATGGAGAACACCGTTTATGGAGCCGGTAGCCCGTTTGTACGCATAAATGATGTTTCCATTTTCATATCGTGTTGAACAGAACTAAGTTAATAAGATATATGAAAGTATATATATATTTATATTTATATCTATTAGAATTATTATTTCATATATTACATACTTATTATTGATATATATTTTGTAATCATCATTGAATGGTGAACGTGGAAATGAATCTCATCACGTCGTGGAGACTGTAATCCGTACGTACACACGAGCGACAATATCATTATATTGATCGCGAAATCGTATGTAACTAGATGGTTTATAATATATACAGAATAATTAACATATTATATTTATTTTCTACATCATTTATAATCATTATTATACCCATTAAAATAATGAAGTGTTTGAACAACAAACAACACCACAACGTGGAGACGGTAATCCGTATGTATGCACGTATGATGACTTTGTCATTTATAGGATCGATAGAATAATGAATTTGATTATACCATTTATATAATTACATCACAGTATATATAATATAACTGAGTTATTATTTTATAATGGATACAACAAAGAAAGACGAAGTGGAAGAAGAAATGAACTTGAAAGATGTGATGAAATATTTACCTCTTTTTTGGGTTGTTTCTTTTTATTTGATCAAAAGGGCTCCTTAGGTTGGCTTTCTAACCAAAGGAGACCCTCTAAGAATAAGGGAGGAATTTTGGAAGGATATTTGGGAAGGGGATGGCCGATCCAAATGGCTTTGGAGGTGTGAAATTAAGAAAAGGAGAAGTTCCCTTTTATAAGAGAGGTGAATGTCACTTTAGGAAAGGTTTGAAATATTATTTTATAACAAAATCAGTTTCTGTTTCTAATGGAAAAAAATGAATTTTATTAAGGATAACGTGGGTATGGGTCTAAATCCTCTCAACCAATAGGTTTTAGAAATGTTTAGGTTTCCATTGTAACCATAACTATTAGATTTAACTCTTCATTAAATAGTTTATCTTTTACCGTGTCTTCTTGTATTCTTACACTATATGGGTTATAAACATATTTTATACTTACAAGAGAACCTCAAGTTGTTAACTAATGAGATATATAATATTATTTAATCCCTTTTCCCGAACCTTAGATTTTTTGGAATATTATATCAACCTATAATATTGTATTTGTTGTAAACAACAATTTTATGTCAATTTTGACATTACTTGGAATTTGTTTTTTTGTAAAAAATCATAACAGCATGATTAATTCGAACAAAATTGATTGAAGAAACCCTAACATGTAATATTAACCTATAAAATAAGTGTAATTCATCAAAATTCTAAAATTACATTTATTTGGGTATTTATAATATCAATTATTTTAATCTTTTATTAATAAGGTAATTACTACATCATCATTGGGTCATAAATAAATTTAATTCATTGATATCTAATAATTCTAAATAACAAACCATTATGTAGGAAATTGTATTAGATTTATAATGGATATTTATAGTCTGATTTATCCTATGTAATACCCTATATTTAAAATGTTTTAGTTATGAAAAATTGATTTTTAATACTTTTAACTCTTATTTAAATTAAAAAATAATAAATGTCATAATCTAATCCATGTGGACCTAAAGGATCATATTTTATTCATAAGGTTGATTTTGGTCAGATTACAGTTATCGAATAGAATTAGGAAATGTGTTAGGGTAATTATAATATCATTTCTACCCTTAATTACCCTATTTATTTTTAACCGTGGTAAATAAAAGTCAAAAGTTACTATTCAGCAAATATTATTTTCATCTTATTGAACCAAATTTTACTTATTGATATTTACCGTGTCTCTCGGGTTTTTGAAATTCAACTCACATAATCAGTAAAATTTTGTTTTATAAAAATTTTCAAATGCTCATAGGAGGTTGCTAAAAGACGGTAAAAAATTCAATAAATTTTTATATATCTAATCTTATTATAAAATGACTCCAATGAATTTAATTGAAATTATATAGGTATTATGTATCTATTTTTAACCGAAAATAAATTTAAATAAAATAAATAATTATTTAAATAAAAATTCAGTTTTAACCAGTAACATAGTGTTTTTCACTATTCATCAAAAATTAAAAGTTTTCAGAAAAATTCCAAAATTTCACCCTAAGATAATTTTGATATTATGAATTAAAAAATGAATTATATTTTTACCAAATTCAAAACATATAAGTTGCATTTATTAATATAAAATTAATTCCCATTGTCAAAACCCAAAGCCGTATTTTTTAGAAATAATAACTATAAAAAGATTGACACTTGTTTATGTCCAATTTCAAAGTGAAATTACTTAAAATGATAGAAATTGGATTAAATGGTAAAAAATAATCTATTTATACTTCCAAACCATTAAAATGTGTAATTTTTTAGTATAATGTTTCTTGATTAATAATGTTGTTTTCAGTTAAAATCTTGTATTTTTTACTATTCACCCAAATATGAAAGTTATCAGAAAAACACTAAATATTTATTGAAACTAAATTATTATGTCCCTATTCTAATTTAGAATTTTATTTTGTCAAATTTAATATATAATAGTTTCAAATATTTCATTTAAAAAGGTTTCTCCATTAAAAGGGGTAAAAGTCCATTTATTTGAAGAATACTTCTTCTATTTGAAAAAAAAATCTTACATTATGTCTAAGAAACTCATAATATAGATTCGAAAATTATATGAATTATATAATGTTCTAAATTCATTTAATATTACTCATAACTGACTGGTTTTGAACTACTAGTTTGATAAGTCGTGGTGTGCTTGAACTCGGTGTTACGTGTAGTGCAAGTTATTGAATTATTTTGATGAAATATAATACTTTGAAATCATGGGGTGTAACAATCTCTATGTCAATCAGAGTTCAATTTTTCATTTTTTCAATGTTCAATTCTTCATCATGTAATGTTACCCCCTCACAACATTAAATTTATAAGGTAGATTGTTTTCAAAAAATTGGTGGGGTGGGTTTATTTAAATTTTATAGGATTGGGGTTTTTTATTATGGTCAATGGATATGGCCAAAGAAACTTTATCTCACATTGGATGGAAAAAGGGTGACCAATAAATATTAGAGGTCAAACGTATCATATGATTACAATTTGTCTCTTTTTTTCATTATATTTGAATTAATCATACATGAAATTTGACCACTGAAATGTGATAGACACCAAAACATTCCCACCCCTTCCACATCCTTATGTAATTTGGGAGTGTGGTCTTAGATTGAACATCAAATGAGAGGGAGAAGAAACCATGTTCCATGTATCCTTCATAATCCCCTATATTTAAATCAAAATATTTTTTCCATTTTCTTCCATTAGTAGGCATAATAACCTCAATCCTTTTAATATTTTCATTTTTCATGAATATATACAATAGTAATTGACTTGTAGAATATTGAGTATTTTTGGAGAGGGTTTTAGGGGACAACTATTTGAAGGTCCCTATTGAGATTATTAGTGACCACCAAAGGGAGGTGACAGTATTTTTTTCACTCACCCACCATTAATACCTCCCATTCAATATTACTCACTATCCTATGACCTCATGCCCCTTCTCCCATAATGCATTTACTCCACCCTATATCTCTATACAACCTCATCCTCCATCAAACCACTATCGAACCATTTTAGCCCTGTTGCACCCATCTATCGATCTCTCCCACCACCGTCGAGCCCTTCTGCCCCTGTCATTTTTTCCACCAAGATCTCCCACCTCTATTGAGCCCTCCCTCCCCCTGTCAAGCTCTTCTATTGATCCATCTCTCCCCCATCAAGCCCATATCATTGATCCCTACTATCAAGGCCTCTCACCCTTGTCAAGATTTTCCGTTAAGACCTCCCACCTCCATCAAGCCCTCCTGCCTACTATCAAGCTCCGCCATTGAGAGCTCCCTTCCTCGCTAATCCCCTATCATGGATATCCAATTCTATTTCCCCCAACATATGAGTTTGGAATGACTTCTCCGATTTAGTATGTAGTTTTAGTTTGGTGAATGGAATTCTCACCTGATTTCCCTATAGGAATTAATTTTCTTAGATCCCGAGTTCTTTCAAAAAATCATTGGCATGAATCATTGTAATGTATAAAAATTCAGTTTCATACATAAATAATGCATAGATTTTTTCATTCCCTTTTAATCACATCCATTTAAAATGCCTCCAGTAAAATAAAAAAATTATCATTTGGTTCGTATATTTGTTGTTTTTTAAAACTCCCTCCAGTATTCTCAACTATTTTAGTGGAATTAATATCCCACATTGTACTCTCATCATCATTCATATTGACATAGTGAGAATTTTTCCATTAACTCATCTTCTATTACACTAATTTTTTCATGATTACTACTTGGATTTGGTGCATTATCACCTTGTACAACACATTGCTATTACTGAACTGTTAAAGGTGAAATTTAATACCAGTGAGGTAGTACTCCATTTAAATCTCGTTTTATCTTTCGGTATTCTGTCATTTCAAAACCAAATAATATGGTAACTTGAGTTATAGATATTTAAATTTCAATTATTTTGATATTTTTTTTATTTTTACCTTTCGGCGATTCTTAATTTTACAACTTTTTCTCCATAACATACAATTCATTGTTTTCTCATGAAAGCATTACATGTAGTCACATAAACACTACAATATATTCTAATAAAGATCAATTTAATCAGTCAAATTATTTTTTATATACTAATTTTGATAAATTAAATAATTATATTTCCATCTGTCAGAACCATTCACTTCAACTTATCTTTATTACTGATGGTTACATAACACTTCCATACTACGATGATCTAATTACACCTTACCTGAGTGTCATATCAAGATAGTAGAACATTAATCTATGGTTCTCCCACTTTTTATGGTTTTACCAACCTTATGTGTGATATTTATGTGGATTTTCATTAAACTCCCAGTGTACTTACATATCAAACAATCATAGGAATAATAACACAATTGCACAGAAAAATGATTAAATCGACAAATAGATTAAACACAAGAGAATACTAGTTGTGGGAATAAGAACACAAAATTCTGGGTTTCTTAAGGATAATATTATCGTCACCACCTAATCTTCACATGTATGTGTCTGAAACTCCTATTCCAAGATTAATAATCATTGACATAATATTAGGTAATAACTCACCCATCAAAATATATATTTTCAATGACATAAAAAATTTGTTTTCTTCTCCCTACTATTCCATGTGTTTTCTCCTCACATAATTTATATTGTTATGAAATATTTAGTCTCTATCTTAAAAATAATTTGATCTGTTAAATTAATATTATATTTTATAACACCCTTAAACTTAAAAAACTTAAAATTCATCCATTATATCATACCTTTTTAAATTTCACCATTAATATCAATTTAGATTGTTATTGGATGTCCAAATAACTAGTAAAACATCATCCTAATTCCATTTCATAAATTATATTTGAATCTTTAATTTTTCCACTAAATATGGTGTGGACACCATTACTGTGAAGTCAGAGGTTGTTTTTATACCATTTAACTTCATACAACTTGATAAATTGTTCTCAAATTATATGTTTCTTGGAATAATATTAATTTTATTTCAATAAAATTCCATTCATAATTTACACAACCTTATCACTAAAAAATTACTTCTCTAAAAAGGAAAAATATTACAACATGTCATTTAGTTTCACAATGAAAGGTTCCACTAATCCACAAACAAACTCAAACCTATGTTTCATAGTCTGATCATTGAAACACATTCTCTTCTATTATTTGGAAGCAAGCATGGAATGATGATTGAATACTTAGTTTGAGTTTATCTCATTATATAATTCTAGGATAGCATTATCTATTTTCCAGTTTGGTGAAAAAACATTCTGCTGGTGATTAAACTTTCAGATAATTTGTTTATAGTTAAATACAATCATACCTAAAACAATATTAAATTCTGGTTATTGGTAATGAATATGATTTGTTTCTAAGAGTTTCAAATGTATTTTTTTGTTTCACTCATGGAAAACTATCAAATGTATTTATTTTTTGGTGTTTTTTCTCTTTTGATTGTTTTAATTAGTCATTTATAGAATTTATGTGTGTTGGTGTATGCAAACATATGAAAATAAATTCAAGTAAGTTATTTAATTATAATATAAATTTTTTAATTCCTTGATCAATATAATTTATAGGTTATGCATTTTGATTTTTTAATAGGGCCTCATAGTGTTGAATCTACTGTTTATTGTTATTTTTAATTGTGTGCTCGTATATTATTTTTTTATATTATACTTTTTTTGATATTATTAAGATAAATAATATTTATATATGTTGTAGGCCCCAGATATAGTTGGTGGAGGTCGTAGTGAAATTCTTGGTGATCTAGATGAGGATTAAAAACATGAATGACTTAATTTACATTACCATTTTATTATCATACATGAATTAAAAATTAATAATTATTCCTGAATATTTAGTTCTACTTACACTTTTTTGTGTTTTATTATTTATAATATTGTAATTTAATTTATTAATTTATTGTTTTCTTGATTGTTAATCGTCATATATTACATAACACTTCTATTTATGAATATTTATCTTTCTTTAAATCTAATTTGGTGGTTTATCAATTTTGATCTTAGGTGATTGAATACAATGATCATATAGTCAGTTATATATACATGAAAATTTAGTCATATGGTGTGTTAAGTAATTGTGACTTTTTGTTCATATGATATCTTAAGTAATCATGTCATTTTGGTCATGATGTCAATTCAATTATTGTTCACTATATGATTTACTACTTAGAATGTTATAAGGTAAGTCAACTATACACGAGTTACTTAAGCTACACCAATCCTAGTACTGTGGTTAGATGACCGACCATGTATATTCGAGACATTAAAATAGTATTAATGTTTTTGAGGGATTTAATGTTATTTTATATTTTTTACTATTTTATATTATTTCCTAAATGGTTGAATCAACACTAATCTAATTTGAATTGACACATTTTAAACCCTAATCCTTACTTTTTTGAAGGCACCATTTTTTCACTTAAAACCAAATGACAAGATCATGATTTCGAAATCACTGTTAAATATGATTATAATGAAATGAGAATTTATAGTAAAATACCATACTACAATTCCTCTCTCAAAGAGATAACATATTATCAACGTTATCTCATGGATTTTAGTCAATCCTCATAACCCATAGTTGAATATTCCATATAAGAGCGAGTATAAGGTTTTATTGACTTCTATTATACTCTTAATCTTACTGATAAAGGGTATGACTCTACATTGAATGATATTAGTGATCATGGGGAATTACACCTGGACATGGTGGACATCCCATATCATCTTTCCGAAGATATTTTCAAGGATCCAAAATTTCACCATCAAATATTTTATAAATGTTAGAGATATATCATTACATGTCAATTTTTCCTATTGATAATATAAATTTATCAGTGGAACAAGTTCATGAATAGTTTTTTACATCAATACCTATAAAATATATTTATGATTTTATAAATAAGGGTTAATCAATAAATTCTTGATGAATTTTTTTTAGGAGGACATGTAATTTCTCAATGAAGATTAGTTATTGACTGAATCACTACTAATGAAGTATGATACCTTCTTGGATATTACCATTAGTAGATATTTTCTAATTAATATATCAACTAAAAGAAATCAAGATTATATTTCCTTGAATCTTTGTACATATACTAATAGTATTTCATGCAAATTGGGATTGTAAAAATAAATTTACACATTCAAAAAAATGAGAATTAGTAAGTTTAAAATACAAATAAGGGGGTGATATTTAATAAAAGATAATATCAAAACATTTTGTGAAATATTATATTTGACAATTTTTAACTTAATGTATCAATTTCAAAACCTAAAATTATTTTCTAGAGTCACATGTGGATGTGTTATAATGATTTTGACATAGTGGATGTCATGTTTAGTGTGAGTGGTCCAGGTGTCTTAGACAAGTATCAAAGATATTCAGACTATATTGGAAGCATTTTGAATAATTTAATGCCATATTATATGATTAACGACCTTATAAGATTCAATGATCAACCAGTTGAAGGATAACCATGAATCTGTTTTCCCATAAAAGACAAGAAATTTCCATGAAACCCTAAAGGGAAATATGTCTTTTCTGAAATAGAAGACGAACGTTGTGAAATTGCTAGATATTACCATATTTGTTTTATAATATGTTATATATAGAACTTCAACACTAAAATATTACTAGAAAGGATAAAATATTTCATATCTTGTAGAGATAATGAATATGAACTACTAATTAAAGACGTTATGTGATTGGTGAACAAGATGATTGGGAGTTTATAGTCCCACCCAAGATGAAGTCGCATCCAAGGCCTATGGATATTTCTAATCAATATTTTTCTCTCCTCCTATATTATGACCATTAATCCATTTTGTTGAAAAATTTAACTCTATAATCTTTTGATATTCCATAGATATTCTTCTAGACCACAACATATTCCTCCAACTCTATCCCACATCAAACCTCTTCATCCTCTCACAATTACCTAAAAGTACTTATTTCTAACATGTTTCGATCAATAACACTAACATACAATTATCCTTTTCATAAAGTTGATAGTGATGATATGGTTTTTGTGAAACCACTATTCTTATGTGTAGGAAATTGGGATGTGTATTACTATAGTGATCGATTTTTTCCTACACAATTTCGGAATGTAGTCTCTTAGAAATATTACTGATGATTCTTCTTGATTTTTGAAGATGCTTTATGGATTCACCCACACTCTAGGAAGTCTCCCAAATTCTCCTTCCTATGGTATAGTCTAAATGTTTTTGATTCATCCCATGTTTCGATGCATTAAACCCTTGCACCATTATTCAAATTACTTCCTAAAGTGTGGTGGAATGTTCAGTTCTCACAACTGAATCAACCATTGGTACTAAATAAGAAAGTGTATGTGAAACATTCTACTCTATCTCAAAATATCCAAGAATCATATGATGTACTACAAGAAATTAAATGCAGTGAGGCAGTGAAGAAAGCTCTAGGTGATCTTTGGGTTGCACCTACGGCCTGGGAGGAAAGTTGATGGTCCAATAATGTTAAAGGAGGTTCGTTCTTGTGCTGTGACATCTACTATTGATAACATCCTAGAACATCAAATATTTCTCGGATAGTTGATCTAGATTTCATCATAGGGTCGTGGTCTGACTAGTGCTTTTTATTCGAGACGAGATTCATTTGGATATGCCTATGTTTTTGGACCACCTTATCTTGCAACATCATCATAGTCTAACAATAATCTCCTCCAAAAAAATATGCAACGCCCGTTGTATCTCCCATTCATTCACAATAAAAATATAGATCTCTACACATTTTTTAAAACACAAGATGGTATTGTCCTGCCTCTTCTGATCGATATAAAATCCACAATGAGTATTAGTGGGGTAGTTTTTTGGGGTATTTATTGTGGAATCACAAAGCGATAGAAGTGGGAGAGTGATCACCGTCAGACTGGTGTGAGAAAAGAGTGTTTGTATCCTCTGGGTGTAATGGAGAACAAAAAATATTTTTCATGCCTCATCCATCAGAGAATAGAATAAGATATTTGAATTGTTGCGTCCTTGACGTGGGATCCTCTGGAATGGTTTTGCAAACCATGTTGGCCACATGACCTCAACCACATCTCCTTGAATGTCAAAGGCTATCGACGAGTAGTGAGGGGAATTTCTCATGTCCGTTGGGGAGACTACGTTCTCCAAGGAAAAAGGTAACACACATAAAAATATAATAAATTTATAATAAGTAGTAGAATCATATAAATAAAATAAATTACTTTAGAAGAATATAAATAATTATATTTAAATAAAGGAAATGTGCATAAGCTGATACATAAATATAGATACACAATGATTTCATACTATGATTTCATTACAAAAGTAAAAGAATGAATAAAATGAATACAAGAATACTAACAAATCTATAATGATAACTACACAATGTGAAACAATTGTATCTCAATAAAAGGCTTCGTCCTCTACCCCAATCTACATCATAAGACGCAAGAAACACTCATGCATCAAAAGCAGCACACTTCCCTTTATCCATACACGTGATTATATAATCTAATTAGGTACCAAATGGATCCTAGGAAGGGTGATAGATATAATCTCTATAGGCTAGCACCTATGGTATCTAGACCATTCCATTTCATGTTATAGACAAAAAGTAGTGTAATATAGTTATTATAAATGTGGCAAAACTTGAATAAATAAAAATAATTGCAACATGGTCCAGATTCCCTAGCGGACACCTATCCCATACTATCTTCTTCAGCATAAACCCAGAATCTTAGTAATGCACCTATATTAAGCAGGATGTATATATGTATTCATATATAAAATCCTAGAAAAAAAGGTAGACTGAAAAAGGAGCATACACTGAAGCTTGTGCTATAGCTTGGGGTCTAATTTATGTGTCAAATAAAGTGTTATCTAAGGCACTATAGTAGTATCACAATTTATAAAAAACTCGAAGCAGTATCAATAATAACCTTCCTTGAATTATCATTATTATTATATTAATGTTTAGAGTTGGAGTCTGATCCAGTTCCAAAGGTATCGCTACAGTACATCCTTCAATTTATCCAAAACCACAAATCCTTTCCAGGGAATTATTATAAAAGAACTTGTATCACTTGAGGCTTCGTTTTATAATGAGTTTGTCCCAAGTATCACACATAAGGGGTTGAGTATCACTTGAGTCTTGGTGTCGCAACATTTCCAATGCATCCATCCTCAATTGTCCCTTAGGAATACATTATCACTCATGATTATATAGAAAACTTAAGGAAACCCTTGTCTGGAAAAGCCATAGAAATCACCTCCCTGATGCATAGTGTGGTCCCAATCATGTATTGAGGGTGAATTTCTAGGTCCTTAATATAGAACCCACGTTCTCCCACCCCCCATTCTCTGAATTTAATTATATTTTAATGAAGCATATATCACATAGTACATGTTTATAATTTCAATAAATCAATTTAAACTACTAAAAGCCTAATTCTTCTTGATGATTTAATCCCAACAGTCACAACCAAATATAAGTAGCACAATTGATTTATCCACACCAAAACATGTATAAAGAAACCAAATCATCAAATTATTGGATGAACGTAATACACCACCATTATAGTTTTTTTATTTCAAAACTTGATATTAATCTGGTTGAAAATATATTAACTAATTAATTTTATATCATAATCCAAGGGATATCAAGGAAATGTACTTTATTAGAGAAATCCAAATAAAAATTATTTTTTATAATCTTATTGTGGTGAATGGTAATAATTCTAATTAGGAATCATTAGGCCTAAACTTATGAATAACACCCCAAATTTCAAGGGTCGTATTTATCCTTAATAATTCATCTTATTTAAAACCCAACCAATGAGGGTCATATAAACAATGAAATTTAATAAATTAATTATCTAGGGGTAACAGAAGTTAGAACAATTGTATCATCACCACCAAAGGGGTATCCAATGATGTTGTAAAAATTTAAACAAGTTGGTTCACCTCAAACATGGACACAATAGTCAAGAAAAATAGTTTAATTAAATTAGATTGAATAAAATTGAGTACCGCTGATAGGAACCAATGAGTGGAACAAACGTGTGATGTAAAAGACATAGTGAAAGAATTAGTATGAGTGTAGACACCCTACATCAAAGTCGTAGTATATCCCAATACCCTCAGAAACCTTTGATTTTACCTAAAATGGGTGAAATTTTATGATTTTATAAAGACCCCTATTTTGGGTAAAAAAAATCCATGAAAGATCACACAATGGAGAGTGGATAAAACTCAAAGAATCACAGTGATGAAGTTTAACCATTCATAGTGCTTCAAAATGCTTCTGATGGACTTGGAAACATAGTATAGTTGAAGGTGAAACATGCTTCCGATGTGACGATGGGGGTGGCACACCAATTGGAGGGGAGTGGGTCGTGATATAGTTGAGAGGAGAGGTGCTGAAAAGAAATGAAAAAAGAAGGGATGAAATAAGAAAAGAAGAAAAAATTAAAAAGAGAAGAAAGAAAATGGAAAAGAATCAAATAAAATAAAAAATAAAATAAAAGGGAAGAGAAGGGAAAATAAAATAATAATAATAAAATGGTTAAACCCATTTTAATTATTTTAACAATTATCATTTCCACATTTTATTTTATTATTTATATTAATTAAATTTTCATCTCTTAATTTTTTTTAAAACATTTATTCCATTTAATATTTTTTTTAAATTATATAACATGAACATTATTATAGGGCTGGATGTATTATTTTACATAAATCTCATGAAAATATTTAAATAATTTAATTTCTAATCGGGATCCACAATAGGATGTGCAGGCGTGCACCCTATGAATCTTTAAGGATTTGGGAAAATAATAATGTTTTATCTAACCCAACAATAAATATCCATATATACGTGTGTGTGTGTGTGTGTGGGTGTTATATTTATATATGTACACATCTGTATATGGATATATATATACTCACATGAGTATATATAGATATATATTTAATCCCTATATATATATACATCATATATATACAACAATGGTTTATCTCAATCTAATAATAATGATAATAATACTAATTAATATTATTATTATTTAGTAGAACCTATAAAAGACATCATTAGATTTTTAACGAGAACAAAAATTAAAAACTGTTAACAACTAATAAATTAATATTGATTTTATATTTTCATTTAATTTTCCAAATTACTAATATCTCAATTATTAATATTTCTGATTTCTATTTACATCGAAACACAGTTTATTAATTTAAAAAGTACATTTTCATTTTTTTGTTCTCTATTGAAATAATAATAACTCAAATAATAGAATTATTATTGTTTCTAACTACCAAAAAAATATATTTATATCAATTAAATTATCTTTGGGTGCGATCTGACCAAACATCTGAGTCTCGCAAAAATTATACCCAGTAAAGGACAAACCCCACATCCCGGACCTAACAATGGTCCCAGATTTTCGATATGATGCACTGTTTGTGATAAATTTATTATTTATTACATAAAAAATTGAATAATAAATAAATTAAAAATAATGATGTAATTATCGCGTGCGATATTGGAAAACACCTGACACACATCAATGTTATAAAATGTTTTGATACTCAATTAGAAAAATATTCCTACCTAGCTTAAAAAAATATTTAATTTTGTTTTCTTTTTAATCTAGTTCAAAACAAATGATGTTATAGGAATGTTCGGTGGCCCTCCGACGAGGGTAGCTAGGGACACAACTCTGAAAGATCAGACATCAAACAACAAACAACCTTGATCAGGCATTCAACACAAAATGATGGTGCGTAGGTTCTGAATTTAATGGAAGTTGGGTGGGCCTCATTCGAATGAGATCCAACAATGCATAATGTGTCTAAAAAATTGACTCAATGGTGTGGAGAGAGAAAGATGGAAGGTTAGACCAATTGATAAGAACATAGAACCAAAGACTTGTATTAATGTATGAAATGAAGCAGAAATACAACAAGAAATGGAGAATAATATGATCAGAATTTTTCACACTCACCCAAGCTGAAGCCTCATCTAAGCCATATGGCTAGTTCTGAACAATATTTTCCCTCTGTCGGTGCAGTTCCCATTGATCCATTTTAGTGATATTTAACAATATATTTACTATATATTCCCCTAACCCACATCATATTCTCTGACTATATCTTGCATCCAACCTCATCCTCCTCCCATAATTACTCAAAGCCCTTTAGTGTCACAAAACATCAAAATACACATTTTATTGTTAGATCCATAGATAAAAAATTCGTAATGACTTCAAATCATGTGACATCTATCCAATTATAATTGATGATGTGTAAGAGTAGATAACACATGGATTGGACATGCAGTCTGTGAGGAATGAATGATTATGTGGTTTTGATTAATTGACGCCCTTTAAAATATTGCGTCTAGGGGTTAAAACCAGCCAAACAAACATTGAAAGCTTTGAAATCAGACGATAACAACTATGGAGTGATTTGTGAAATGATTGAGTAGATGGAACGTCAATCCAAGCCATCATATTCCATGGAGAATTGAAAACAATCTTTTATTTTCAAAAATCACCAAATGTGCATTTACGGTCATATTGTAACATCCCATGTAATTAAATAACATGACATTTTTCATATTTTTTAATATTTTTGAACTAAAAATTAATTATACATTAAATGGGACACTATGTTCGATAGTGTACTCGATATACAGCAATGGGTTTCATCAAAATCATACATTGAAATCTACTAATATAATATTATTGTTTTAAATGATAGTTAACACCTAGCCATTTTAATAAAGGGAATGAACAGAACTAACTACAAAATTATTATATGTGTTTTTAAAATACTTTTATATTTTCCAATAAATTTTAGAGGCTTTAAATGTGAATGAATCTAATTTTAAACATAATTTACTTTTAAAGGTTGATTGATCGCCTTTTATTGGTGAACCCCCTTTAAATATTGTTTTTGTCACTTTTATATGTTACATTTGACAAAATAAAATTTTTCTTTAGAGTCGGGACATAAAAATTTACTTTGGGTAATTTTTTGGTATTTTTCTGATAAAATTCATTTTTTTTTATGAAAAGTGAAAAATACTATATTTTAATTCAAAAGTACCTTTTAATCTTATTTACTTATCTGGTCATATTATATTTTTAATTGGTTTTATAGTGTAATTATATTATGTTTTTACCTTTTTATTTAATTTTGGTCATTGGAATTAATTTCACTTTGAAATTGGACATAAACAAGTATAAATATTTTGATAGTTATTGTTTCTTAACAACACGCTATTTTTTTGATAATTGGAATAAATTATAAATTAATTAATTAATCATCTATGCTTTTAATTTGTTAAAATAGAAATCATTTTTGAATTCAGAATATCAAATACATCTTAGACTAAATTTTTGGATGTTTTCTGAAAAATATCAATTTTCATGAATAGTGAAACCACTAAGTAGTAGTTATAAACTGAAATTTTCATTTAAATGAAATCTTATCACTTATTTGGATTATATTTTAATAATCTGACATACATGGTTGTTATTATTAATTAAATGTTTGCTCAATAATATGAAAATATTTTCAGTTGAATAGTATCTTTTGACTTTTATTTACCATAGTTAGAGATAAAAAGGGTAATTCAAGCTACAATGAATAATCTAGTAATACAAAATAAACATAACATTGGTCAAATACATATTTTATGAGTCATGGAAGACCATGAGAATCCATGGGTAGATTTTGAGACCCCATGGAGCCTCTAGAGAGTGATAATGACACTTGAAATTAATTAATTTAAAGTAAAGACAAAAATGACACAAAGAAATATATTTTAGTAAATCAATTTTTAAATGGAGATATATATGTTATCATTTGGACTATAAATATTCCTTGGAAAGATAAAAATATTTCCTACATCATGGTTGTTTTTTATAATTTTTAGACATCAAATAAATAAAATTATTTATGATAGAAAAATGATGCAGTATTTACATCATTAAAAAATGATTTAAACACTACTGGAAAATGTACCTATCCCCACGGTTTTCACCAAAACCGTGGGGATAGACCCCCCCTATACCCACGGTTTTGGAAAACCGTGGGTATAGGTGAATTTTCATGACCTATACCCACGGTTTGCCAAAACCGTGGGTATAGGGGGCTCTATACCCACGGTTTTCCAAAACCGTGGGTATAGGGGGGGTCTATCCCCACGGTTTTGGTGAAAACCATGGGGATAGGTCTGGGATAAAATACCTATACCCACGGTTTTGAAAAACCGTGGGTATAGGTCAATTTTGTGTGCGCGGGAAATTTTTTTTTCCGCGGGAAGGAATTTTTTTTGGCAGGAACCCTATACCCACGGTTCTTCCCTCTATACCCACGGTTTTTATAACTATATTTAACTAAATATATATATATATATATACATATATGTGAAGTTAGGGTAGTGGTTAGATGCGGTGTTTGCAGCGAAGAGGTTGCGGGATCGAAACTCGGCGTCTGCATTATTTTAGGACCTATACCCACGGTTTTGAAACCATGGGTAAAAGCCGTTGACACCGTGGAAATTCTCTATGTTTCGGTGACACGGTGGCAGGACACCTATACCCACGGTTTTCCAAAACCGTGGGTATAGGCTGGGGACCTATACCGACGGCGTTCCAGCCCACGGTTCCCAAAACCGTGGGTATAGGCTATACCCACGGTTTTGGGGGCTATACCCACGGTTTTGAACCGTGGGTATAGGCCGTTTTTCCAGTAGTGAAATAAATAAGATTATACATATTACAATAACAGCCAAACCCTATCCAATTATTATTGGATAATTTTATTTCGACCATTAGTTATCTTATCGTCGACATTAATTATTTCTGGACCTTTATAAACTGAATATCATTATATAATAAAATAATAATTTCACACTTTCCTAAAGACCCCATCCTCCCCCTTATAAAAATTCATCACTTCTATCTCATTCCTGACACCTCTGAATCCCATTGGCTCATCCAAACCAAGCCCAAATAATCTCTCATGATCCCTCTCTTACACTTTGAAGCCTTACCTTAGGAATAAGTAACTTCAAGATGTCCTTTTGGTTTAAACCAGAGGGAGTTACCAAAATTAATGGTAACAATTTATCTTAACTTCTTTTCATTTATTTTACTTCTCAAACCCTAAACACTATTTATTCCTTTATTTTAGAACACATAATGTATCCTCAATATACTAGGATGTATTTATGAGAATTATTTTAACTACACCTACACACACCTCTATCTAATGGGTGAAGAACATACTGTTTTTGTTAATGGAAAACTGACGCCTCATGAAACGATGATTGTTCGATTATCTCTTACCGCCTCTCATGGTTGACATTATAAAGACAATATAATTATATATGATATATATTATGTTTATTTGTTCTTTTTTCTTCTGTATTTTTCTTTTATATCAAACCATTATGGTTTCCAATATGGGTAAATGGGATAATTCTATTTGAGGAAGTGTGAACTACTACCCCCTCAAAGTGATATGACTCGTCAATGCAATATGTGGGATGTATAAAGGATGGATTTATTGATATTATATATGATATAATATTATAATTATAATATAACTATTTATCATTATGTTTATTTCCCTTAAAATAAGAAATAGAAATGAAAGTAACATTCATACGTACGTACGACTTATCGTCTCAATGAATGGTGCATTTCATTTCATACCTCCAATTGTTATGTACTATTATAAATACATGTATTTACTATATATATATATGATATATATGATATCCAAATTGTAAATTTAATTCTATATATAGTGAATTTTGACTATGGAATCAACTTGTAATTATAAGAAGTCCATTTTTGACTCATGTACCAAATATCGACAAAACGAATGTTACTAACTTAAATGATTACATAATGTTAATAAATCTGTAATAAGTGATATAAAAGGAATAATAAATATTAAAATGGTTCTTAAGAAAGTATAAATTAACTTTACTTTATTATTCACTAAGAACAAGGAAGCAACGAGGCATGTCGGACATGAGGTAAGTGATTTTTTGTCTCACCTTTAATTCTGTGATATTTTCATTGTTCACTGCTAATTTATTTCATGTGGTTTATTATGTACTTACAATTAATATATATTAGAATGTTTCTGTTTATATTCATGTCATTCTGAGAATCATTTGGTGGTTATTATCTTTTGGTCATACTACTCAACTGATTACAACCTCATAAGGGATTTTCATCGATCTTTTTATTCCCATGAGATTCATGCTATATTTTCCAATATTTTATTTTTTGTGGTCTATGTACATTCCATTATTTTATTCATTTTGTAGTATAATTCAATTTATGGGTATTTACATCTTCATTTTATGATCTTTCTTTCATGGGTTGTATGTTTCGTAAGTTACCAAATCGGTAAGGGAACCTTTAACCCAATTTTCATTTGTTGGATTAATCATATAATTCTTAATTATGTAACTCTATGATTATGTGTGGAATCAATATTTATTTATTAATATTTTAATTTACACTTTCCTTTGTGTGGATATACTTTTTATACACATAATCACATAATTTATAAATTCTTAAGTCACAAATATGAACTTGATAAGTGTAATTTTAACTCAATTTCCATTCATTGAGTTAAACATCCATGTCATTGGTTTAGTCATAAAAAGAATGTGTGTGAATGTTCTATAATTTATTTACACTGAATATCCAATCATATTGAGTGTATGTGTATTTTACACACATTATTATGGAATGGATTTATCCTTAATCTAAAGATACATTTTTTATAAGGGATTTTGTGTCAATTTACATTCCATTGAGACTTCATTATTGTTATGAAACAATTCACTTTTATATGGTGTATATACTATACTTTGGCATATTATATCATGAATACCATTATTATCATGATATTATAATGTTTTTATTAAATTTTATTCATCAATTATTTTTATTCAATCATCTCTCATTTGGATAAGAACTCCTTAAATAAATATTGTCTTATGGATTTATTCTTCTAAATCATTCTCTTTAATGTCCATGTTTCCAAAATTGTTTTAATTATATATTTATATAGAGATTAATGTTTTAAAATTCTAATTCCTTTAAAATATTCAATGTGGTATGGGACACTATGATTCTAAAATCTATTTATTAAAAGTTTTAAATGGTTTTGAAAATTGTCTGATAAAGAATTCATTTTTTCTATATCTTGAAATGATATATTGTGATTTCAATGTGGAAATTTTATGATTCCTTTATTCTTAATTTATTTATTATGAATAATTAATGATTATTTGGCATTGTCTACGTACACCAATGGTTCTTTGATAAACCCAGGGTGGGTGAGCCCAAGATAGCTTTCCAATGCATTGGGTAACGCGACAGAGGTAAATGTTAATATTTCTCCTAAGAGATTTAGGGAATATACTGTGATGGGAATTACAAATGTATATCCCTATGTAGTTGTGATAGAAAAATTTTATGAATGTTATAAATGAAATAAGTTACCTTAATGATTTATTACTTGTGTGTGTTATTCCTAAATCTTATGATTTCATAAGGTATGTTATGATTGAAAATTATTGTTTCATTGATTTGTATTTAATGTTGGGATAATTTTTTCCTTCCTTATTTTTAAACCTTGATGGTATTTTTATGCTCATCGCATGTTTTTGAAATGTTTTCCACATGACTTAATGATCAATAGGGTCAAGGGTGGGATCAAAGAAAATTCATGCAGTCTAAAACATGGAACTAGACATGTTTCTTGTTAATAGTTTTTTATTTATAAAAAATGGATACTGAGTAGTAGTATCTATATGTAATTTTCATGCTGATATGTAATAGTTATGGCCTAATTATCTAAAACTATTAAACTGGAAATATCCCCTATGTGAATTTTATTTTAATTTTGGATTACGTAATGTTTAAGGATAGGACCTTATAGTTGGTATCAGAGGTGGGTTTACACAACTTTAAGGATTATGTGTTTACATTAGACACATGTTTAGTCCCTATGTCTATTATTTCAGTTAAATCCTTATTTTATAACATTTTCAGATCAAGGAAATTCAATCACAAATGGAAGAGGGGGATCTCAAATGACATTATTATCTCTTCTTGATGGCTTTCTTGAAATAATTATTTCAAATTCATGTTCTGATGATTGTGATGCTTTTTCTAGCATAAAACTCACTTACAAGCAGTTGTTTGAGAATACAAACACCTCCACTATACATCTTTATCGTCGTGGATCATGTGTTGTATTTAAACAAATAATATTTTCACAATATTCTTATATTTTAAAGAAAGGAAAATATTGTCAAGGCATGTTGCAATATTTTACCTCCTCACAATATTTAGAATCATATTATGATTTTGAAAAAGGTGCTGAAGAAGGATACCCTTACACAACCTATTTATATTTTCTTTTACTTTATAGTCTCTCAGCACATACCTATGGTATTTTATAAAGACCATGAATTGAAAGTTTCAACTCTTATTTGGTCCGACTATTTTATAGAAATCATGTTTTATCAGATGTTTTGAAATTATATGTCATACATGATTATTTTCCAAAACATTTTTTCTGTGAACACACATATGACCCATGATGTACAAGGTATTTTTGGATGAAAGAAGAAAATGATTTTGAAGGATCTCTAAATCATTGTGGAAATGCAGGGACATTCTACCAATGTGAATAGTATGTTGATGAAACCAAATGGACATCATGATCAAGGTATGTTGTTCTTCATTTTGGGATCGTTTTATTTTATCATATGGTGGTGAAATTAAAAAAATAACAATATATACAAGACATCAAGAATTAAGATGTTGAAATAATAATGAATTGGGATGAAAATGAGAGGTATAAGCGAACCGTTGAGGTTAAAACATGTTACAGTTATTTTTGATTTTTATAAAAAGGACAACTCGTTGGATAGGAGGAAACTCATCAGATCCGAAAAGGCCGCAGGAATTGAACCTAAAACAGAAGGGCGATAAGGGCGCCTTACCTAACACTGGCCTACATGAAGTCCCCGGTTAGTATGACATATGTTTTTAGTAAAATGATGATATAGAAAAAGATTAAGTTTATTTTTGGAACTTATGTTTTATCAAATGGATATACATGTTATAGGAAAATGATTCGGTGATTAAGTGATAAAGGTTTTTGTGGAAGATGTTCTCCCTTTTGAGAAAACACTATATGGAAAATTAAGATAGAATACTATGGGATTTAAATTATGGAATAATGGTTGAAATTTTAGTTTGGAAGAATCTATGTTTTTAATGAAGACATATGACAATTTTGATTATTTATTAAATTGATTAAGCTATCACTGAGAATGTGTAAATAGGTAAATTAATTTTCAATATGAGACTTTATGAGAAACTAATTTTATTTGGAGATAAATGTAATTATTTATCTTAGAAGACTATTTAATTAAATTCTAATGATATTAGGGTTTCAATCATAGTTTGGATTACTTTTTAAGAATTTTATATATAGTTGTTTATGGAATGGTCTATTTTGAAGGTTGTGTTTTGTTTGAATTTTTTTTGGAGATTTAGAGTAGTTTTCCTTTTTGTGTAATATTTTCCTTTTGAGTATTACTTGATCTAGCACTATCCATTTTAGTTTTTGTTGATTTCTAAAGACAAGGGAAATATATATTTATTCTTTTGTGGATTATGTGATTCTCTAGAGGATAATTCTAGTGCTTTTTATGTGACCAAGTCTTTTTGAATGCTCATTGTTTGGTGAGAAGATTAGTTTTGGGAAGAAAATTATTAAAGCATGAATCTGTTCTTTAGGTTAAGAATACTTCCATATGTTCTTATTACATGTAATAAATTAACTCCACAAAAATATGAAAAACAATGTAAAATAAAAACATTTTTGGTTAATGTTTCCTACTGGTTAAACAAAGACTGTTTAATACATCATAAGTTTGTGATTTTCTGGTGGTTAACTTTCCCTTAATCATGTTTTCTATCACTCTCCATTAGAACATGACCGTTTGTTCTCTCTTCAATATCCATGTTTTCTTACATAGAATACTATTATGAGTTATCTCGGTCAACCTTTGTACTTCTATTTTTTTAATGTGATAGTTTTTCTGACACTTTTCTGATATGGGACATTTAATGATGTTTCCAAGCACAGTTTTAAATTTGTGAGGATGCAAATCCCATAATGGGGGAAGGATGTAACAACATAGGTAAATAAAGAACATGAAAATTTTTCATATTTAGTAATATTTGTGAACAAAGTATTAATTTTACTTTAAAGGGGATTTATGTTCGATGGAATACCTGATACGCAATGATGGATTTCATTGAAATCTTACATTGCACACTAATAATACAATATTATTATTTTAAATGGTAGATAACATCTAGACATTGTAATTCTGGGAATGAAAAAAACTAACTACAAAGTTATTATATATGTTTGTTAAATGTTTTTACATTTATCTAATAAAAGTTAGATGATTAAAATGTGAATGAATCTAATTTTAAACATAATTTACCTTAAAAAAGTTGATTACCACCATTTTATGGAGAACCATATTTAAATCTTGTTTTGGTCACTTTTTTATATTCCATTTGACAAATAAAATTCATATTTAGAATTGGGACTTTAAAATTTACTTTGGGAAATGTTTTGGTTCTTTTCTAATAAAATTCATTTTTTATGAATAGTGAAAAATATTGTATTTTAATTCAAAAGTGTCGTTTAATAAAATTTATTTATATGGTCAGATTATCTTTTTAATTGGTTTTAAAGTTTTATTATATTATTTTTTTACTATTTAATCCATTTTTGTTCATTGGAATTAATTTCACTTTGAAATTGGACATAAACAAGTATCAATCTTGTGATAGTTATTGTTTCTTAAAAACACGCAATTTGTTTGGATAATGGTAAATAACATTAAATTAATTAAAGCAAATTCAATTTTTTCAATTTGGTAAAATATAAATCATTTTTTAATTTGGAATATCAAATATAGCTTTGGCTAAATTTTTTATAGGTTTTTGAAAAACATCAATTTTTGATGAATAGTGAAACCACTAAGTAGTAGTTAAAAAAAGACATTTTCATTTAAATGAAATTTTACCAATTCTTTGAATTGAATTTCAAAAATAAATGATACATGGTTTTTATTAGTAAGTAAAATGTGGTTCAATACAATGAAAATAATTTTTTGTTGAATAGTAACTTTTGACTTTTATTTACCGCGGTTAAAGGTAAATAGAGTAATTCCAAGTAAAAAGTATATTATAATAATACCAAATTACCTTCACAATTGTCTTAGCCTTTTTGGATAAATCATCGATGACCATGGTCATCTTTGGGTTGATTTTGAGAGCCCATGGACCCACTTGGGAGAGATAATGACACTTTAGATTAATTAATTTAATATAAAGTCAAAAATGACAAAAACAAATATATTTTATTAAATTAATTTTTACATGAATATATATAATTTATCATTTATACTGTAAATATTCATTGGAAATATAAAACGATTTCCCACATCATAAGATTTATTTATAATATTTAGACATGAAATAAATAAAATTATTTATGACACAAAAATGATGCAGTATTACCTCATTAATAAATGATTTAAATAAATAAGATTATAAATGTTTAAATAACTTCCAAAACATGCCCAATTCATATTGGATTATTTTATTTCTACCATTAGTCTTCTTATCTTCCATTTTAATAAGTTTTGGACTTTTAGAAACCTAATATAATTATATAATAAAATAATATTTTCACACTTTCATAAAGAGCCCCTCCTCCACCTTATAAAAATAACTCACTTCAAACATATTCGTAACTACTCTAAAGCCCCTTTTATCGTCCATCCCATCCCCAAATTAGATCTCAACATCACTCTATTCAGCCTAGAAGCCTTACCATAAGCAGAAGTCACTTCAATAAGTCCTTTTGGTTTAAATCAAAGGAATTTACCCAAATTTAAGGTAACCATTTCTCTTAACTTCTTTTCATTTATTTTACTTCTCAATCCCATAAACTATTATTATTAATTCCATTTAAAATAACACCATTATCCTAAATATGCTATGATGTTTTTATGAGAAGGATTCAATCTACATTTACACACACCTCCATCTAATGGGTGAAGAACATACTATTTTTTTGAATTGAAAACTAACGCCTCATGAAATGTTGATTGTTCGATTATGTCCTATAGCCACTCATCGTTGCCATTAATATGACACTATATTTATATGTGATATATATTATGTTTATTTTTTCTTTATGCTTCCATATTTTTCTTTTATATCATACCTTTATGATTTCTATTATGGGTAAACTCGATAATTTGATTTGAGGAAATGCGAACTACTGCCCCCCCAAAGTGATATGGCTCGTTAATGCCATATGTGGGACGTATAAAGGATGGAGTTAATGATATTATATATGATATTATACTGGAATTATAATATAACTATGTATCATTATATCTTAATTCCATTAAAATAATAAATAGAAATGAAATTAGTTTTCATGCTTACGTATGGTTTACCGTCTCCATGAACGGTGCATTTCATTTTTTACCTAAAATGTTATTTACTATTATAAATACCTTAATATATTGGTTATATATGACATATATTATATCCATATCATGAATATCATTCTGGATATAATTAAAGTTTGACTATGTGAACAACTTGTAATTATAAGAAGTTCATTTTTGACTCAAGTGCCAAATATGGAAAAAACGAACGTTATTAACATAAATGATTACATAATGTTTATAACATGGTAATAAGTGATATAAAATATATAATAGACTTGAAAATGGTTCTTAAAAACTATATATTAACTGTAATTTATTATTCTAGAAGAACAAGAAACAAACGATTCAAGTCAGACACGAGGTAAGAGATTTCTTATATCACTTTTAATTCCGTGAGATTTCAATTTTTCACCACTAATTTATTGCATGTGGTGTATTGTATAATACAAATTGGTATATTTTATCATTATTATCATTATATTAATGTTATTATATAATCATTTGGTGTTTATTAAACTCTGGTAATACGACTTGATTGATTACAACGTGTTAAGGGTATTTCATCTCACTTTTTATTCCCGTGGGATTCATGCTATATTTTCCACTAATTCATTTATTGTGTTGTATGTGTTGCTCATGATTGTATTCATTATGTAATATAATTCAATTTAAGGGTATTTACATCTTCATTTTATGATCCTTCTTTCATGGGTTATATGTTTCGTAAGTTACCAAATCGGTAAGGGAACCTTTTAACCCAATTTTCATTCCTTGGGTTAATTGTATAATTCTTAATTATGTCATGCTATGATTATGTGTTGAATAAATATTTATTTATTTATATTGTAATTTACACTCCCCTCTATGTGTATATACATTTTATGCACATAATCACAGCATTGATAAATTTTCAAGTCACCGATATGAACTTGATAAGAGTAATTTTAACTCAATTTCCATTTATCGAGCTAAACATCCAAGTCATTGGTTTTGTCATAAAAATAATATGTGTGAATGTTCTATCATTTATTTACACCGAATATCCAATTATATTGAGTTTATTTAGAATTTTCACACATTATTATGTAATTTATGTATCCTTAATCTAAGGATACATTTTTATAAGGGATTTTGTGTCAATTTGCATTCTATTGAGACTTCATTGTTTTTATGCACTAATTCAATTTTATATGGTGTATATAATTTTTTCTCGCATATTATACCATAAATAACTTTATTCTCATGATATTATAAAATTTTTATTAAATGTTAGTCATCAATTATTTTTACTTAAGAACCTCTCATTTGGTTAGGAACTCCTTAACTAAAATATTGTTATAATAATTTATTCTTCTAAATCATTCTCATTAAGGTCCATGTTTTCAAAATGGTTTTAAGTATTTATTTATATGTACATTAATGTTTTAAAATGATACTTCCTTTTAAATCTTCAATGTTGTATGGTAAACATTGATTCAAAAATATCTTTATAAATGTTTAAAATGGGTTTGAAAATGGTTTGATAAAGTATTGATTATGTCTATATCTTGAAATGATATGTTGTGATTGAAATTTCGAAATGTTATATTTCATTTTTTAATTATTTATGTGTTATTAATATTTTATGATTATTGGGAATTATTTATGTATACTAGTGGTTCTGTGATAAACCTAGGGTGGGTGATCCTGTGATAGCTCAACAATGCATTGAGTAATGTAACAGAGGTAAACGTTAATGTTTTTCCTAAGAGATTTATGGAATATACTGTGATGGGTATTCCAAATGTGACTCCATTTGTAGTTTTGATAGCAAAAATTTAATTATGTAATGAATTCCATATGTTACCTTTATGAATTATGATTTGTGAGTCTTATTTATAAATATTATGATTTGGTAAGGTATGTTATGATTTAAAAGTATGGTTTCATTGATTTTTATTTAATGATGGGATGATGTTTTCCTCACTTATTTTATAACCCTTACTGAGCTTTTTATGATCATCCCATTTTTTTGAAATGTTTTCCACCGGACTTAATGATGAATAGGGTAAAGGAAAAGTATTTCAATCTAAAACATGGAACAAGAAATGTTTCTTTATAAGTGTTTTATTTAGTGAAAAAATGGATACCGAGTAGTAGTGTCTACATGTAATTTTCATGTCGATATGTAATAGTCATTGAACAATTCTCTAAAACACTAAACCTAAAAAGATTCTAAATTTGAATTATATATTTTATTTCTGGATTATTTAATTTTTATGGCGCGTAAATGTTTTTAATATATTGGCATGATTATAAGGAATCAATCCCCAATGGACCGATTAGTTTAGTAGTCTTGGAAACAAGATACATACATAAGTTCAACATTACATCTTGAAAAGAAAAACAACACTAATTTATTCAATTAGAATTATACATGTTTCCAAGATTATTCCTGAAAGTCACTCATAACTAACTTCTTCATATCCTGTGAAAATAAAACATAAGAAAGGGATGTGCGAAAACACTATGTAAGAGTAAGAAATACATCGTATGATAACATAAACATTAGGCATAGTGAATAATTGAAAACACATGCCTTTACAAATAATAAACATGAACAATTTATGGTAGGAATATGAGATGAGGAAATAATGCCATTATAAAACATAGTCATGGGTATTCTACTAGTAGAATAACCACATGAAATATCCATAGCTAATCTCATAATGATGGAATGCATAATTCCAGACATCAAAACCACATATTCAAGGCCTCGTTCCATCATTACAAATAATATTTTGTCAAGGCCTTGTGCCAAGACACTAGTTTGTCTCATTAGACCTACATATTTCTATAAAACTCTAAACCAGAAAAGATCCTCAATGTGAATAATAGCTTTTAATTAGGTATTATGTAATGTTTATGGCCGGGTCCTTATAAATATCCTTAGAAAAAGTTCTTAGACAAAATTGAAATAATAAAAAATTCATATTATTATTATTTTTTATGCATAAGAGTAGATGACACATCAACTGGACACACAGTCTTCTTAGAATGATCGAATATGTCGGTTTTAATGATTTGACCACCTTTAAAAATGTATGTTCGGGGGGACCAAACTAGTCTAACATCCTCTAAAGTCCATGAAATATGATGAAAAAAATAGTATCCTAAAATGTAATATAGTCGAGCAGATGGAAGGTCAATCCAAGATGACATTTTTTGGGGAGGACCAAAAACACGCTTTTCATGCCATAAAACATCAAAATGTGCTTTTAATTGTTAGATCTATAGAAAACAACCACAGAATGAACACAAATCAGAATAAATCAACCTAATTATTATTCATAATGTGTAAGAGTAGACATAACATTTATCAGATGTGCGGTCATCATGGTATTACTGAATATGTGGTTTTCAAGGATTTGATGCCCTTTAAAAAGGTTCGTTCAGTGGTTAAGACCTACCGAACGACCATCAAGTACCATGAAATTTAAAAAATCAACTACTTTGGAGTGAATTTTCAAATTGTCGATAATAAACTATGTCAATTGTAGGTTTCATTTGAATCTGATGATAAAAACATAGTTTAAGTTTCATAAAACTCCAAAATTGGTGTTTAATGGTAAGATCCATAGAAAATGAACTAAATTATACATGAAATCCTAGTAAAACCATATTATTATAAACTTTAATGTGTATGGGGAGAATACATGTCAATCGAACTGTCATCTGCTCAGAACAAATAAATGAGTGGTTTTTAAATTTTAGACACCCTTTAAAATGTTGCATTCGGGTGTAAAAACCAACTAAACGACATCTGAACCTTTTGAAATTAGATGAAACATACCGTAAACTAGATTTTGAAATGGTTGAGTATACATTACATCAATCGAATTTGCTGTTTTTCTGGGATGACGCACAATTTACTTTTGGTGTCATAAAACACCAACATATTCTTTAATCTGTCATATATATATATAATACAATTATAATTACATTAAATTGTAGAAAAAACATATTATTATTATTATTGATGTGTATGAGTAGACTAGATTTTTATTAAACATTAGGTCTTCTTGCAACTATGTAATATGATGTTGTTAAAGGTTTGATAGCCATTAAAAAGATATCTGGGGGTTAAAACTAACCTAAAGATATATAAATGCCCTGAAATTTGACAACAAAAAAATAGAGTTAATTTTTAAATTCTTGATAATATGGAAGTCCAATCATATTTTTTCCAATGATGACCTAAAACACACATTTAGTGTCATAAATGGAAAAAACATGCAGGTTTTATGGTCATATCCCTTAATAATACCACAAAATTACTTGAAATCATTGTAAAACTGTCTTATTTTTTTTCATTATGTGTAAGAGTAGATGACACATCATTTAGATGCATAGTCTATAGGGAATGATTGAATATGTGGGTTTTAATGATTTTATGCACGTTAAAGTGTTTCTTCTGGGGGTCAGAAACCAGCAAAACGAACATCTAATGTCATAAAATCAGTTGACAACAATTGCAAATTGAATTTTGAAATGGTTGAGTAGATGAAACATCAATCCGAGTCGGAGTTTTCCTTAGAGGGCCGAAAACACACTTTTAGTGTCACAAAAAATAAATTGTGCATTTAACAGTCACATCCAAATCAAAAGACCTTATAATGAGTTTAAATCCTAGATAAATTGTGTTATTATTATTCATAATGATTAAGAGTATAAAACAAGTCAAACAGATGTGTGTACTACAAAAAAAACTGAATATGTTTTTTTAATGGATTGGATTCCTTTAAAAAGGTTGGATCAGAGGTCGAAATAAACCTAACAACCTCTAAGTATCATGAAATGAGACAAAAACAACTATAGCTTAAAATGTGAAATGGTCGAGTTGAAAGAATATTAATTCGAGGAGGTGTTTGTCAAAGAGGACCGAAAACAAACCATTGATGTCATAAAACACCAAAATTCATGTTTAATACTCAGATACATATAAAACAACATTGGAATGACTTTAAATAACAGTACAACCATGTTATTATTATTCAGGACATGAACCATCGTACAATACATCAATCAGATGTGCGATATGCATTGTACAACTAAATATTATTCTTTAAATATTTGATTCCATTTAAAAAGGTGCATCCAATGTTCAAACTTGTCGAACGCCCTTATATTTCCATGAAATTAGGAAAAAAAAATTGGTGTATGTTTTGAAATGGACAAGTAGACAGTAGGTCCATCGTAGGTATCATTTGTCCACAATGATGGAAAATGCACATTTAGTGTCATAAAACCCTAAAACAAGAATTTAATGATTATATCCATATCAAATGACCTGAAATAGTAAAAATTAATAGTACACCATAATTTTATTATTTGTGACGTGTATGACAAGGAAACACCTCATTTTTACATGTGGTTTTCTTGGAACAACTGAATGCATGATTTTTTATGATTTGATGACCATTAAAAAGGTGTGTTTGGGAGTAAAAACAAACCGAACGACATCCTAATGTCATGAAATCTTATAACAACAACCATATCATTAAATGTAAAATGTTCGAGCAAACAAAACAACCACTAAAGGTTCCATTTTTCTGAGATAATGTAAAATGATCTTTTAGTGTTATAAAAACTAAAGTGTGTGTTTAACAATAAGAACCATTGAAAATGAACTCATAAGTACTATAACTCATATAAAAACTATCCTTTTAATATTTTTGAAGTTTAAGATCATAGAAAACATCATTTAGAAGTGTGGTCTATGCGTAATGAATGAATATGTGGTTTTAAAAGATTTGGGTCCCTTTGAAAAGGTTTATCCAAGAGTTAAAATCATCCAAATGACATATGAATTCCATAAAATCAGTTGATAACAATTTGGAGTGAATTTCTAAAGGGCCAAGCATATGGAATGACCATCCATGATTGTTTTTTTCTTCTAGGGCCAAAAATTTTTTTTTTGAGTCATAAAATACCAAAATTCATGTTAAGTGATCAAACTCATATAAAACGCCATTGGAAGGAATTTAAATGCTAGGAAACATATTATTTTTATTATTAATGATGTGTAAGAGTTGAGGGAACATCAATCAGAAGTACGGTCTTCATAGAGAGACTAAATATGTGGTTTTTACAGATTTGAGGCCCTTTAAAAAAGTGTGTCCATTGTCCAAAACTAGCTAAAAGGAATCTAAGTGCCATGAAATTAGACAAAAACAACTATAGAGTGTTTTTTAAGTGCATTTGTAGAAGGTATGTCCAAAAGAGGGTTTTTATGATTGGGATGATGAAAAATGAATTTTTAGTATCATAAAACACCAAAACATGCGTTTGAAAGCCATATGCGTAGAAAAAATCATTAGAAGACATGAAATCACAAAAGAACTGTGTTATTATTATTTTTTATTTGTGTGAGTATATGACACACTAACAAAACATGTGGTCTTCATAGAGTTATAGAATAAGTGGGTTTAAATTTTATTAAAATGGTTCGAAAATATTATCATATTTTCAAAATAATATATCATCGATCTATTGTATGAAAATTTAATTGAAATATTTTATTTAATTTCAATTATTTGATGGGATATTTTATCAATTGATTATTTTATTAAAATTATCCATGCGGTTTTATTCAATGATGTGCACAGAGCTTGGAAGACGACAAGGAAAAAATATATATGTGCATGTGGTTTCAGATATTTTGAAAATATTTTTTATATTACTAAAATATAGTTGTTTTTTTAATATTTCTATGACTTTTTTTAAAAACGACTGGCCACCTTATGGTGGTTGTGGTAGGTGTTTTCTTGGTTTAGTACTAGGCACTACTGTTTAGCAGTCACTATGCACATTAATGAACGTGGTTATAATGATCACTAAACGATGATTTCTATATCCCAAATCAGGATGGGATATAGTTTCTTCTTTTTACGAGACCCTATAGGGGATCATGAGATTCAATATAGGGTTCATCAAATGTTGGATTAAATTGGAAAAAATGATAGGCATAAAGCATTGATCGTTTAGCGGGCACTAAGGAGCTTCTATAGGCCTTTAGCAGCATCATTTGGTAGTCTCTAAATCCCTTTTCCTAATTGTGATTTTCTACAAAAAACCATTAACTTCATGTTCACATAAAAACACCTTCTTCTAAGAATGATAAAAATGTTATTTAAATCAATATAATGTTTAGGATCACTACAATGTATTTTAATTCAAATGTTTTTCATTCATACTTCTGTAGTTCAACAAATTTTTACTTTGAGTATTTTCATCCCCCTACCAACCCCATTGAGGTTTTATTCTACATTCATTTCAACCTTGGTTCCAATTATTATGTGGTTTTTTCTTTTCATCAAGTTATATCACATTTCATCACTTTTATTCATTCCAAGAACCATTGGAATTCTTTATGTCATCAATATTTTGATTTTTTCCAATTGACGTTATCGGCCCATCCTATTGAGACAGAACCCCAATTTTATTTGAACCCAATTCATAGTTTTGGGGACTCATATAGATATATTTAAAATTCCACTCACACTATTTGTTACTCTTTATATTAGTATCATGACTACAACTCAAAAATCCCACCTAAGGTTGCACGTTCCATGTGAAGCAATGAATAATCATTAGCTCCTACCTCTTGTTATACTACCACCTAGAAAAGATACAAAAACCATCCTTGAATTACCACCTTTTCCCACAAAAAATCAAATCAAAACCTAGACTAATGACCACCTATTTACCCTAAGATGTTTCTTTTCATTTAAACCTTGTGAAAAATAATAACTCGTCATGAATCATCTCCAATAACATTCCAATGTTGTGTTCCCTTATTAGAATTATCTATGTCATTCTCCTTTTATTATGAATATCTTAGGTGTATTTATTTATATTTTTTTTCAAAATGAATATTTTAGGAACACAATAGGTTGAATATGAATTGAAAAGGGGTGGATTCTAATCGTATGATAGAAGTGTATGAAGTCGGAGTAAAAGAGTACATCAGTTTTTTCATGGAGCATGCAATATACCCTTGTCAAATAATTTATCTGTTCTTATATTATTGCTATTCAAAAACATTAGTTTGGAAGAGTTGGAAGAACATTTTATTTTTCATATTACGTTAATTAGAGATGTTCATCCTGACATCATTATTTGATATACTGTCCCAACATATGGTTCACTTAGTAAGAGAGGGTTAACTATGTGGTCTAGTCTACTTCATATGGATGTACCCCATTGAATGATATATAAATTTTTTTAAAGGGTACATCAAGAATAAAATCCATCCATAAGGTTTCATTATAGAAAAATATATTGTTTAAGAAGTTATTGAATTATTTACTAATTACCAATCAAATATTTTTAACATATTTCTCATAATGTCTCATAACATTGGAAGCCTTATGGGTGAAGAGATTTTTGGAAGACATATTGTTACAATTACCATCACAGGGTGGGAGAAAGATCACTTTTACATTTTACATTACATTGTATAGGTTTCCATATAGATTGATTCCCACAATGTAATTAATAGACATTTAAATCCATCATGGGATACATGATGGATATCAAAAAAAGATAATCAATAGTTTATAAGATGGTATTGAGATCATATTTATATAGATTTATCTGAAAATCATAGTTCAATTGGGGAATGACTTTGATGGATCACCAGGGGAGAAAATTAAAATGATATATCTTATAATTGTTTAGTAATTAATGGTTATATTCTCTATACAAATTGATTATATTAATACAGTATGATGAAAAATGGTGGTTTCTTTCTTGTTACGGAAGCGATTCATGTATATAGTTACAAGGATAGAAATACAATTTATTAGAATATGTCATATTTTTTTATCATCAAATAGATATATTATTTGGTTTATCCAAAATATCATGTTCCAATTTTCCAATGAAAATGGGTTGATAATATGAGTTTAGTGAATGTTAATGAATTGTGCATTATGAAGGTCAGTTTTAGTATGGAAGTTAATAATGATGAGCCGTTCATAATAGAATCACAATAAATTCATGTATTTTATGTCTCAGATCCAACAAACAAGAATTGGTAAATTTTAATGTGACTGTCTAAAATGAATACAAGGCTAGATGAAAATTAAATTGTGGATAACCCTTTCATTAGATGATCAAAATCATTTCACAGAGGTCCCAATACAGACAATGCCTTGTATGTTAGAGGGGACCAAAAATAGGGGATGTATATACACTATAGAAGATCCAAATCTCATAAACCCTTAATGAAAAAGAGATATTAGAAGGATTAAATTAATGTATTTTTTAATACACTATTCTTATCCTCATAGTGTTATGTGGCATCTGATGCATTTTTGTTATATAAATTTAATGTTTGACTACTCATGGAGATAATGACTTCTTCGCGTGATGACGTTACAAATACCGATGAATAATAGAAGATTGACGATGAAATTATGGAATTATTATGGGATAAAATACATTTAGATGAAAAAAATATCAACATAGAATAACTATGTTAATTATATTTACGAAGGCTAGATGAAAGGGTATAAAATTTGAATCTGGATAGAATCAATGTGGACAACCTGTTAACACCAAAGAGTCAATATTCATTAGTTATGTTTGGATAACAATAAGGGACCATGTTCCAATTGAAATAGATAAGTGACACCATCTCCAACATGTATTTAGGGAAACCCTTTGGGAAGATATTATGGTAATTTCAAGAAATACTTTCTCTATTTTACACAAAAAAAAATATAATGAAACAATGATTTATTTCCCATTATCCTTTGTAAATTAACTTCATTATCGATGATTTGTGTAAGAAATATATATTAATGGTCACTATAATATCTCACATAGGATACCAGACACTTGTTATAGAGAATCATCTTTGGGGCACTGAGGGGAAACTAAATCCCCACCCCCTATGTTATATGCACACATTATAAGACATGATACATGAAAATATTTCATTAGTTGACATGATGAGAAATAATTTCATGTGAAATATTTTCAATAATATTTTATTTGAATTTAATTATTTTATCTAATTTTATTCAAAATTTATAATTTAAGAAACAATAAAGGAGTTCTTAAAATAAACAACATTCAGAAAAAGTAATGTACCCTTATAGTAAAGCAATGATGTGGTACACATCAGATGAAAAGAAAATGGTATGGATTTTAAATTTACAATAAAATATTTTTGTGATATGAAAAAAATTATGATCCATTTTTTATATGAATATTGGTGAATCAAATTCTAAATCATCGTCCATCCAACATCATGTGCTATGAAAAAAGGAACATGCTAATAAAAAGATAAAAATAGTTGATGAAAACAAATAATTAGTATAGGAAGCACATGTATGTTTGAAATAATAGTATTTTGTAATTATTTATAAAATTATTACATAAAACTAATTTTTATGTTCAAAGGTTTTTTATGGTTTAGGCATAAGATTATACATCGAACATAAATGAGGAAAAACATATTTCAATAGCTTTGAAGCAGTTTGAACAATATGGAATCATTAGAGGTGAAGGTTTTGGAGTATCACCTCGAATATAATTCTATGATACAAAGCCTCATTAAAATACATATTAGATGATGAAATAACTATATACACAATTTGATTCTTCTAAAGATAATATTGTCTGGGCTAGTTTGGTGGAATAATATATTTGAAAGGATCAGAGAGAAATGGAAGTGAAACAATGATCAACACATGAAGTTCCAAATAATCCCACTAGATTTATGGACAGACATTCCACTCATATACTAAAATTACCAAAGGCAATAAATTTTTTCAATCCCCATTTTCCTAAATGTGAACCAGAAAACATCTGAATAACTTTATAATACAAAAATTCTATAGGGTGAAGTTGTGTGTGATTTATATCAATTAGCATCCACAAATCACTTTGTTGTGAGGGGTAAAGCGTATAATATCCCTAGAGACATTCTATTCCACAAAAAACTCCCAAGAGATCACATGGGTTTGGGGATTAAAGTAGACCATGATTTGAGTGCTGAGTTTCCTATTCCGCTTAATGATCTGGATGTTACTACGATCGATAATGTTATAGGAACATTTGTGGCGTGGTTTAAAAATATTATAATGATACATGAGGTATGTTCTTAAAAACGGTCAAACGGAACACTGTTAGAAATTGTGAAAATGAATGAAATTAGGTTTGATATTACATATTGATAAAGAGATTCAGAAATGAAAGGTCAGATCATGAAAACATAGTAAATTAACCAAGAAAACAAAAAACCCTTCTAAGTGTACCTTTACTCCACACATTGCATTATCTCATATATTAATATTCCAAGATCATACAAACAATAAATTTAAAGATGAAAATATGTTATATATTCAATATCATGAATAAATTTTTAGCGATGCATTTTTAGATTTTGTGGGTCAAGTGAGTATAAATGATATTGTCATTTTTGAATGGTTGAGAGTATCCGTTGTGAATAGATACATGAGGTACATTTTCATAATCTCTCTATCCAAAAAATGACCTACTATTTTCATTATAGTTAATAACTATTCTTATTTTCTATAAACATATATATTAAAACTATATAAAGGTAAATCCCTATGATTCAATATTTGGAATCATTAATACCTATACCATTTCTTTAGAAAAAAATAATTTGGAATTAGAATAAAGTGACAAGGGAATAGATGAACTAAGAGAGGAATCTGAGAAGAAAATATCATACAATTTAATCTTCTTGATTCCTTTAGTTTTAGGGAAAATTTATATAAAATATTTATATAAAATATATTTTTTCTTTTTCATTGCATATTTGTTTTTGTGGAAGGTCTGAATGTGGATCAAAATCAATTTGGATATCCCAAAAATTTATTTCTGAATCCAATGCCAGAATTTCCATAAATATGTCATCATATGATAAAAATTTGGAATTTTTTATGCACTAAAATCAATATTTTCAAAATAATCATTGAATTATATGTTTCAGTTTTTTTAATGAGAATTTTATTATGATATGGTGATCTATAAATATTGGATAAATTTTCGTATGAGGTCTGTGAATTAACATAAGAAGCCTATTGATTTCTTCAAATGAAAAAAATAAGTTATATATGGTATTATTTAAATAGAAAAACCTATTTCAAAACAATATACTTATTTTGCTCTATGTTTATGCAGTTTCAAAAAAAAGATAGTGAAAAAGATAGTGGATATTACATATGAATATTTATGAATTATACGATATTTTATCAAATGGATAACATCCTAAAACATGTAATTTATGATGGTAATTAAAAATTTATTAAAAATATATATTAATCATTTGTTTTTCTACATTATCTCTATACTACCATGATATAAAAAAAATTACATAATCAAAAGGAGAATTAAATTTGTTTAGATATGAGTAGATCATGTACATGATGTCAGAATGTTTTCCGATATCAAATTTAGGTGATTACATTTTATGATTGTGTTCTTGTATAGGCTCTGACCTTATAGATACAATTGGGATATAAAGCATTATTATCATAATGATTATATATTATTTTGACCTATTTCTCAAGGAAATGTCTAATGTGGGGTTATGCTCTATAGATTCTGATTGAGCCAATAACATGCTTAAACCTGATTATGCTTGTGGTATATTGGACTTCAATGATAAAACAAAGACAATGAACATAGGGAAATAGGTTAAGAATGTATATATACATCATGAAAAATTTGACTTCATTTTAATATTTTAGGTATTTTTAGCAATTTATCTTCAATTTTATGATAATTCCATTCTAATTTTTTTTTGATAATTATTTACTTTTTTACAGATCTTTTGGTAAGTCAAACTTTTCTATCAACTATATGAGACAATCTGGAAAAGAGGGGAAATGTTCATTTAATAAGGAAGAAAAAAATTCATACCGCCTGAAACATGAAGTGAATTATAAAGATTCATCTACAAAATTTCTGATCAAACTAAATTTAAACACTTCGTATTTGAATGGGACTCTACAATACATATAATAATTTTCATACACTAAGGGATTTTACTACGGTAGAAGGAAAAACATGACTTCCCAAAATATATATCATGAACATTTTCTTCAATAGTATAGGGATCAAAAATAAATCAATTATCCAAAAATCAATTTAATAGAAAATGTTCTTTATATGACTCAAAGTTTATTTTTTTAGATTATAATTTACCTTTAATTCAAAATACACATCAAATAGTCCAATCCAAGAAAACAAATTTATATTATTTTTATACATTATGAAATAAATCAAAAATTCCTTTGTGAGATGTAGGAATCAGCCACACCACAATATGATACATAACGTATCAAATATGACTCAAAGTGAGTGTTTTTAGGTTTAAATTGAAATTTTAGTTCCCAAAACACATGACATACTCAAAACTGTTAAATCAAATTAAAATTGTGTTGATAAATTCGATCAATGATCCATATTTAATTTTTAACACGTAGGAACTAACCATGCCTCAATTCAATACATGATGTATTTGATATGACATGATGTGTATGATTTTAATTTAAAATTGAAAAATTAGTTGAAAACACATGAAACAATCTAAAAACCATGAAAACACATTCATATTATTTTTATACTTTTGAACAATGATCCTTAAAATTTTTTTACTTGTTTGAATATACACCTAGATAATCCAATACAAGGTGTTCCTATAATGACTCGAAGGGTATTTTTTTGAATTTACATTTAATTTCATGAAACATATGGAATACTAAAAAACGTGGAAATTCTTATTGATTGTTT
This sequence comes from Viscum album, assembly GCA_963277665.1. NCBI lineage: Eukaryota > Viridiplantae > Streptophyta > Magnoliopsida > Santalales > Viscaceae > Viscum > Viscum album. The sequence goes on from OY728150.1 coordinate 186,249,736, forward strand.
TGAAACTTTAGGAAGATGATACATAAGTTTTTTTGATGTGTAGGAGTTTCCTGATTGTCAATCTGACACATGATATGGATGATAAAACTCGAAGTGTTTGTTTTTAATATATAAGTTCCATTTATGTTTATAACTGTCAATAACCCTCCCTCTAAAGACCCCATAAATAAAGGTATATCGATAATGAAACCCTAAGTCCCACCTCCAGTAGGCCCTGGATTATTGACTAGCACAAAGGGTTTGATAATCTCAAATAAGGGAGGCATTATTCTCTATAATTAAATAGGATCCAGAGATAAGATATATCATCCAAAAAAACTCCAAGAAACAATATAAAAAAGAAATACCAAAACCACCCACAAACATGTATAGATAGAACTGATATAGATACAATAAAAGATCTAATGTAAATATCCAAAGTAAATCTAATGAAATGATACAGTAACAATCCAAGGATCTGAGATAGTAATGCCTAGCACAGTCAATGTAATCATCCTAGAAACTTGAAAATAGTTTTATATATGTAGGGTGAGCATATAAGTATACTCAATAGGAAAAAATAAACTCTCTCATGCACATGTGAAAGAGGAATAATAATCCACTACAAGAAAACAACAAAACCAAACAATAGAAATTAAGGTATATAACCATAGAATCCTGACTAAGGAATTCTCATCAAATAAATCATACCATGTAATATAGTAAACTAATAATCACATCTATAAGGGTACCCTACACCAATTTCTCACTGGTATGATTTTTTAACACAAAACATCATACACCTTAGAACTCCCATATATTCTATATACCACACTACCCGTCAGGCACTGTCACAACACAGCTCTCCCACAAACACCTGGGCTCACTACCCCACAAGCATTACCACAATATATGTCACCTGAAAACACATGGTCTACAACCCAACCACTGATGTTACTAGAGTAGTTGGGTATCATGAACATGTCAGACATCAACCTCATATCCTCGTCCTACCACGCACAACACCCATGAGAAGCCACCCCAAACACATGATCATGTATCACCTGAAAACATAGGGGTTGTCACATCTTTCCCGCAAACACTTGGGCAATCTCATCTCACCCGAAGAAACCCAGGCAATCAAAACCACCATATAAGGCACTAAAATACCTCCAACCATCAAATATTGCAAAATTACAACATATAATGGAATATATAGAAGGAAAGAGCGGGTACCCTACCATATTTATTGTTCAACAGATGTTGGGAATAACACAACTCATGTGACAATGATTGTGTTGGAACATAGTGATCGATGTGGTTGGGGAGCACATAAAAATCACAATAATGTACATGTATATTTATATAGTATCAAAAACTGAATCCCAACATATGGGTTTATAATCAAACCAACCAACTCAAAGCATTTTCACCTTTTTCCACCTCTAAATGCTTATCATCAGACATAAAGCTAGAAACAAAACTTCTTATTTCTAACCAATTTCATTTAATTGCCGAATTCACATTATTACTTAGAATCAAAAACATTATACCACACAACCCACCATTTAATTATCCATTATACATTTCCATTCCATTTACCAAACCAAAGTAATCCATTACAATCATTAATGACCAATTATTTATCTATTCCATCAATTCACAGTAATCTAGCACAATGCTACCACCACCTTGTCATCCCAAAAGCACCAAAAAAAATTCATACTCGCCATCAAAGATCACAACCAAAAAAACTATCATCCACAAATTCCCCAACGACACATCTCTATCCCACAAGTACTACCACACATCATAATGCATTAAGATCATTTAATAAATTTACAAAGGGGATTTTATCACATTGTACATTATTTTTGGGACATTATCACACAAGACAAAATCTCGGGGTTACAATTTCATTATCCAATTTGAAATGGTTAATCTATTTCCATTTCATGGTGATATCACAAAAATTACAACCAAATCAGAAATCAAGACATGTATATTCTATAGAAAAAAAATCCCATAATGCATATAAATCTTATCGTGGCATCAAGCATGTATAACACACAATATCAAAAATAATATCAAGGATGTAAAATCTTGAAAATCAAACTCCATTTCTCTTTTCAAATAAATTAAACATATATTTATCTTTGATTATTCAATAAAAAACATATCCCAAATATTAAAAAAAATTAAACTCATCCCTCGTGATACAAAATAAGAAGAAATGAGGGAATCCCTACCTTAAAAAAGCTTGCTGGGTCACTACATGATACTGAGTGAAAAAAAAAACGCTCAAAAACCAAAACCGCATGATGGGAACCACAAATCAATCTACAATGCAACCAAATACCTGGAAATAACTAACCAACACTCACCCCAAACCATAAAAACATCACAACACCATATATTTTGGAGAATAATGGATAAAAACAACCAAAAGGGAGAAAACCCTACCACGTAACAACCCCGGGGGCCAAATGATCAAAGAGATAGGAAGAGGGATCGAGGAACTCCTCGGGGAACCCAAGGTTCAGAAAAAATAAAAGGAAGTTAAATACATGGCTGAATAAAGGAATATTCGGCTGGAAATGAATTTAAAATGACACTAGATTGAGTGTTTACAAGATGTGTAATCCCCAATACATTATGAATTCCATGATGTATTTTTTATTGAAAAACACATCGCCTTATAAATATTTTACCCCAAAAATGTACACATAGTGAAGTAGAAATGGTGAAGCTGTGAAACCATATTTGACATCACGTGATATAGTTACATATTGTGTATTTCCTACAACAGTTCTGTTGCACCTCTAACTCCCATAAAATCTCTTAGAACCTCCCTTTAACACCTCCAACAAAAAAAACTAGAAATGTAACGTAATGATAGGGAACATAGAATTACATAAATTACCTCTCAAATGATTTTCACCCTCAATAATCCAAAACCAGGCCAAGAAGGAATGGGGTTTAAAAAACCATCCCTCGATATGCATCTGAAGGATCTCATCATTCCTCAAATGCTACCACCAGTCAAACACACCAACCAAAATAAGCCGTGAAACACACTACAAAACCATAATCCACCTACTATCACATATTCAAACAACCAAATCACCATTGAAAACTATATCAACCTTTATACGGCCCAAACCTACTACCGCTACAACCAACGAACCACACCATCCCAAACACATGAATTAGAGAATTTCATCTTCGATGTAAATATACAATTCGATCTCCATGGCACTAAAATTATCACAAAGGTTTAATCACATCACAGTTATTTTGTATCGATTAGGAATCAGGTCCTCCTTTTCATACATCATTACATTATCACGCATTTCACTACACACATCACAAACAAAGGAAAAAGGTAATTTCATAAAAAAATATCCAAACATCACACCACAAAGTAAAATTGAGCAAAGAAAAACTATAAAAAAGTAGGTACTAGGAACGCAACCGCGCCTTTTTGTCCCAAGTACTCTCCACTAGGACACCTTGCCTCTACAACACAAGAACAGATGAAATGGTTCATCCACCAATGCCTTCTCTTAGTGATCCTAGATTTGTACCTTCTATTCCACAAAGGTCATGTCATCCTCAATATCCATCTCTCCCTAATATATTACATGAAACTCTTCATGAAGATACCGACAAAGCAGAGAACCATGAAATACTTTATGAATCCTCTACAACTGTAGTGGAAATTCCAATCAATACTCTACTCACAAACACACCACAACACTCCAATTCCCTTAAAAATACTAGTAGAAATATTTCTCCCAATTCCAAACCCCTAATTTCCACATCGAGGGGAAACGTTCAAGAATATGTGGTCCGCAACCTTGAACGCCAAGGTCCTTATTCAACGATCAACATAACGAATTTGTTGGTCTTATGTGGATTTCATCCTCTCATGAACAAGATGAACTTCCTCTATCATTCTCTACACCACATCGGGACCAAGAATGGATGTCTCCCCAAACTCTGTTCAACACAATAGCAAACAACATAGTCTCTCATAAAAATACTCAAATAGAGTTATGACAATAGAAGATTGATATCTATTATTATAAAAAACATCAAGAAAATTCAGTTTTAATACCCAAGATCTAGAAAAGTACAAGACACATGTTCATAACATATCGTCCAAAGTATGTATATTCCTTTCCATCTACCCATCAGTCTATGGGTGTAAAGCAGTGTTGAGGCAGATCTATTTGCCAAAATAACATTACAATACCATCTATAATAATGAGTTAGAAAATGCATCATAAACCTGGACAATGGACCATAGAACTCCATGAAACTGCACCACCTCATCCATGTACCTATTATCCAATGCATCCATTGCGCCTAACTCCTTGATCACTATGAAGTGGGTCTATTTTTTCAAATGATCCAGGATAAACCAGATAGCATTACAACCTCCCTGCATTCTGGGTAAACCTGTGAAAAAAATCTATCAATATTTCATCCCATTTATAATTGAGAATATCCAAGGGATACAAAAAAATAGTAGTAATACAATGATCAAGCATTAATTTCTAGAAAACCAAGATGTTTTCCACAAACTCCACTACAACCTATTTCACCTCGGGCCACTAAAACGATGTCCTAAAGCAATGGTGTGTTTTGGAAACTATTTTGTTTACTGCCAAAGGTGAGTTATGATACTCACGAAGGACTCCAAAATGAATTACTACCAGAACATATAGCCTCCCATGAAACAACACACACTTCCAACCATCCTCTAACCATCCATTTGGATAACCACAATACACAACACGATCACACATCACCTCTATGTCTGAGTCCCCCCTCTAATACTCCTACACCTACTTCCTAAAAGATGATTTCATCTTAATTTTCAATATACAACCTCTACCATCATGCACTATTTAATATATGTGAAATCCTTTAAACTACTCTATTTCTCTCTATGAATCATCAGACTCCAAAAAAACACCCTTCCATGACTCCCTTCTCAATTTATTAGCCACAACATTCCCCTTTACTAAGGTGTATGAGATCAAAAAATCAAAATACTAAAGAAAATCCATCCACCTCCATTGTCTCTAGTTTATATCACAATAGGATAAGGTATAAATCCAGATCATTTGATTTGTAAAGACCCCAAAGCCATCAAATAAGAGGTAATGTCTCCACTAGTTTATAGAAAAAAAAAACAGTTGTTATACCTATATCGAGGGTGTCATAGTTACACTCATGGGAATGCAACTTCATAGTCCCATATGAGATCACTACCTGTTTATACATCAACATGCATCCCAATGCTAGATGGGACACCTCACAAAACACCTAAAACAACACACATCCTATGGTAGCTGAAGCATAAGAGCACTGACTTACATCCCCTACAAGTAACTGTATGCTGCCTAGTACTGATCACTTCAAAAAGAATCTTGGTCTTTTCTAGTCAAAACTATCTATGAGGCTGAAAATCAAGAGAAATCAGTTAAATGTTTTTGATAATTGCCTACAAGACCAATGAAATCATAAAACAATGAAACATTTATGGGTAAAACACATGAAATAATTACTTCAACCTTCAATGGGTCTATAACCACACCCTATTGGTAATCCAATTTCTCAATAAAATTCACCTCTTATATCCATATCATACACTTAGACAACTTTCCATATATCTGGTGGTGTTGAAGAATATAAAAGAATTCTTTTAGATACTCGACATGCACATCTTTTTTATTTTATTAGATTAAGATTTCATAAATGAATATGATGATGAACCTATCTAGAAACTCATAAATAATGGTGTTCATAAGCCCCCTAAAATGGCTAGTGAACTCATAAAACCAAATCGCATGACAACAAAATTGAAGTTTCTATACCTACATATGAAGGCAGTCTTTAAGATATCTCCCTCCTTCATCTTCAACTAGTGATATCCAGACCACATATCGATCATAGAAAACCAAATCACCCCTATGAACTGGTTGAAAAGGTCATCTCTATTTAGAAGAGGATAATGGGTTTTGACCGTCACCCGATTCAACTTATGGTACTCCATACATAACATTAAACTACCATATGAATTCTTTTATAAGAATAATAGAGCACCACATAGTGACCTTCTAGGCTGGATAAGACCCTTCTATATCAAATCATCTACCTAAACCCTAAAATATCACAACTGTAAAGGATCCATCTGATAAGGATCAATCGAAATCGATGAAGCCCAAAGCTGCAAGTATATCCCAAACTCAACATCATGTTGAGGGGGTAACATCACAAAATCCTATCGGAAAACATCTTGGGACATCAAAAAAAACCTAGGAACATATTCCATCTTTGTTTCAAATAATTATACTATTAACTCAACCAAAATGGAAGGAAGGGGATCCACATGCCAACTGTCCACATGACAACCCACCATTCCAACGAAAACCACTCATTGGCAATCCACATCTAAAAATATGGAACTCCTCTAAGATAAATTGATAACATCACATTCAAAATAAAACAAGTCGATGATATGGATGACGTCGTATGACTGTATCTACATAAAGAAAAAATCTCCACAAGATTGATTCAACACCATCATTAGTCTAAACCTACGATGCACATCAATAAGACGACCTGACATCTGATTGGTGTAGGAAACACCAAGGGAATGAGAATCCTATCTACGTATAGTCCCAGAGCATGGGATAGAGTGTGTGAAACAAATGAGTGTGAAGATACTAAATCAGACATGAAAAAGGAGTACTAAACAAACTGATCATACCTCTCATTATCTCTAGACCTTCTGTAACAACAACCGTAATTTCCTGCAACTAACCACCTAACTCCTCTACGTCTCTATCGACAAACACCTCTACATCCAAGTTTATTTCATAGTACTGGAACATGGGGAACATCCAAAGGTATGCCTCTCCCTTATTTATCTTTCATTAGAAAAGAAAAAACCTATTACCCCTACTCCTAAAATGGCCTTTCTGGAAACTACTGACGAGGTTAACACTGATCCTATCCACCTCCAACAAATTGAGATTGGGGAACAACTGTGCACTGGTATAGGAGATCACCATAAACTCCATAACCAAAACATGCATGCACAAATCTCCCAAAAAATAAAATAAACCACTTTCCCCAGAAGGCGGGAAAAGAATATATTGAGGTTGAATCTTTAATAGTTGAAACCCCAAAGTACCTAATGCATGAGACCTGCCATTAAAAACACAAACCCCTAAGAAAACCTTCTAGTTATCCTCTCACAAAAAACCTCACAGTGAGTGCATTAGGTCAATCACCAACATATTCTTCTTGAACCCCTATATTTATTGGAAATGTAAAAATGAGTAACTGGAAAATAGTTAGATGGATGGAGTGCCTACTCAGGACATATTTCATGAGACTCCTCCTCTAGATATAGATATGGGAAAAAATAGATGGTACATGAACTATATTCCCATCCCCCTTACTGACATGCTACCATAGTAAAGAGAAAGATGCACCTGCCTCTTTACTACCTTCATGGTTGATGAAAGGATCTCTTCCCAGAACTCATATTTGAAGTCAACCCACAAAACATCTACCTCATTCTGCTCTACTAGATACAGTGTTCACCGCTAACTTGTAACTACATACCTCTGAATGAATACCAATGGGACCTAATACTTCATTAGGAGTTGTATCAAACTAAAATCAATGTAATGATCCTCCAAAAAACTCTCTATCTCCAAATCTAGATCAAAATCCATATACTTCCTCAAATAATTTTGCTGAAAATCATGAAACACCCTACAATGAGCCACTGAATCCTCATCTAGATCAAAACAGAGACAATCAACTAGATCATCCTGATGAACCTCAACATCCTGATCCACATGTGGATGACGAATAAGAGCCATATCTTTAATGAAAACAAGGAACTTATTAATACTAGTAATTAGAAATTTCATTAATATTTAATTTAACTGATTTAATTCATTTTGTTATTTATTTCAACATTCCCAAAACAAATAAATTAAAAAAAGAACACATGTAATTATGATACATGATTGATTCCTTGGTCTCAACATTGCAAGTAGGTCCATCTCACTTGGTGATACAATAAGCTTGAGTCCATGCATAGGATCACAGGGGGGGAAATCCTATGTCCCAGATGGTCAACCTATCATATATCACACACCAAGTTAAACTTCAATTTTTTCTATACCATCCCATAATTTTCTCACTATGCCTAACTCTGAAACCCACCTTGTCTCTTAACCATCACCTTTAATACCACTCAGTCATGACTACATTTCTCCAAGGATACCACAATGAAAAGAGAGAGATAGTGAACATATATTCCTTCCTCTAGTAGGCCTCAGTATTGAGACTAGCACCATGAAAATAAGAAACATATATATAGGATTCATTATCATATATAATTTAAAAAATACCAGGAGATAAGAAGATTCATCTAAAAAAACTCCATAATAAAATATAAAAATAAATTCAAACACTATTCAACATGAAATTATAAATATAACTGATGTAGATACATTAATGTATCAGAATTCAATTCCAAAAAAAATGTTAAATCAACTACCCAAAATCTATCCAAAGGTCAATGCTATTAATGATCAACACGTTCCACTTAATTCTCCATGAAACCTGATTTGTTTTACATATATAGGGAGAGAAGAAATGTATACCAACCAACCAAATAATTTTTTTGTTAATCCACAGTAATAAATAGTGGTAAACCATAGACAAAAATTCATAGATACCACTATATGATGAAATACTCAAGAAATTTGATTAAACAAATGACTAGGATTATTTTAATCAGTCACTCTATATAATTACTAATGTAGAGTACTAACATGGGTATCTATATCCTCATTGATAAAATACAAGGTGGATAGCTAATCTATCCCTTGAATGGATGAATTCCTCATAGTTCATTTTGTATTGGTTGAATACCTCAGTCAAGATCCAGTGTTGATTATCTAACCACACCTCTTTCTCCTATTTGGAGTCAAATAGAAACCTTATTTCAGAAATTTCTTTGATCTCCTCTTATGAGTCATTCACCCAGACAACTCTTCTATGAATTTCTTCCTTGGAATGGAGGATGAGCTTCAAACACCACATTACCATTCTTCCACTATTTCTATTTTCCCACATTGTACTCTAATTTTCCCATACTGTAAGGATTTTAATTCCTTGTTTTCCCCTTTTAATCTAACATAGTTTCTATTAGTTTAGGAAAGTGTGAATAATATTTGGGTCCCAGTGGGTTTTCATTTTGAACAGAATTCATTTCCCTAAGACTCTATTTATTTTTTTCCCTTTCTTCCATATAGTGTTGTGAATACCTTTCCATTGAAATTTTTATAAACTATATAGTAAAAATTTTATATAACTATCATCACATTAATCATCCTTCTCTTTAGATAATGTTGGTTATTGAACATCCAGACATTCATAACGGTTTCCCAGCTCATCCATCAGTCCTTATTTGAGGGGGGTCTACTTGATTAAAGACTACACCCTTCCTTCTTTATCCTCCAAGGTAGTATTCTTCCCCCACACTCACAACCTACATATGGGATGAAGATTTTCTAAAGAGAGTGTTTGGGTCCAAGGTCCCCAAAACACTCACCTCACCCATTCTCCCTTTTACTAGTTGTGATTCTATAGAATCCAGAAAAGACTCCATATACAATTAATTTATTGATGTCTCAGCCACCACAATTTTTTCAACCTCAATGGGAACACTTCCAAGGGACCCTCGAGTGATTAAGGCAATTTACTTCTCAAATGGAAGAGCACTGTCAAAGACATTCTATTCAATAATAATACAACCAAGATGTCCATAGATATTATCCTCACTCTTAACCAAATCCAACAGCTGACTGAGTACACCCAGGTCCTATTTCAATAAAGAAAAAACATCTTCCACCTTCAGATATTCACTCTAACTTATAGCCTCACACTGAATATAAGATGATGGATCGGATATCCCACTATCCTCCTCCAGTGCTGTACTACGGGTAACCACATTGCAGCGTGGTCTAATAATGTCCTCCCCTAAATCTGATTGATTAACCTTTATCGACATACATAATGCGACTATGATGACCACCATAAGATAGGGAGGAGCAGTCCAATAGAAAATAGAGAATCTTCAATGACATCAAAAATCTTCATGACCTAATCAACAACCGCCAGAATAGTAAGGGGTCCACGATTCATAACAAAAATTATGATGCCAGAAAATATCTCCAAAAATCTCAATGGTTTTGGATTATAGTGGGCCTTTATATATATCATATTCAATATAGATCCTAGGAAAGACTGAATGGAAAATGGCCTTGGTGCTAGAATTCAAACAAATAATGAGGCCTAACATATTGCTAATCAACTGAAGTATCACAGGGTTCTGGAACAAAAAAGGACGTACTAGAAAAAATATCTAGATTGCTGTGGTTAGAGGTTCATGCCTTAGATGAATGTCGATAGTCCACTAGATGGGAGAAAACCTATAACCCTCTATATATCATGTAGCATAGGCCCAAGCATAAAACAAGTATTCTTCATTTGATAAATAGATATGTATGTTTCTAACATATAAAATTCCAATAATCACCCGATCCTATAAATTCCAAAAAGAGAACACATACTAGTCGAACACATCAATAGAGGGGTGATTTTTTATGAATAGGGATTCCAATGTGAGATCCAGTAATGATGAAGCTTCTGTGAATTCCAAAATAGAAATAGGTATTTAAAGAACTCCATTCGTGTAGGATTGAACTTTTGGGGTTACATATATCTGAGAAAAATTTGGAGGGAGGATGGATGTAAGAAATGGGATAAAAGGGGAAAAGATAGAGTTAAAAGGATAATCTTCATATCCCCTACCCAAATGAGGAAGGTCGAGGAGGGGAGGCTTCAGTTAGGGTGTTACCTACATCATCAGTGGAGAGGGAATGTGAGAGTGGATGCGGTAGTGCAGTATCATTACTATACATGTATACACAGTAGAAAAAACTGAGGTCTCCCATGAACATGTGAAGGAAGCATACTAATGAACCAGTTAGAAAACATAAGAACCAAACAACACCAATAAAGGTAGACTAATAATCCCAACCTCACCAGGACATGATCAGCAAATAACACAAACCAAGTAATATAGTTTAATAATAATCACATCGACAAGGGTACCTCACACAATTGTCCCATTGGTATGTAGCTATCAAACACAAATTATGTTCATCCTAGAACTCCCATATATTCTCCATACCACACCACCCTATAGGAATTTCCACAACACTCCTTTCCCGCATACACCAAGTCTTGCCACTTGATTAGAATGGCCACAATACATCTCTCCAAAAAAACAGCACCAAAACAAAACCACCACCATAACCACTGTAGTACGGTATCATGAACATATATGAAATAAACATTGTACCCTCTTCCTACCATGCATGACCCCCACCAGAACCCTTCCCACAATCATGGTAACATATCGTAAGAAAACACTTGGGACATCACATATCACTCTCAAACACTTGTGATATAACATCTCTCTTGAATACACCAATTCCATAGTGACCACCATCTAATGAACTAAAAGAACACTGACCATCACTGCCTATGAAATACCTACCTCACATGGAAGAGAGTGTGGGAAAGAGTGGGTACCCATCCATCCTTAATGCTCACTAGATGTTGGGTAAAACACCCTCGCATGACTATGCGAGTGTCCACACATAATACTAGTCATGGGTGGGGTGCATATCGAAATCACAAGAATGTACAAGTATATATATATATATATAGTATCAAAAACTCCAGAACAACCTATGGGTTAATAAAAAAACCAACCATCTCACAAAACTATAACTTTTTCACCCATCTATAAATGAATAACATCACCCATCAATCCACAAACCCTAGTTCATATTTCAAACAAATTTAATTTAACACCTCATTCATTTCATTATTTAGCATAAAAAATTTTAACCACACAAAACACCATTTAATTATACATTATACAATTTCCATTCTATTATCCAAACCAACCCAATCCATTCGAAACATTGTTGAACATTTATTTATATATTCCATCACTACTTATGAATCTAGCACAATGAAATCACCACCTCACCACCCTAAATGCATTTCCAAACATACCTCCTCCCCGCCAGCGCAGAATCATGGAAACAAAATCATTCATCCTCACATACCCCGAGAATACATCAACATATCACAAGAACTACCACACAACATAACACATTATGACCATTTCACAAATTTAAAATGGGGATTTTTTTTCACATCCCACTTTATTTTAGACTAATTATCACACAATTAAAAATCATAGGGTAACCATTTCATTATCCAAATATATGTGGTTAATTAATTCCATTTTAGGTTTATATCACAGAAATGATAACAAAAGTACCAATCATAGAATCTATATCCAATGCTAAAAAATCCATTTATAGCCAAATTTCTCAGTAGGTCATCAAGACCATACAATTCACAATATCACAAATAATTTCAAGGACGTAAAAGCATGGGAATCAATCCAAATTTAACACATTCAATTAAATTAAAATAATTACTTATCCTTGATTAATCTGGAACAACTATAATCAATAGATAATATAAGTAAACCCCTCATGAAAGATACAATAATGAGAAATCAGGGAATCCCTACCACAAATGATCATTTCGACTAACAGCGCACAATAGGGTGAAGAAGAACACTTGAAAACCATAACCACATCTTGGGAACCACAGATTAACCTACACTACATCCAAATACCTACAAAATTCAACCCCACTCACACCCCAAACCATTATAAAATCATTCTAGTTAATCTCCAACACAAGAACAATGGAAAAATACTAATAAGGGAGAAATACCTACCATGGATCAACCACGGATTGAAAAAAAAATCTACTGAGTAAAACATATCAAAGAGATAGGAATAGGGATTGAAGTACCCATCGACGGGACTAGAGATTTCTAAAAATGAGAGGAAAAATAATCCATGACTGAATGATTGAAAAATATGCTAGCAAAGAATTTTGATAATACACTAGATCAGGGGTTTAAATGATGTGTAATCAACATTCAAGTCATGTAATCCTCATGGTTCAATTTCACCAAATAATTCATTATTATTATTTTATTTAACCCCATAAATCTAAACATCATTAACTGACCCTAAACAAGTCTTGAGATTAACTTTCACATTTTTTAATATTCTTACACAACATGTATTTTATGTAGCAACTCTACTGCACCTTTAACACCCACAAAACACTCAGAACCTCCCACAAAAACCATTAACAACCCAAACTGGCATAATATTTGATGGATAATGAATATAACTTTTCAAAAATAAAAATTGCATTTCCAAAAATGATAAAATGAGAACATATTAATTTCAAAATTTAATTAAAAATTTAAAAAATTATTTTTGATGTTTTGAAATTGACCGTATTCCAATCTGAAACATGATGTGGTCGGAATGACTCAAAGTGCATGTTTTTAATATAAAACTATCATTTTAGTTTATAACACGTATCACATAGAGAAATATAAGAAAATGTGATCATTTTGTTTTCAAGAATTTGAAAAATGATCTATAATTAATTTGTGATGTGTGGTAATAAATTTTATGTTAATTTGATAGATGATGTGTCATGTATGACATGAATGACATGTTTTCAATATATAAGTTTCATTTATGTTCAAAATGCGCAGCACATATCCAAAATCGATAAATCAAGTTCATATAATTTTAAAACATTAGAAAAATTATCCATATTTAATTTGTGATATATAAGAATCAACCATATATTGATCAGATAGATGATGTGATATGTGTGACTTGAAGTGTGTTTTTTCAATATAGAAGTGCTGTTTATGTTTAAAATCTGCATCACATAAAAAAACTAAGAAAAAATGTTTTTATTATTTTTAATCATTTGATAAGTGATCCATAATTCATTTCTTATGTGAAGGAACTAATGTCACAAAAATATAACAGATGATGTGGTTTGTATTATATGAAGTGCATGTTTATAATATAAAAGTGTTATTTTAGTTTAAAACACACATCAAATTTCACAAAAATTGTAATAAAAGATAAATTTATTTTTGAAAATTATTCCATCAATCCATAATTCATTTTTACATGTAAAAATTAAGCACCCTTCAATCCAACCCATGATGTGGTCAGTGTGTCTCAAAGTGAGCACTCACAAAATAATAGTGACATTTTAGATTAAAATGCATATCACATTATCAAAAATGAGATTATATAATCACAATGATTTCCAAATTTAAGAAAATTATCCATAATTCATTTTGTATATATAAGAATTTAATGTATGTTATTCTAAAACTCGATAATACTAGTATGACTTGAAGTGGATTTTTTCAATATATAAGTGTTATTTTAGATTAAAATGCACACCACGTAGATAAAAAATAACAAAATATCTCAAATTTGTTATTTTTGAAATAATCCATCATTTATTTTTTAAGTGTAGTTATTGACTACTCATCAATCTGACACAAGATGGGGTCGGTTTGTCTCGAAGTGTGTGTTTTCATATTAAAAGTTTAATTTTAGTTTTAAATGCGCATCACATAGCCAAAAAATAGAAAACAAGATTGTATTTTTTTAAACATTAGGAATACAATACATATTTCATTTTTTACATGTAGGAATAAACTATACATCAATAAAGCACATGATGTGGTAGGTATGACTCAATGTGAGTGTTTTCAATTTAGAAGGGCCATTTTAATTAAAACATGTGTCATATATCGAAAAATAGGAAAATTATAACATATTTTTTAAAAAAAATAACAAAACATTCCATAATTCATTTGTGACATTTAGGAATTTTCCATACATCAATCCAACAGATGGAGTGATATGTATGACTCAATGTTCGTGTTGTTAATATAGAAGTGTCATTCCAGTTTAAAATGCATATAAAATTATAAAACCCAAGAAACAAATTCTTGATTTATTTTAAGAATTTAGGAAAATGATCAATTATTAATATTTATAGTGTAATAATTTACAACATTTCAATCCAACACATGATGTGGTTGGTATGAATTGAAGTATGTTCTTTCAATATAAAATTGTCATTTTAGTTTAAAATGAACATCACATATCCAAAACCAAGAAAACGAGCTCAAATTATTTTGAAAACAGAGTAAATTGATCCATAATCCATTTTTCACATGTAGGAGTCATCCTCACACAAATGTTATATATGATGTGGTCAGTATAACTCGAATTTCATGTTTTCAATTTAAAAGTGTCATTTTAGTTTAAAACAAAAATCACCTTGAAAAAAAGATCATATGATATTTCATTGGTTTCATCCTTTAGGAACATCTTCTTTAATTTATTTTGGATGTATAAAAATTAAATATATATCAATTCGGCAAATGATGTCACAGAAATGTCTCAATGTGGGTGTTCTCAATATAAAAGTTCCAATATTGTTTAAAATGTGCACCACATAGCCAAAACCAAGAAAATGAGAATGTATTTTTTTCAAACATTAGAAAAATGATCTATAATTCATTTTGATGTATAGAAATTGACCGTACATAAATCCAACACACAAAGTGGTCTATATGACATGAATTCCATGTTTTAAATATAAAAGTTTTATTTTAGTTAAAAACATTCATCCCAAATCCAAAACCAAGAGGACAAGCTCTGATTAATTTCAAAAATTAGTAAGACAATCCATAATTGATTTGTGACCTATAAGAATTTACCACACATTAATATAATACATTAGGAGGTCATTATGACTCGAAGTGATTATTTTCAATATAAAAGATTCATTTTAGTTTGAAAAACCTACTATATAACCAAAACTAGGAAAATGGGTTTATATTGTTATCAAAATTTATGAAAATGATCCATAATTTGTTTCTGATATATTGGAACTAACTTCATGTTATGGAAATGCATGATTAATTGATAATGTAATTAATATTTACTATAACTAGAAATATAATTTATCATTTGAGGACTATATAAGATTTAAATTATAAAATGTTTATTTATTATTTTATTTTACTTAAATAAATATTTAATTTTTTTACGTACAAGATTTTATACGATGGTTGATCATTAGAAAAATTCAACCAGTTTTTATTTTGTTTATGGGTTGTATTTTATTGGATTAATTTTAAAAATGAAATCCCTCTAAATATTTTGTATGTTAAATTTGAATTGAAATTATTATGCAGTGTGATATTTTTATTCCAATCCAGTTTTATGTATATTCCCATTTCTATTTAATTTTTTAAATAGGTTTGTTATTACAGGGATTCTACTTGGCTATTGTAGGGATGTTACTCTAAGCAACTGATATAGCCTTTATTAGAAATTTTTCTATCATTGATGAAGGGAATCCTTTATCAGGAATAGAGGAACAATTGATTAAGGGTATCATTATCAGTGAATAAAATGAATCACTAATAAAGTACCCCTTAATCAGTGCTGCCAACAAATGAAGATAAAGGAACCCATTATCATTGCTTTTTGTTAGCCCTGATAAAGGCCTTGTGATTTTTATAGAACTTATATATTCAACAATTTTTTGGTGCCGACAAATCCCGTTTGTAGTGTTGTTAAAAGAACTATCTATATTAGTTCCATTAAATGTTCCTACTTTTAAGAATGATATGTTGTCTGCAAATTATGGTCCTATTATTTTAATAAAACAACAACTTATCTCATTAAAAAGGCACTAATAAATGGGGACTTCCTGATATATTTATAGTGATAAGAATGAAATTTTATCTTTTCAAAGCACATTGTTTATTGATGCAAAAAACTGACTAAAAATCATTTCGAGCAGTGAAAATGGGTTTTCTATTTAATGGCCAAAACTGTTATAAATAAAATTCCCCTTATGATTTAATTAAATTTATTATTATGTATTATTATTATAGAAATCACATGTACGTTTTTGTTTCTATTATATTCCAATTGATTTAAAATATCATTAATCATATTTACCAATGATAATATAGTAATTGAATAGTGATTGGATGATAAATATAAATATAGGGTTTTATCAAATCCAATTAACATAGAAAAAGGAAGTGATGGCCTCAACCAGTAGGACTGTACCCTATGTGGAACATATATTGTAGCTTCTAAGGGTGATTACATCTCTAGGATTTTCAGTGACCTATCCCGTGATGAGGTCCGACCACATAAGAATGAGTGAAACTGTTCATGGGAGAATTTCAAGATCATCGAGATCACGCCCCAAACCATGTACACTGAACGACCCCATGAAAATCTCACCACCACACTCCGTATCATAGAGTGTACACTGTTGTATTAAAGGGATTTGTATTATGACCCTAGCATTATGAGTATTGAAATTATTTTGAATAGAATAATGAATATGTTTTCATCCTACTATTGTTATTTTTTAAATGTTTTTTATCTTGATACAATAAAACACATTTAATAATTTTTCTTAATATTTAAATTAAAATTTGGAAATTTTTATATGAAATAATGTATTTTTTAAAAAATTTATTTTTTAGTAAAATATTAATATAGGATAATTTTTATTAAATACAAATGATCATACAAATTTTTTAAAGTCAATAGTAATTTCTAGAAGGGATCAAAAATTGTTATTGTCAAAAAAACCAATCACTTATAAATAAAAATAGATTATTGTTTTAAAATTGAACATCCATATATTTAAAAAATCATTTATATAAAATGAATATTATTTTTGGAATCAATATGTGGAAATTATCCAACAGTTTATTTTTCATAATTTTTTGAGAGAGTTGAATTTTTTAGAAACAAATAAAATATATTATAAAGATATGTTATGTATTATGATATCACAATGACACAAAAGTGATGTAGTAAATTCTATGAAGGGTATCCATAAAAAAATATATGTTTTACATATAATATTATGTGACTTTTTGATTGTTTGATTAATATTTTAAAGCATTTATGAATATACCAAAACCATTAATATACTTTATGGTTTCAATATCATTTCCTTAAGAGTACTACTCACATACACCTATGAAAGGGTATTATTTTATAAAGTTTATCCCTTTCCCAGATGAAATAATTAAAACCACTCCTATTTTATAGAAACCATGGTAAAACACCGTGTGAATGATTGTAGTTATGGCTATTTTATTGCATAGAGTCCAAAACCAATGTTTGAGAAATAATAAAGATATAACCACTCGTTCTCTATATAAAACCATCTAATATACCATTTATCATCACTCAATATAATTTGAGAATGTACCTAATTTTAACTAACCTCTATATAGACTTCCCAATGTGCCTATAATCTCAAATGAAGCTCATCCCATGAATTTAGAGTCAGACACTCAAGTAAGGGGTCCCCACCATCTCTTCTTTATTCACATTTCTTCATTATCTTAAGCCTTCTATTTCCAATTCCTATGGTTTGGATATTTTTTTACATCTACCTATTACATCCCATTTGATGTATATATCAGAAGAAACACATTTTTTCTCTTCAAAAAAATTTATTAATTTTTATGTGACATAGTTATGATACGTAAATTTCACCAAGATTTTTCATGCCAAAAAAATTATGTAGTGAATACCTTAAAAATTTCATGTAATGGGTGTTATCCTTTATACACATATAATTCATATTATTGGGACTTACATGAATTTATTCAACAATACATAATCTTTTAATTAAATATGATTATGAATGAATCCATATTGAAGGATCTATATGATACACTTAATCATGAGAATGAAATGAACGTGACGGGTGCACCCACAATTATATAGAGCTCTAATGCATTGGGTAATGTTTTGTCTCATGAGACATCATGATGGGATAAGGACTTGAAATCATTTATTTTATGGGAATTTTTCTATCATGAATTATTGGAAATTATCCTTGACCTATGATTATGATGCAATGCTTTAAGTTGTTACCACATTTCCCATGTTGCCTTTATGATTATCATGTTAGATAACGTATCGTTATTCATGTTTGTGATTAATACTCTTTTTATGGCCCATTGATATTCATATTTTCTCTCTTGTATCATTATTTTCCTTTTATATAATGTTTATTCACTTATTAGGTTTTATATCTCTACCCTTTCTAATGTATATCCCCTTGTTATCCCATGTAGTTTAAAGTGTGAGCATGTTAAGGATGTTTTCAATAAATATGTTGTTTTTATAGTTTTATATTTTTATGTAATGTACATAATTCCAAATAACTATAGAATTTTCGATCTTCCAGGTTGTATTAAGGATAACATTATATAATAAATAATATATTAATGTGAAATAAATAGTAGTGTTGTTATAGTGGGTATCAAAAGAATCATTTAGTTATTTTTGGGGTTAGGAATAGAAAACTCTAGAGAGATACCTAAGGATAAGACTAAGTATAAAAAACACCCCTAAATATTGATATTTACAAATTAAGTCATTTATCAATAAAATGAATCCCTATCTAGATACAAGAAGTGGATATGGCTCTGGTACAGATGTACATTGCGGAAAACCCTGAAAACACTCCATTTAGCTATTTTCGACCAGGAACTACTGCAAGAAAACAAGTATTTCTGTAGAGCTAAAGGGAAGGGGGATAATATTTGCTAAATTCATAATCTCATTATTAACCATTATTTAGGGAATACAATTGAAATAATATTCTATGATAGGAAATGGCTCATGGATAATATGTATTGAATCATAGAAATTAATATGTTCTGGAAATACTTGTAATTAATACATTTTATCATTAATGTCATTGGATTCTCTTATATGGATTTTATATTTTGAAAATAATCATCCTGATTTTTCCCTTTATTCTAGACAATGTACATAAATAGGAGGAATTGGATAAGAAATCACTACGACGAGAAACATGAGAACTTCCCTAATGAAATGTGAAACCTAATGGGAGCAAGAATTAAAACATTGTAACAATAACCACTCATCTGTATCTAGTTCAGAATAGAAACCAGGATCAAGAGGAGAACCCAAATCACCCAATTAAATAACAAGATACAATTGATATATTTATGTGACAAAGGCCCCATGACATTTAATGGATCATCTGATCTATTAATCACAAAACAATGGTCACTCCATTGAGAAGATATTCTCCAACCTTTATTGTTTTGATAAAGAAAAGGTCTAGAAGTATATTTATCAAATTGAGGGAGAATCTAGTTAGTGGTTTACATTGATATAGATAACAAATCCTTATGTAACGATCCAATTAATGTGGTTGGATGAATTTTAGAAAATGTCTTTTTGATAAATATTTTACCCACACTCCACATCATAAAAAAGAAATGGATTTCCTTTCCCTGAAGAAAAATGATGATCACTCTATCATATAGTATAAGGGAAAACATAAATTACATTCATGACATGCCTCTAGATTTTTCATTAACCCCGAATTCAAGGTTAAACACTTCATTGGTGGGATAAAACTTATTCTAAAAAATCCCAGTGATATGTGACTTCGATAAATTTGAGTAAATATTTCGATGTGACTCAAACTAGAAATAGAGATAAGAGTTTACCAAGGGTGTCATAGAGTTCAAAATTAAGAATTAGATTTTATTTCTGTTGTATTAGTGGTGAAATATAACGGTGCTAAGAAATTTTAAAATCCCACATGTCAATGGTGTGGAATGAAGAACCATTGAAATTAACTAAGGTGGATGATTAAATGATTTTGGTGAGGGAAGGAAGGGAACCTGGTTAGTGATTTCCCAAAGGTGACCAAAATAATGTGTTGGAGGAGATGAATTCTCTAGTCAACCCTCAACTAATTTTTTATTACATCAACATCAAGGAACCAGGGAACTTTGGAAACCAATTCACAAATTCAAGGGTTTTCAAAAACAACAAACAATATCAAAGGAAAAAAGGGTGTGATTTTCCTATCACCACCACTAAGGTGGATCCCAACAATGATGTGGTGACATGTACATTAGTTGTTCATTCAATAATATAAAAAATATTTTTTGATTTTTTACCATGTATTCCTTAATATAATGAACTTTTTGTATATGTAATGAAATCCAACTACAAATCATGGTAGTATAACTATCAATGAAAAAGTAAAATGGTTAAATTATTGAATCTCAAGTATATATCTCATCCAATATCAAAATTTGTGAGTTTAACTTCTCAGAAAACCTTTTCATTCTCCCTTTTTTAGAATTTGTTATTGTTGTGGATATGGATTATCTTTCCCTATATGTTGACAACATTTATATTAATGAAAATGAAATGACTATCCATTTCTTAAATCGAGCACTGAATCTATACAAGTTCATGTAGGATAATGAATATTATTTATCCCCAACATATCACGCAATGATAATATGTCCCTATGATAAAGAATATGTAGCTCATATGATTGATTTTATGGAAATAATCATTATTAAAGACATTCTCATCCAGAGGTAATGCACTTATCTGTTTCCCGTAGAATTAGACATTCTTAATTCTCACAAAGAGGTTGATTTTTTAATCGTTCTTATACTTGTGGAATTACCTTTATCCAAGCCTCTATGAAGAATGGATGTTACATAACATGGGGAGATATAGAAATAGCTATAGGAGAATCTGGATATAGTTTTCATACACCCATGCACATTACTATGGGGTGCATATTTCCTCTTCATCAAGTAGAAGGATGCGTCAATGATAATTTTCCTTGATTATCATGAGCTCAACAAAATCGCGATAAATATCAATTATCTTATGCCACAGATTGATGATTTCTGTCTTTAGTTATGTTATGAAAAATAATTCCCCAAGGTGTATTTGAAGTTATGATATTACCATGTTAAGGTGAAGAAGGAGGATATCTTCAAGACTATTTTTAAAACAAGGTATGGGCACTATGAGTTCATAGTAATAACATTCAGAATCAGTAATCCTCCAAAAATATTTATTGAATTGATGAATAGTATATTTAAATATTATGTAAATTATTTTTGTATCTAAATATTATATTATAATATTATCCAAAATAATGGTGGTTCTTGATGAGAATATAAGTACTACGATATAGACCTTAATAAATGATAAAAAATATTCCATGTACAAAAATGTGAGTTCTATTTAAGGAAATAAAATTATTGTGGAACATAATTACAAGAAATTCAATATATGTTGACCCTTCAAAGATAGAAACAATTTAAGGAAAGTTGAGTCTATCATTTGTGGTATATATTCATAGTTACCTTAGAGTTGGTGGGTATTATCAATAATTTGTGAGAAATTTTTCAAGATTTTCAATGCCTTTAAACAAGATAAATTAGAAGGTATTCATGATTTCCTAGAATAATTGATTATAAGAGGGATTAAAGGAGTTTAAATGGGGTCCTATCACTTCCCTTGAGCTCACACTACCTAGAAGTGGATAAATTTTAATGGTATTTAGTTATTCTTAGAAGAAGGGATTCAGTTGTTTGTTAGTGAAGAATGACAAAGTTGTAGCCTATGTTCCATAGAGTTAAATGTTCAATAATAGAAATCAACAACAGATGATCTATATTTGGATGTTGTGATCTCCTCTTTAAAAACATGGTGGCATTATCTCTTTCGGATATGTTTGAAATATATATGGATACAAAAAATACTCAAGTATATATTTGCATAGAAAGATATGAATATGTGCCAATGAAGATTATTAGAGATGATCAGGGACTATGACGGCACGATTCAATACCATTATAGGAAGGAAAATTATGTGTCAGATGTTATAAGTCTAAAGGATCTATCAATTCTATCATTTATGATAGTTGAGAAGGATTCGATCTTATCAGACTTGATGTGGATGGACATGGGAATCATAAAAAAAGGAAGATCATCAATTTTGTCACAAGGGATTTCTCAAACATCTCTTTTGTTAAAGAAAAAGGGTTCCCAAATATTTTATGTGGGAATTAAGAATATAGTGGATGTAATTTGAAAAGGGGAATCCACACAGTTCAATGTTAATGAATAAGGTGTTGATGATTTTGGTTAACAATATGCATACCATCAAATCCTGAGTTAAATGAGTTTTTGGATGATCCACATAGCTCAACCTTCTCCATCCATCATGGATGAAAAAATATGCCCTGAGATTTCTGAGAATACTATTGGTTGAACAATATAAAGAAAGATATTGTGGAATATACATCATGATGTGTTTTATGTCAACATGAGAAGGCAAAGAAGAAAAAAAATCTAGGTGGACGATGAAACCATAACCCATAATTGCATGAAAACTGGAAAACAATACCACATGATACCAGAAATTAGATGTAATATAGAAGAAACAATGATATCTAGTATGTGGTGTATCCTCTTACAAATACTAAACACTTCCTTGTAATTCAAGAGGACTTATCATTTGATCAACGTTCATGGATATTCATGAGAGAAGTAGTGAGGATTCATGAAGTATAACTATTTATCATATCTGATTGAGATGGGAGATTCACCACCACTTTCCAAAAAGATCCTATCGTCCTCCAAACATTGAGATGAACTTTCGAATGTCATGTAATCCTTAAACTGATGGAAAATCTAAGTAGAATATTTAGACAATACAATAATTGGTGAGCTTATTATCTATAGACCTCAATAGAGGATGGAATAAACATATTCTTATTGTAGATATCCCATAAATTAAATGATTCAACTATAGAATACCTATGTATCCCTTTGATGTCATTAATGGGAAGAGGTTCAAAATACGTGATTGCTGGGATGAAGTTGGGAAACAAACATCTAGGTGATAAAATGGTAGTGAAAAGGTGGAAAAGGTTAATACCATTCCCCAGAAGATCAAGACTTCTTAAAGTTGATAGAAGATATATGATTAAAGTCATTGATGAGACAAATATTTAGATTTAGGAGAAACTGCATTCCTCCACATATTTCCATGGAACAAATTAATGATATTTGGGATGAAGGTAATGATTATTCCAAAATACATCAGCCACTTTGAGATCCATGAATGCATGAGAGTGTTTTCCTATCAACTAGAACTCCCACATAACCTATCACATATACATGAAATATTACATGTACCCCTCCTCAGAAAGTACATACCAGACCCCTCACATGCACTCAATATATAGGTGATATCACTGGAGAGTGATCTCTCATATGAGGAGATACCAGTGAAGATCTTATATCGAATATACAATGTTATATAGAATAAGAAAATGCACCTTGTCAAATTATTGTAGAGAAACCACATGTTTTTTAGAATAAATATGGAAACTAGGGAACTGATGAAATTGAATCACCCTCATATGTTTGAATTTGTGAAATGAAAATTTCAAGGGTGAAATTTCTTAAAGGGAAGATTGTAATGACACAAAATATTATAAATAAAATCCCCATTTTGATTATATTAAATGTATTATTATGTATTATGATTATAGAAAATACATGCACATAATTGTTTTTACTATAATCTATTATATTTAAAATGAAATTATGAATATTTACCATTGATTATATATCTATTTAATAGAGAACACATGATTTATATAAATGCAGGGTTTTAACAAATCCAATTTACACATTCAAATGATGTATTCCATCAACCAGTATGATCATACTCGATGAGGCCTATTTATTGATGTTTATGAGAAAGATAGAATCAATGTTATTTTTCCTTAACCAATCCCAATATGATACCCAACAACTTAAGTATGATAGAATCTGTTTACGTGAGAAGTTCAAGCTCATCGAGATCATATCATAAACCATGTATGTCGAACCACCTAATGAAAGTATCATCATCATGAACCTTACTATTATGATTTATGATGATATATTAAACCAATATTTATCAAGACCCTAGAAATATTAGTATTTTCATTATTTTTTATATAATAATTAATATATATTTATCTAATAATATTTACTTTAAGAAAGATTTTTATTTTGATACAATAAAACACAAATTGTGTTTTTTGGGTATGATTTAAATTTAAATAAGAATCTTATTTTGATGAATTAATGGATATTTGAAAAAAATCATATTTTGATAAAATTTTATTATTAAATTATTTTTATCAAATATAAATGATCATTTAAAATTTATGAAGTAAATATAATTTTTAGGAGGGTTCTAAAATTGTTATTGTAAAACCCCCCACCATTTCTCAATAAATGTAAACTATTATTTTAATTGTGAAAATACATTTATTTAGAAAATTATTTAGACAAAATTAATATTACTATTAGAATAAAAATTGAAATTAACCAATGGTGAATTTTTTTTAATTTTCCGAGACAATAGATTTTTCCATTAAAAATTAAATATGGTATGAATACACAGTGTTTATTATGACACTATAATTTCCCAAAAGTTACGTAATATATACAATAAATGGTATCCATGAACAAATACATTTTTTAAAATTAAAATAATGTGATTTTATATTTTTTTTATTAATTTTATAAATCATACGGGAATATTTCAAAACCATTAATATATTTTGTGGTTTTAATATCATGTCATTAAGAGTATGACTCGCTTCCACATAAGGAAGGGTATTATTTTATTAAGTAAGTCCATATAACTTATAAAATAATGGAATCAACTCAAAATATTATATCAAACTTGGGAAAACTATGGGAAGTATGGTTTTTTGGGTTATTAAATTATATAGAGTCCAAAACCTATGTTTTAGAAATAATAAAGAAATCCCCACTCATTACCTATATAGAATGACAAAAGATTCCATTTAAAATCATTAAAAATACTTGGTTCACGTCCATACTCTTCTCTCATCTCTATTGAGTTTTCCCAAGGTTCCCCGATATCTCAAAAATATGGTCTTAAGCATTTGGAGTCACACACTCAAGTAAGGGATCCTCTCATTCTTTTCGTTATTCAAGTTTCATTATTATCTTATGGCTTATAATTCTAATACATAATGTTGGAACATATATATTCATGTACCTATTACTACCCATTTCATTTAAAAATTATTATAGACACCTTTCGTTCTCATCAATCCATTTAATTACATTTTATGTGATGTCGTTATTCTGGAGAAATCTCAATACTATTGTCCATGCTAAAAAAATTGTGAAGTGAATTCCATACACATTTCCTATAAAGGGTGTTTGCCTTTATAAAATTATAAATATTTGAATTTGAAGTGACATGTCTTTATTCCACACTCCATTATCATGGAATTATATATGATAATGAATGAATACATGTTGTATGATCTATGTAACACACATAAGCATAGGAATGAAATGAAAGTGATGTGTTCGCCCTAAATAATATAGCACTCCATTTCACTGGGTAATGTTTAGACTTATGAGAAATCATGTTTGTATTAGGAGTGAACCTATGTTTCAATTGTTCTATTTCCATCCTTATATTTTGGTATTTATCCCTGACCTATGTTTATGATAGTGTTTACTATTTTTTCACATTTCCCATGTTGCCTTTATGATTATCATGTTATATCATGCCTCATTGTTCACAATTATGATTCCTACTCTTTTTATAAACCATTGATATGATAATTTTTTAATTTTGTTTATTATATTCATTTTTTTAAATTTTCATTTCCTTAATGGGCTTTATAGATCATCACTTTTATATTAATGTACTCAAGTTATCCCATGTAGCTTTAAGAGTGAGCCTGTTAATGAAGTTTTCAATAAAGATTTTTTTTCCTATTTCAAATTTTATGTAATTTTAATAATTCACAAATACAATAGATATCTCGATATTATAGTCTGTATTAAGTGTAACCTTATGTAATAAATCATGTATTAATGTGAAATAAAGAGCATGGTTATTATATTTAGGCATATCGAAAGTATTTTTTTGCATGGAAATATAATTTTTTCAAAATATATCTATGTACAAAAGATAATGCGATGGTAAATCCTTATCAAGGAAACCATAAAAGAAATATAACATGTGGTGGATCGTGAACACAAAACATGAGTCTAAATAAAAACATTTTATTGGTAAGAAAAAATTTATTTAATTTAATTTAATTATGATAATGTCATTTGGGAGGCAGTTACAACCTTGTATTTTTATTAGATATAATAATAATTAATTATAATAGTTTTTGTGTAATTATTTAAGGTTACAGAGGGAAAATAGTCTGTTGTTTTTGAAATCTCATCCTTGAAATCAGGTCCCCAAAACTTCAACCACATTATTAAAACCAATTTTACACCATGTTCGAATGTGAGTGGATACTTCCTATTTAAAAATATTTGGGAAAATATAAATACAATATATAAAATATATTGTTAATGATCTAGGTGTAGTGAAAGAATGTGGTGGTGGGTGAAATGATAAATGTTCTTGTAATATTTAGTTCTTGGAGAGTTAGGATCATTTACAATAAATTTATAGCTAAATTTATTTAGATATGTAGAATAAAAATAACTAATCTTAGAATCCATTCATCATTGATGTGCTAATCTTATGAATGATTCATTTCCTATTTCCATTGTCACTATGTGATTATATAAGGGTATAATCCCTCATGCAGAAATCCACACATTCAGCATTAATCTCTGACAAACACCAATCGATTTCTGGCTATATTCCTAGATAATTAATTGTCTTATGTTATTTTTTTTAATTTATCATCCTTCAGTCTTGATGAATTCTCCAATTCATTTCTCATTATTGTTACGGGGAGAGAAGGAGGTGTCGAGAGAGAATTTCATTATGTGTAAAAATTATCTAAACCTATATTGTACTACACAAAAGGCATATCCATCTATTTATAGATCTAGATTTTGGGTTTAAATAATATTTAATTTCATGTAGGCACTTACACAATATTATATCCCTTTATAAACCTCATGTAATAAAATAAAAATAATGGTATTATTTTTCGGCATGGGCCAACATGCATAACAAAAAATATATTACTTAAGTGGCTTGTTAATTAATATTTGTCATCCAGTAGAGTCTTTGTCCATTCGTACTCTTTTAGAATATATTGAAAACCTTAATTTATATTATATATTTAATTCATCAACATATATTTTTTATTGAAAAAATGTGAATAAAAATTATTCCTTTGTATTGAGAATTAAATTTATTAAATTAATTACACTTAAGAATAATAATTCATGATCAATGGAATCACATAGTGTGTAACCCTCTATGATTATTTCTCATTATCATTAAATGGTATTTCATAAAGTCTAATATTACTAACTAGAAATGGTCCAAGTCACACAATAGAAATAATATAATTTCACAATAATGATAACTATATACAAATTCTCACTATGTAATATAATCTCTTTTTTCACAATATATCATCAAGAAGGTTGCACATTTATCTCACCAACCTACATACTTGATATATATTTCTTTGAATATCTGAAATAAACTAGTTATTACACTATGATAATGGAATATAATGTGATGTTTCTATTATAGTA
Organism: Viscum album; assembly: GCA_963277665.1. Taxonomy (NCBI): domain Eukaryota; kingdom Viridiplantae; phylum Streptophyta; class Magnoliopsida; order Santalales; family Viscaceae; genus Viscum; species Viscum album. The sequence continues at coordinate 186,278,262 of OY728150.1, forward strand.
AAAGTGATGAGATAACAATTCCATAGGGAAAAAAGGTAAAAATCCTACCTCAACTTATCCATTAATGACATGTCAATTGTTATGCTCTCAACATACCCTACGTTAGTGTGAACATATGAAATCGTAGTTTTATTAATCAAACATATTTTGGTGAGTAATTACATTAATTAATGCTTGTATTAATTTCTACGTACAATCGCAGATGCCCATAATTAATAATATCTAATGACACTATAAAATATAGAATTCCCAGTGGTAGTTCAATTCTCATATTCTATCACCTTGAAAATTACCAAGTGTGAAATTCATTGGAATAAGTCTCATACACTTATGAGCACTCACACATGATAGTATGCATATGATGTTCCCTATAATAGTATGTTATCGATACATATAACTATATTTACGAATATCATTATAGTATTTAATGGTTCTCATCATAGTGGGGAACTGTTATGACCTTACCACTATGATGTATATTGTAGGGGATTAGTATATTAATTTAAGGTATAAAAATAAAAATTATTTAATAATTAGTTTTATTAATCCCTAATACTTTTAATATTAATTTAATCAGAGTACAAAAAATTGGTACAAGGGGAAATTCTTTAACAAACTGCCACTTTAACTGGAGCCAAAACCTATGAGTTTCACTCCTCCGGACCTCACATGACAATAATTTTTTCCTGTTTCTATGATATTGTCAGGTAGTCCACCATGTTGTATTATATATAAATATTACTCACTATAACCTCACCTCTCTATGAAAAATTAATTAATATATGATACATCACAAGTATCTACATCATCCAATGATGTGACCTTGACTATTTTTTGAGAGCCACTACTGTTATGAAAATAGATTTTCATGGAATATTTATTTCTAAAAAAGACATCAATATATTGGATGAATTTTTACATCTATACTAATTCATTAGATGTCATAGAAGCTTCAATATACTGGAACTCTACTATATAATCTATGACCACAAAATTCTTTGAGTTCTTCCTGCTCACATCTCCTCAATTAAACATAATGGTGTTTCCAGTTTATGATTTCATATCATCTTGATATGTTTGAAAACAAGAATTTTAATATCCTTTGAATACTCGTTATTTATATATTTTATAATCTAGAAACAAATCCTTAGTATGAATCTGATATATAAGGATAGTCTTAAATTCCATCCAATGGAGGTCACATGGGTCAGCTTGATATCTTTCTACAAAACCTAATCCACATGTGACATCTAGACTTGTACATTGAATATCATAAATAAATAAACCAATCACTAAAATGTATGGAATATTTTCCATTTTGATTCTTCAATTATGTTTCTGAGTAAAAAATTTCATAGAATGATGGATGTCATGTGACGTTGAAAATAATATACTCTTAGATTATTTAATAATCAACCTAGTGAATAATTTTTTCAATATAGGTAAATTCAATTATGCTGAAAAGTCTCTTAGATTTATCAGGTTGGATCTTTATTCCAAGAATATATGTTGTCTCACCTTATTCAATCATGGAAAATCATTTATTCAATTGGGTCTTAATAGACTATAAGTCTATTATTTCATTTACAACAAGTTATATTTCATCTAAATATATTATTAAGTAAATGACCACACTCCCACTAAACTGATTATAGAAACAATGCTCACATTTTTTCTTTATGAAACTAAATTATGTTATAGATTCATTAAAAAGAATGTTCCTAGAACTATAGTCATTCTTTAATCCAAAACTGGATTTTATTTCAGTTTGAATATCTTGTTTGCATCTTATAGAGTCGCAAACCCTTTGGGTTGTTTCATTTAGACATCTTCTTTGGGTTTCCGAATTTTACATGCTATTTTTACATCTATTTTTAAAATATCATAGTGAGGGTAGTCCAGAATGTAATGTAAAATTTTTATGGATTTCAACATTGCATCTGGTGAAAGGGTTTCATCATACTCAATTATATGACACTATATAAACCCTAATACAACAAGTCACACGTTACATATAGTGAAATTTACTTCCAAGTCTAGTTTGATCATGAATATATATTTAAAAACAATGGTCATTACATAAACTAGAGGATTTACCAAAATACAGACTAGGTTTTGGTACATGAAAATTATTCTAGAATTCATAAATTCTTTACACATGGAAGCACATGTTCCACTTACTAATTACTAATATATTATATTATCATTATTTTCAAAAAAAATATTTATTCACCATACAGGGTGACTATAAAAGCCTACCATTCTTGTTCTCTAGCCTCTATGGTACTCTTACAAAGTACTTATGTCTCGGGAATGACATTTTCCTCCATAAGGTTTTCTGGAATCTATTTCATTGCAAACTATTGTAAACCATGATCCTTTAATTCATCAAATTCTATATCACTTTCCCAATATCTTTTATATATGTGATCCCAATAATGGAATATATCATGTACAACCACTATTACCTTTTTATATAAGGTTTCATTTAGGTAATATCCCCTTGTTTCCTTATGGTTTCATCTATAGGTAACCTTTGAAACATAGGTTATATGTTTTTTAACTGAAGAGGCCTTGAAAAAAGATTCAAAAAATCCACACATTATTGTAAAAAAATATGGGGTTTTTTACATTCCATAATTCATATGTTATATATTTTCCACTTTAGTTGGAAATTGGTCTAGTATTTGTTCTATTATTTGTAACACGTATCCCAAAAAGTATAATGGAATACTCTCATAACTCATCATTAATCACACCATTTCTAATAAGGTTTATTTACCCCATTGAAGTTTATATTAATGAGTAAGTTGATATAGAATCCAAAACTAACATAAAGAATCAAGGATGTATCTATTAAGATATTCTCCACCACGGTCCAAATAGAATATACTATTTTTGTTACCAAGTCGGTTATAAAATTCATCTCATATTATTTATGTTTTTAAAATATAATATGACTTATACCGCATCAATTAGACATATCCATATATTCTAAATTCATCAATACAGGTTTTGAAGTTTGTGTATCCACCCCTTGATTCAGTATGAAATGGTCAAAACACAACTTTATGAACTATTTCAATAATCTCTTTGTCACTTTCACATTTTCCAATAAATTTGGTTTTGGTAATTTTTCATTATAAACATGCATTAAATACTCCATGTAGTATTAGTTAAAAAGGATCTTAATATGTGTCTTCGAATAATTTAGTCAATAAATTTTAATTTACATAACCTAATAGGTGATTCTAAAGTTGGGTGCAATATGATTCATGTGAAGTATTGTTATTATCAGTTTCCAACACTTTGTACATGTAATACAAAACATTATGACCATTATTTAAATGTTCCTTACCATAAAAAAAATATTTTTATAAAATAAAAATCATTTATTACCAAATATGAAAATATATCCATCTGTTTGTAGTTTGGATATAGAAATAATGTTTTTGGTAATAGATCGAATAAAATAAAAATCATTCTAAACCATGAACATTATGGGTGGAAACATGAGTTTACAGTCCCTAATATCTAAAAAATAGTTTATCTATATTTTAGGATCTTATATTTATCTCCCCTAGACCAAATATTCTAAATCTACTTGTCTGTAGTATTTGATTACATATGTGAGCATCAAAATTTGTATTTAATAACAAATTTTTTAGAAATAGAAAATTTTACTCTATAAAAAGTTCACACGTATCTTCCCCTTGATTATTTGTATATGATATGTTTTTCTAATAGTTAATCTTTTTTCCTCATGTAAAATATAGAATCACATTCTTTGGATTTCCCCATTGATCTTCTTCTTCTTGGTAGGGTGTAAAAAAGCATTGGAATTAGAGATACTCTCTTTCACTTTCCATTTTTTCACAATATGGATGGAGGTATTTTGATGAATGATCTTCTTATCGACTAGGATAAAATGTGTGAAAAGATCAGGCAAATACATCTCAATGTTTTTCATATTATAATTTATAACAACTCTAGATAACATCTAATGAGTGATGCAAGAATAAGATCGATGTGTAGATCATTGGGGAGTTTAAACACTAAAACCTATAGGTACATAATGTATCCAGAGAGATTGAATATGTGAGGAATATATAGGTTAACCTCTACAATATTATTTTGAAAGAGTTTGTTATAAATCCCAAACGATTTCTATCTATATCTCATCTGTTAATGACTAAGGAGGTTCTCAAGCATGATACAATAGTCCATGTTTTTTATGAGACTTCATGAGTTAAATAGGAATATAGGATAACATCAAACATTGAACATTAACAATATCATTCATCTATTTTTCATTGAAAAGGAACTCCCCATCACTTACATTCTTAGTAGGTAGATTGAGCATTGAGGATTATAGCATGTACGATTTCCATTAATGGCACAACCCAACCTGAAGGCTTCTAAACAACTAATATAAGTTACTGCTAGGGAGGAGATTGTGATTATATTATATATATTATAGGGATAGCATGGATGAAAAAATTTCCATTTTTCTAAAATTTAAAAATTTATATTATCAATAAATTTATTTATTACAAATTATATGAGAAATAGTAAATTATTTGGTTTTATTAAATCTCTCACTATTTTATCACGTCCTAATAATTCTTATAATTGAACTTGAATGTATAGTTTCAATGATATTTTAGTTTAAATGACCCATATTCTCTTTTTAGTTACCAAAATGAGTGTTGGAAGAAATACTTGAAGGTTTTTAGATATGTTACCCTTTTCCAACTACAGGCATACAACTCCTTGATCCATTGAGTGGATTCCCCGATCTAAAAATCCCATCACGGATTTCTTCAACACGTTCCTCCATGTTACAATAAGTATAGAAATATATACATACCTTGATATCAGGGGGATAAGTCAACCCATAACCATAATAATAACTTCACATTAAAAGTAAGTGTCCCTAATGAGGTTTATAAAAACAGTTAGCTCGATTTCTTTAATTCATAATCAAGTAATTGAAGTCCAAGTCTGACATAATATTTAATTAAGTTATTTTAATTTATTATGAATAATGTTTTTCATTTATTATCCTTTAAATGCAAAATTAATATTAATTTGATTTTTATTTGTTAATTAACTATATTGGATATGAAATTTAAGAATAATCTATTTATTTGAAACCTGATTTTTACAATAATTTATTTATTTATCTGATCATGGTCTTGCATCTATAAAATAAATAATTTATATATAGAAATTAAAAAATAACTAAATAACCCATTCATTCAATTTTATATAAGATAATTTATTTAAAACATTAAATGAACCTATTATCTTCGAGAAATAACTCTTTTTTGCAATCTTTTAATGAGTTACAACATTCAATCTTTCCACCTATGTATCACATGAGCTGAAATCATTATGGTTATATCTAAAACTACCTCCACATGTTTTGGAAAACTACATTTATCACAAGTAAGAATAACTCACTTGCAGATGAGGGGATCCATGGTATTGGTAAAAAGGGAATTATATAAATATCCTTGGATGTCTTGGTTATACATAATAATACAGCGAGGGATGGGTTGCCACCATAAAAATAAATTTAAATTTAAATAATTTTAATCCCATGAAATAAATTAAATTAAAACAACCAAGACATACATTGGAATTGTTCAATCCCGTGAAAAATAATACATACAATATATATGAAAAAGTATAATAGTTAAATTCATTTCTATTCATTATTTATTTTTAATGTAAATGTTTTTATATTAATTAATTTATTTGTTCCCATTCATCTTAATGACCATTCAAATCTTCCTGGGAAAACAATTATTATAGAATTAAAGGAAAATAAAATTAATAAACCTATATTTATTGATTTAATAAAATAAATTAATTTAACGTTTCAAATTATTTAATACCATTATTAAATTTTAAAACACAATAGGTGGAAATCAATAAAATAAGTTTTTAATGATGAACTTTTCATTTTAATTTAATTCAATTATACAAGTAATTAGGAGACTACATGACTTGTAAAACTAACATAAACGTTGTGTGCCTCAATTTTTGTGTATCTAGTTTACAAACCTAGTCGTTCAGTGTGTTGAATCAGCCAGGTTACATGGTGTGTACATGAAAGATACACATCATGTATCTTCTATTCATGAGCCCAAGAAATAAAATCGAGGCTTACTCGTGTATATTTACTGGACTGCCCAACATGTACAAGCCATCTATATACCAAATAAATGTGTAAAAAATGATTTTCATATGGTTATTGATAAGTTATTTCTATATTTAATTGTTTAATTATGAAAATACAATTCAATCATCAAGAACCATAAAAACATGGTTGTTTTAAATTTCATATTTAGATTTGAAGACTAAAATAATAAATTATAAAATATTAATCATCTTGAGTTTTTATAAATATTCCATAATAGTAACATTTATTATTTTCTAATGATTTTCTATGAAAAAATATTGAACACTAACACCACTATTATAATTCATGTAAAAAATGATCAAAACAATAAACACTCAATGCTGAAAATTAGTCATATTCTTGTAAATAATTAATATTTATGAATATTATAAATTAAAATATATATTATTAAGATAATAAATAAATTTATTTAAATTAGTATATTTTTTATATAGTATTTTAAATTTAGTTCATGGATGTTAGGTCATGTGGTATGCGTTTTTCTTATCAATTTCATCTCTTTGAGACAAGATTTATATTATAATTCTAATTTCCATTTTGGGGTGTATATATTGCCTATATAATAATTTATATCAGGAAATTATTTTATTCTTGGTATTTTAAGACCGACTTGAAAAACCATGATTCAATATGTTTTTATTAAATTGATTCCAAATCCATACATTTTTTTCAATCACAATTTTAATTCATTAAGACTTATGTTATATTCACCAACTATATCCTTTTGTGTGGTGAAAAATTTACAATAGAATAATTGTACCATATTAATAATGAAATTTTAGGGATTTAAATTTCTACATTGTGATCCAACTATCATATTGCTTTTATTCAATAGTTACCATAACAATTGTAAGACACCATATTTTCTATTATGGAAAACCCATCCTATGTTTTAGTTAAGTAATAGTTCGTGTGGATTTCATGTAAATACATACTTATATTGAAACTTAAAGGTGGATAAAGTTGTTGAACATATTTACTTATGGGTATTAACTATGGAAATTTTAATTTGAGAATTAACTCAATCATCACACAGATATATGATGTTGTGGTATAAAATTAATTAACCAGCTAGATAATATATGTGGATATTAATTGGAATATTGAAGAACTCTTTATGAATGTTGATGAAGGATATTTAACACATTTTTTGGGCATCCTAAAAATATGAACTATTTAATCCAATTATTATCTTTCATGTGGGGATGCCTTGAAATATTAAATCTATTACTTAGTGTGGGAAAGGGTGATGTAGTGAGGTATTTTTCTTTTATGTTTCATTTATTTTGAAAAAATATTTTCTTCTTATTAATGATTTATCACATTGATGAGACAAATATATACATATGAACATATATGTTTCTAGTGTTCACTACTAATGATGAGTACCTACGTCCTTAGCATTGTCTGTAATCAATCATATTCTACACAATCAACTAGAAAACAATCATATTGTGTGGATACAGAATGTATGATATAATGTTATAATTTTTTGGCACTAAGATCAATAAAATTATACATATTCCGCTTTTTGGTATGAATGATGTAATACAAGATTGTGTAATAAGTAATGAAACCTTTACCATCTAGTTCAAAACATGTTACTATAATACAATTTCACCTTCCAATATAATAGCTTCAAAACGTAATACATCACTTTCCTACCCACTAGAAGGTAAGAAAAAATAATGGAATTTTTTATGAAAACATAGTCTGATGGATCAGTCCAATTCCTCTATCAAATATGTTAGTTTAAAAAATAAATGACAAATAATACCATGTAACCAATTCTAAACCACTGATCAATTCCTATAATGTTTTTTATGATTACTCATGGTTAGTGAGTAACCCCTGATTACTATCATTTCTTATGATTTATCGTTCTTGATATGTTTATTGTGAATTTTTTTTGAAAACATTCTTAACTCTTCTTCCATTATTCCATTCTCTCTCTACATATGAATATTACACTTTTTCGAAAAATCTATAATGTATATTATTACTATTTAAAGGCATTTCAAAGGGAGGTATGTGTAAAAAATAACTCCACTTTTCCACTCAATCAATTTTTCAGATCATCAATTTTCATTTACATTTCCACATCAACTATGAATATTTTAGAATTTCTCTTCACTTATCAAGTGTTCTAGAACCTTTTCAATTCATTTAACAACATCATATCGAACATGGATTTCTATCCATTGTTTAGTATGATACTAAAATTCCATTCAGATACAGATGTTCACTATTATGGAAACATATATAATACTAAAAACTCTTCATTATGATGCTCTATACCAAATAAATGTTTTAAATATAAATGCAATTTAATTCAAAAGCTCAATACAAACTGAAATACACCTGTCAAAATAATTAAATCATTCTTACATAAACATCATTGAAACATTGATAGAATTCTATTTCATTTTAAATAAACCACATCAAAAGATATAAAGATACAACCACTATTGGGAAACAATTTTACAATACCTTCCAATTTTTTTTTTAAAAAAATATGAATGAACCTTCAAACTATTATATTTTCTTTCATTTTTTCACATCGATGATCATGTGTCTAGTGATGTTCACTTCCCAATGAATTATCAATGTGAGGTTCAATATTATGGTTTAGTTTCTTGTTTATTTTGATATATTAGTGTCATCTATAGTTTTATGAGTCTTCATTGACCTGTAAAAATAGAAATAAATTTTCCCTTAGGCTAAAAGGAAAAAATAGTTTTGTTCTGGACCAAATTGAACCAAAAATATTGATGAAATCCTTGACTATGTTTTTGATATACATCCAATTGAATAGTCAAAATAACTCCAAATTTTTCTTTTACACAAGTCCCAATCGTCTCCAAATCAAAATATTCATCGAAAAACTTTTCTTCCTCAGATGTATCAGTGGCATACCACATCATATGGAATGGTGTCAGAAGAGAATACTTTATTTTAGACATCCCAACTAATGACTGATCGTTATGATTTTTTCAATTGGAAAATTAGATATTCTGATGGATTAGACAATACGATGTATTAGATGATCAGTTATTGAGAAACACTTCATATTTTCAAACTTATACCTCGGAAAAATTTCATCATTCACTATATTATTTTTCTGTCACAATACTTTCATGACTTTGGGATCATTAGGATCTATATAGGATCATCTGAATAAAGGTACCAAACACATATTCACCACATTATTTCATATGTATTTCATGCCATTATTCTAAATAGATTTATGATATTTGACAATTAAAAATTATAAATTCATCACAAGATTTAGTATGGGGACATTAAGACTATGATTCAACTTAACAAACCAATCAAAACATTTTTTATGGGCCCACTGCGAGTATGAAATAGAACATCAACATTAAAATTTATTCAGAATAGATGTCCCAATTTATTATACATTCTAATCAATTTTGTTATCGATATTAAGATCAACAATCCCCATATCAATCTTACCTTTTGATTAGTGAAACAAAAAATGTAGGGTTGTTTCTTTTCATGATAACGAATGATAAAAAATCTGTACAAAGATATTTCAGCATCCAAAAACAACTTTTAGAAACCATGGTCCCAAAAAATCTCCCCTTTTTATTTTCTTCGTCATCCAATATTTATAAATCACTGAAATTTTTAATCTCAATAAATGGATCACTGGTAAAAAAATCTAATCCTTGATGAGCTAACTCATTCTAGGAAATAAAAATCATTGATAGTAAAACTGGGTTGTCCAAAAGTAATGACTTAAAAAACATATTCAACATTCAAAACAACATTCTAATTAACATATAAGTATTAACATGTTTTCTTAAACACATAAAAAGACTTTTAGAATAGTTCACACACTTAAATTATCAATTCATTTATTAGTCAAAACTCCCCATACATAATTTCTTAAAACGTTTTTCATGTATTCAAGGGATATATTAATGAAACATAATCCTCCATTGAAAATAATATTGAATGAAAATTTGACTGAGGGGATATGAACACATACCTAAGACATGGGGATAAATAGGTTTGACCCCAATGTTCATCCTCATCAAGAATAATGCTCCTATCTGTAAGGTGTTTCTGAAAATATCATCATATTATTTTGATGTAAGAATATACTATTGCTTCCATTAAATCATCTCTACATTCCACTTGATGAAGTGATATTTAATGTTAACATGATTTGAATAATAATATTGTACTATAATTCTTGTTTGTTTTATAAAACTCTCATTATCATAACCTAATAGTATGGGTTACTTTACATCAACAAGTATATCTTCCAAACAATTCTCCACGGACATAATTTTTGTAGTAGATTATGGGGCAGAAACATACTCAGATTGATTTGAGATAATAGTTACTAATTTTTTTATTATTATTCCAAATAATATATCGTTTACTCATAAATAATACTACACCATATTTGGGTCTTATATCATAAATTCTACATACCCAATCATCATCTAAATACCTAAACATGTCAATTATTATTGAGCTATCATACCAGATTATGAAACCCGTTATAACTTTAATATACATAGGAAATATTTTTCTAAATGATAAATGTGATTCTTTTATAGTAATTGTAATATTTCATATATGGTAATAGTATAAACAATTTCTATTGTTTTGGAAGTCAAATTTAACAATAGTTCAATCATCTTGCAAAAAAAAATTGATTATTCTTTCTTCATATCTCAATATTTATTAAACATGGATCCCAATGAAATTAGTGTGGAAACATGTTTTGAATTCTTCATGATAATATTCCAAAGATGTTACATAGAATACATTTCTTTATAAATAAATTTGTGTTTCTTCTATTTTGATAATAGTGACCCAGTAAACTATTTCAATTCACCCAACAAGGAAATTTTCAAAAAATGTCTTCACATCTTTGGCATACTATCAAAATGTTTAGTCATCATTCCTATGAAATGTAATTTAATTATGCTATAAAATAAAAATTATTGAATTCAGTTAACATTATTTGATTTATAGATTACTATCAACCATTCCTTTTAAAAAATTCATCTTTATTTAGTATGAATAAAATTTCTAATACCATTCCCTCAAATATATTTTATACAATACAAGGATTTATTTAACATACAAACATTACATTAAGCCTCAAAAATAACATGTCCACATATTTATTCAATATAAAAATCCTCATCATGTCCACCATTAAAAAAATGGATGAAAATCCATTTAACAACTTATGTGACTTCATTGTGTAATAATTGAAATACAGATTATAATTATTTATAACCTTTCCACTAGAGAAAATGCCTCATAAAAATAAATTACTTCAAATATGAGAAACCTTTCCACACTAACATTTATATATTTATTATCACATCAACATCTTCATTCAGCATGTTTTGGAAGACCAAATGTTTACTGATAATTTTCATTCATTTGGTTTAGGTACATGTTCCCATGTATTATTCATCTCGATTTGATCCAATTATTCATTCACATATTGAATTTATTCTTAATACTCAAAATCATCATTCACATCTTTTGTCCCATCATTTCTATACCATGATTTATGTGTAATAGATTATTTTTTCATGTTATTTGAACATTATGATGTTGTTAAAAAATTATTTTTTGACCTTATAGTTTATTCGTCTACCTAGGATGAGGTGTAAGAATCATACATATAAATGGATATGGATAATTCTAATTTTTTTCATGTGTCAGATTACAATTTTCTGCATATTTATCAAACATTTAACACAAATTATTTCATGCTCTTCATCTTGGTCATATTCATGTGTTTATGACACATATTCCCCAGATTTTTCAATATAATTCACACCAATAGAGTCAAATATCCTTCCAATTTCATTGTTCAAACATCAATATACTCTTACTTCATGAGAATAACTAATAAATATTTAATCACCACCTCTCTGATCAATATTCCCAAGATATCCACCTTTGTTATTCGTTATGTAGGGACTCCCAAATACACTATTGGGTTTCAAACAATGAGATTTTTCATAAATAAAATCATGGGGAGTCATTTTAGCACACGAACTATAGAAAAATTTGTTTTGAATATAAATAGATGTGCTTATAGATTGTCTTTACAAGTAATGGGAAAGAGCATGTTAATGTAACATAGTATTCCCCATTTCAACTAAGATAATATTTTACCTTTAACCAAAACCATTTTTTATTTCTTTATGGTGTACTGAGATTATTATAAATTCCATGTTTTTCAAGAAAACTGTATAAATATTCATTCTTTTACCCACCTCCATTATTAGTTCTCAACTATTTAATAGAATACCCACAGTCCTTCTAAACACTTTTTCGGAAATAGTAATTGTAATGCCCCAACCACAGAAGCCCAGATCCGGTGCATTAAATATTACATTGGCATGATTAGAAGGAATTAAATCCCAATGTAATGATTAGTTTAGCAGTATTTAAGAATATTGATATGTATATGTAACACATATTACATTTTGAATGTAATGAAATACATTACAAAACAACAACTACTAAACTGTATCCATGAGAACTGAATAAATGGTCTCCTCTTCATTAACAATTGAAGGTAAACAAATTATAGGGTTGTGATAAAATTCTCAATAAGGGTTATAAATATTTGAAGCTTGAATAAACAGTAATTTAATCATAATTAAATTCAAATATCAATATGGAATGGTTAATATATAAATATAATATTCCATTAATAAACTGTGAATATAACTACATCCATAGATTTTGTTATAGTGAAGAAAATTCTATGATAGTAATAACTAAAAATGAATAAATAGAATGATTATTAATTGGAAATCATGTATCTATCACATTATACCATTGTACCATTAAAACGGTATATGTATGTTGGTAGAAACCAATCTGATTTTTGGAAATAAACTCGAAGGGATTTTCTCCAACTGATTTGTATCATGAGAGCTGTCTATGAATTGATGGGATATAGTATGCCCCAATCATCACTAAAATTAAAAATCATTATTTATATATATATTTAATACATGTAAAAAAATCCATATAAATATTTTTATTTAGTATAGAATACAGATTCATCAATCTTTCAATATTAAAAACAACATTCCATATAAACACCATATGTGAAATGGGATTAAGCTTAAGAAAATAATAATATCTCTGAAACTATAATATGGACATTTAACAGAAATTTATTTTCAAATGAAATGTGATCTCTAATGGGAATTAGGTTCACCACATAATAATTATTAGGTTTACAATACAATGTAAGTCACAACGAAATAGAAATTGAGACAATATTCTTTGCCACATTGTAATCAATCGATTCATATGACCAAAAGTTAATAACCATAAATTGAATAATTTTATAACATTAATATAAAGACTATAATGATATTATACATCAAAAGTTAGTACACATACACCACATACAATAAATAACCGGTGAAGAATAGAAATCAAGAAGAATTGAATGTGAGATGAGAAACCCTTTACCTAATGCCCGAATGTGTTCTTGGAATGATCGTAATAACTAGAATAATTAAATTTAGATTGATTAATAAATAATTATAGATACTCTGTTACATAAAATTTATTTATTATAAACTTATTATTTTCATTCATGGATTTTTTATCGGTATAATAGATTTAATATTCTGATTCTGGAATAATTTTATTCCTTGTTTTTCATAAACGATTTAATTGTATTAATGAATCAATGTTTGATTGAAATGTGGTTAAACATACAGAATTGTTAATATTTATTATTATTGAAATTAAATAGATATAAATAATCTTATAATGTTTTTTTTCTATACCCTGAGGATGGTACATTAAATAAAATCTAATTATTAACACTTTGATTTACTTTGCAGTTTTTTCAAAACGATCTTGTTTTCTATTATTATTTTATATTACAAGTGTTTAAGAGTTACATAATATTAAATATGTGGATAAACTTATATTATGGTATTTATCAACCATTAAAATGCTTCAATTACGAGAATCTTATATTATAATAGAAATTAAAATTCTGTCATCCATGAATGCGATAAATTAACACATCTTGGATAGTATTTTTACTTTTTGTATAAGTGGTGGGGGGAAAGAGAGACAATTATGAAATATTCCATTATCATAATAAAATAATAGTTCATGTATGGTACTAGAATTATCAAATCATTTTGATGAGGTTAGGTGAGGATAGGGAAACAAAATAATAGAACTTGTAAAATAAGTTAAATGAAAAAGGAAGAGAGGTTCACCTCTTGAGTACTCATGCTTGAAAATATATTTATGTTATTTTTCAGCATTTTGGAGAGGATAGAAGGTCTTGTACATGAGGCGTGGTTTAAGAAGTGTATTTTTAGGAACATAGGAAAGGATTGATGCTTGAGTTCTATGGGAGGAAGAGGGGGTGAGGGGTGGTTTGGATAGTTGAGGGGATGAAGGTTTTCTTAATATTTTAATGATTAGTTTATTATTTTTCACTATGAAAATAAAAATTCATGAATCCATGAAAAAAATAGTAAATGTTCATGTGAGTTATAACTAATAATTTCTTACATTATCCATGATCCATAGAGTAGTGAATTTATGTCATAATTTATTTATACTGTCATTAGTGTATTTTACAATTCATCAAAAAATCAGGTATTTTAGAAAAATACCAAAAATTCACCCAAAACATTATTCAAAATTCAAAATCAAAAAATGAACTTCAATTTTAACAAATATTTTTTAAATAATAGGAATTTAATTTTTAATTAAAATCATCATTTAATCAAAAAAACCTAAACATAAAATACTCATCTAAATTGTTAATGTGCATAAATTTTATTTATTCGTTCAAGGGTATGGTTACCATTGATAAGTGAAATATTACTATTCATATTGGTACGTTACTATTAATTAGGTTATGTTACTATTCATCCAAAATTAAGTTGTTTCTATAAGTCACTAAATATCATCCATATTACAATAGTGTATGCCCGTTTTTAGAAATTCAAAACACAGAGGTAGAAAATGTATGTTTAATGGCTAGGTTAGAACTATCTCCCAAATAAACATGTGTTTTTATCAAAGAGAATAAGTTAGTTATGAAATAAAGGTTATCTAATTAATTGAAACTATTTATGATAAACATACCACAAATTTTTTGGGATGTTATATTTTTCACACCTTAAAAAATTTATTCCTCAGAATATTTCATGTATAAAGCCCTTCAAAAAGATGTGTGTGGTTATTCTTCATAACATCCTTAGGTTTTCAAGTTTTTTCAACTATTTTATAGTTTCTCCAAAGAACATTCACTTGGTGAGTTTTCTGATTTCTCAATACCATCTCCCTTGGGTCAATAATCTTTATAAGTTCTTAACAGTATGGTAAATCAGGTTTCTCTATTATCTATAAATAGTTTAGTACATGCATTGGGTTTGTCATGAATTTTATTAAAAATGAGACATGGAAAACATTATGAACATTGGAGAGAATTTTTGGAATTACTAAATAGTAATCTATAGCTCTGATCCTTTCCAAAATATCAAATTGTCTAATGTACCTGGTGCTCAGTTTCCCATTCTTACAGAACCATAAGACACCATTTTATAGAGATACTTTTAGAAAGATTAAATATCCTTCTTAAAATTCCAAATAATTTCACTATTTTTCAACATAACTCACTTTTCTATTTTGGGCTACATTAATATGGGCCTTAATTTTCATTACCTTTGAAGTTGTCTCTTAGATATGTTTCAGGCCTATATGTTTTCTGTCACCAACCTCATCCCATCTAGTTGGAGTTTGACACCACTTACCATTTAATGCTTCATATTTTTCCATTTTAATGATAAAATTTAAATTATTATTTTAGTCAAATTCCACCAATAAAAATTATTGACCCCACATACAATGAAATTCAAGAGGGTATGACCTCAACATGTCATCTTGTGTTTGAATAGTCCTTTTAGATTGTCCGTCTGTTTGGGGGTGATAATCGGTACTCATATAAATCTCAGTATCGAAAGCCTTATAGAGATATTTTCAGAATTTTGATGTATACCAGGGATATTTATAAGACAAAATCGATATAGGTTTACCAAAACATCTTAGAACATTATTAATACAAAGTCTTTCCATGTGCTCAAGTGGTAAATCCTCTCTTATTACAAGGAAATGTGCTCATTTTGTGAGACGATCAACAATAAACCATACTGAATCATTCTTTCTAGGTGTCCTCAGTAGTATTGTGGAAAAATATATCATAATGTCATCCCACTTCCATATAGGTAAAGGTAGAGGTTGCATGATCCCTTTATGATGTTGTCTCTCATTCTTCACTTGTTGAAAAACTAGACACCTTGACACATAGTCAGCAATTTCTCGCTTCATGTTATCCCACAAAAAATGATCCTTTAGATATCTACACATCATATTTCTACTAGACTGTATAGAAACATTTTAGCATTGAGAATCATCTAATCATTCCCTTTGTATCTCATGTACTAATGGAACACATAACCTCTTCACCAATTTTGGAACTCCATCCTCATACACGAAGAATTTCAATCATTCAATCTTGATAGCATTAATTTTTTGTAGATTATCATCATTTCATTGAGTACATTTTATATTCTCTAGTAAAGAATATATATCAATCATTTGAAAGTGGAATGGTATTTCCCCTTCTATAACAATTCCAATATCCATATTTAGTATATCCATGAATATAGGATCTCTTTAAATCCGCATTTGGTTCAGAAGTCCATGATATTTTCTGGTTAATTCATCATATTACGTATTTTCATTCAAAGGTGGTAGTGTATTGAACAATAATAATATTTGAGTAAATTGAACAATCTTCTTTTCCTGATGTTGAGTCTTTTCTATATAAAAATGTATTTCAAACTCTTGTGATGTATATATATCTCAAATTTTTAACCGTAGAGATAATGTCTCTATATTTTCAGATAAATGATTACTATTTTAACTCATGATCATGAGTATTATAATTTTTCTATTTAGTCTTTGACTTAAATTAAGAATAAGAAATAACATTTCAATATTTTATAAGGATTCAACAAAGTCTATTCTTGGATGCATCAATATCTATAAAAAATCCATCATTTTGATATGGAAGAGTCAAAATTAGAGCATTGACCAATGTCTATTTCAATTCATCAAAGCATTCTATACATTATTTCTTTGATACAATATTGACTACATTATGAGTGAGATTGGTTAGCGGGTTAGAAAAATGGGCAAAATTCAAAAAAAATGCCGATGGTACCTTTTAAGCCAATAAAACTATGTACCTCAGTTATGTTCATTATCATGGGCCATTTATGGAATAAATATTTCATCATAGGATAAAATAAGATTCCATCCTTCGAGACAATATGGACATGAAAATAAATTGATAAATTCCAAATTTTAGACATTCTAAACATCCCATATAATTCATTTCTTCTATGTTTTTTTAGAATAATTTGCAACTGATTCTCGTGGTATTCATAGCATCTAGAGTAAACAAGGATATCTTCAATAAATACAACCAAAAATTCAGTAAGATACACAATGAAAACTCTATTCTTAATATCCATAAAAATAGATGGTGAATTATTCTGTCCAAAAAGCATTACTGTAAACTCATAATTCCCATACTTGGATCGTAATACTGTCTTGGGAATATCTTCCTTCCTTACACACTTCTGATGATATCCCAATCGAAGTTAATTTTTCAAAAAATATTGGGCTCTATGAAGTTTATCAATTTAATAATCTATTTGTGGCACAAGATACTTTTTCATTATAGTAATATCATTTATTTCCCAACAATCAATGCATAACCTCATGGATCCATCTTTCTTCAGGGAAAAAGGACATATACACCACATGGAGAAAACCTAGGTCAAATAAAAACTTTTTTAATCAATTCATCAAGTTGTTTATTTAGTTACACTAATTACACTGTTAAAATTATATAGGGAGTCTTTCATATACGTCTTTCACCAAGAACTAAATCAATAGAGAACTCAATATCTCTCTATGGAGGATGTCTAGGTAAATCATATGGAAATACAGTAATGTATTCCTACACAATATGTATATATTATGTTAGATGATTTATTTCTTAACCAACAAATATCATGTTTTCTTCCCCCAAGAATTTAAATCAGTAGATCTACTTCGGATGGATCTATATAAGAATCAGATGATGTGGTTTATGATTTAATAACAAGGGATTCTAGACCATTCTAAAAAATTGTAACTTCCTTTATATTGAAATACATATTCACATCATAATTGTATAAAAAATTCATACCAATAGTTATATCAAATTCAATCATTGGTATGATGATAATGTTATCAAGTAAATCACATTTAAGTGTAATAGGGGGATAATCGACATATCCAAGTTTCAATGATACATCCCCTAGGAGTTTTGACTAACAACACCTTTATGAATTCAAACTGGAAACATCTAATTTTCTTGGAAAACTAGGAAAATATAAATGAACGTGATGATCCATATTAAAATAAATCATTGGCTATGATTGTGGAAAATAATTAATATACCTTCCCCCACATCATTAAAAACATCAACCTACACGATTGTAGTCGCATAAGAATTCCCTTTCTTTCGTGGAATTTTCTGAGAAATGATTTCTTGGCGCAGAGGACTGTCATTCTTATAGTGTCCCATCTCTCTATAATTATAGAATTGAACGACATTGACATGTCTCTATTCCTTAAAATCACTAGATCGTGACCCTTTTGCCAACACTAATAGAAAACTCATATTCCTTTCAAGAATTTCTCATATTGATTCTTTCCACAGTTCTCTCATAATGGAAATTTCTTCATTCCATTATTCATATTTGGTGCTTAACCTTTCCAATGTTTTCATAATAAAGTTTTTTGTCTTGGTTCCCCATGTAAAATTTGATCTAGAAAATTTCTACCCTATTTTTGTGTTACTTAATACAATTTCATCCTAAGATGAAAATGTCTGAGAATCCAGTTCCGTTAAAATATTTGGCTTAAGACCTTATTAGAAATGATCAATAATGTCTTCTGAATCACATATGCAATCTATAGAATATCAGGCTAATGTTTTCAAGGTAGACTCATACTCTGCAACACTATCTTCTTCCCATTACAATAAACCGAGGAATTTACATTACATTTCATTTGATTGTTAATGAGGGAAATATTTTTTTAATAACACTTCCTTAAAAGTAATCAATTACATATCTTCTATTTCATAATCCTACAGGGTATTATTGATAAAGGACCGACATTGATCATCATCAACCTTGAGATAATATACTGCCACCACTAAATTATTCATTATAAATGCATCTTAATTCCATGAATATCATTTCAAGGGACTTGATCCACTGTTCAGATACCATTGGATTAGTAGTCCCACTAAATGATGGGGTCTTTTGAAACATGAAATGATCCAACACTTGTGTAGCATGGTTATTCTTCACAGCCTGAGTATGTTTTCCCAATATAGTCCTGATCTATTCCACTCCAAAATTGACTGTGTTGAATTTCTCATTGGGTAAATCCCTACATTTTCCACATATTTTTTCCCTTCCTCAATTAGGCAACATTTCTAAATAATTCCATACACTATATTTGGTTATGAATCAAAAATTTTAATGTCAATTATAAAAGTAATTAACAAAAATTGAAATTCTATGCATTCCTAATCTCATAATCATGGTTTCTCTAAGAAACATTTACATTAAAATACATCAAAATGGATTGTTAACATAATGTGAATTGTCATAATTGTATCCCATAGGAGTGTGATACCCTGAGTTAAGAAATAACCATTCTCATGTAAAATGATACCCCATGTCAAGCCTGAAATCCATTGTCCGAGTTTCCAATCATTGGTATATCTGTTCTAGAGCAAACTCTACTCCTATGAATCCAAACATTAATTTATTTGCTAGAAATATCCACAAAATATATTCCTTAACAAAATTATAGGATTTTATTTATTTTATACTCAAAGACTATCTTTAGGATTTCTTCCATAATATAAATTTTCTAATCTATTTTTCATGTTTCCCACTGAACTTCCTCAAATATGAATTATATCACCCCAACCCTTGAATCCTGGAGCCAATTCATTATTTATAACATTTTCATGATTAAAAGGAATGAAATATCAAAGGGACAAGTAGTTTCTTAGTCTTGAAAAAACTATATATGTACATGTAACTCGTATTACTTTGGGAAGGTAATTAAATTCCATACATAACAAAACTAATAAACTCCATCCACTAGAACTCAATAAATGTTCTACTCTTCATAACCTATTGATGGTAAAAAAAATGAAAGGGGAGAAAAAAATTCTCAATAAGGGTTACAAAAAGTAGAAACAAGAATCTACATTAATTGAATTCTAATCAAACTGGCATAGCCAATATGTCATGGTGAATGTATGAAAAACAGATGCCATTAATAAATTGATAATAAAACTGCATCTGTAGATTTTGTCATAGTGAGAACCTCTTAGATAATACTAACTGAAAATGAATAAATATAATTCTCATTAATTGGATTTCATGTCTCTGGAACATGATACCACTATATCATCGAAATGATTTAAGTCTTTGGGTAGAAACCAGTCTGATTTTTGGAAACAAATAGGAAGTGTTTGTTGCCAACTAATTGGTCTCATTATACATATCGATGCAACGAGGGGATATAGCGGGACCCAACCGTCACTAAAATTCAAAATTATTGTTTATAAATAGTTTTTAAAAAATTAACATATTCCTTCTCAATATCTTTATTGAGTAGAGAATACGGATTCCTCAATATTTCTATAGTTAAAATAATATTCAAAATAATGACTGAATGTGAAAGGTTCTACGACTTAAGATAATAATCATATACATTAAACAAAAATATGGATATTTTATAGGAATTTAATTTCAATGTAAATGTTATATAAAATGGGTTGTAGGTACCACACATATGAATTATTAGGTTTACAAAACAAATTAAGTCACAACGAAATGGAAATTAAGACAAAGTTTCTTACCACATTGTAATCAATCGAATATTATGACCAAAATTTAATAATATTAAATTGAATAATTTAATAACATAAATATCAAGAGAATAATGATTTTATAAGTTAATAGGAACTACAAAAACACCACATTATTGAAATAAGCGATGAAAAATTGAAATCTCACTGAATTGAAAGTTAGATGTGAAACCCCTTACCTTATGCACGAATGTATTCTTGGATTGATCTTAATAACCAGAATAACAAAATATAGCTTCATTAATTAATAATTAATGAACCTATTATAAATTTTATTTATTTATAATAAACTTATTAGGTTCATTCATTATCTTTTTTATGGGTTTAAGAGATTCAATTATATCGTTTTGGAAGCATTTTCTTCCTTGCGTTTTGTGATCGGTTCACTTTTATTCATGAATGGAAGATCATTTAAAATGTCGTTAAACATCCATAATTATTAATATATTTTATTTTGAAATTAAATTGATATAAATTATCATCTATTTAATTTCATTATATACCATTTGGATGATACATTTGATAAAAGTTAATGATTATCGCTTGGATTAACTTGGGGGTTTTGTGCATAATGAATTTGTTTTATATTATGGTTTTATATTATGAGTGTGTAAGGGTTAAAGAATATTATATAAGACTTAATAAAAATATAATGATCTATTTCATCCATAAAAATGGTTTCATTACCCAAATTGTAAAGGATAATTGAAATTAAAAACCTGTCATTCTTGAATATGAAAAATTAACACATTTCGGACGGTGTTTTCATTTTTATTATAAGGGGAGGGGAAAAGAGTGATGATGATGAAATAGTGCATTAGAATAATAAAATTCTTGTTTATGTAAGGTATTGGAATTATTGTATAATTTGGATGAGGGGAAGTGGGGAGTGAGGAAAAAAATAATGGAACTTGTAAAATAAGTTGAAGGAAAAAGGAAGAGAGAATAACATCTTGTGTACTCCTCCTTGAGAATCTCTTTATGGAATCTGTTTATGTATTTTTGGTAATAAAATAAGCTCTTGGACATGGGGAGGAGGGAATGTGAAGTGTATTTGTAAGAACATAGGCCGGGATTGAATCTTGAGTGGTTTTAGAGGAAGAGGGGGTGAGGGGTGGTTTATATACTTGAGGGGAGGAGGGTTTTCTTAATATTTTAATCATTATTTTATTATTTTAACCTAATACAAGTAGTGAAGATTATAGGTCAAAAAATTGTAATAAGTTTAAATGAATTCTAACTAATGGTTTCTTACATAATTCATGATGCATGGAATATTGTATTTATCTCATAATGTATTTATACAGTAATTACAATATTTTACTCTCCATAAAAAAATCATGTATTCCTTAAAAATCCCAAAAAAAGTCACCTTAACAATTCTTCGATGTGTAGAATCAAAAAATGAACTCCATTTTTCAAAAAAAATCTAAATATGTTGAATTTTGTTTTTAATTAAAATTATTTTTTAATCAAAGAATACAAATACTTTATATATTCATCTTCATTTTTAAGGTTCCTAAATTATATTTATTCATTCATGGGTATGAATACCATTCATAAGTGTAAAATTACTATTCATAGGGGTATGTTACTATTCATAAGAGAAATTTAATATTCATAAGGGTAAGATAGTATTTACCAAAAATTAAGTGGATTCTATTAGACTCGAAATATCACACGGATCGCAACAGTGTATGTATGTTTTTAGAAATTCAAAACAAAGAGGTCGAGAATTTATGTTTAATGGGATGGTTATGAATATCTCCCAAATAACCAGGTTTTATTTCAAAGTGACTCTATGATTTAGGAAATATAGGATATCTATTGAATTTAATGTATTTAAGTGAAATATATAATAAAATTTTTGGGATGTTATAGTTATACATATTTTGATAATCTAACTTATGTTTTAAATATATAATATAAGTAATGTAATTAAAATCATCAATGAAATAAATTAAGTAATAATCTCAATGAGTTTACTGATTTCTCATTGAAGTAGAAATATCATAATGAATAATTTTAATGGGTCGTATTGAACTAATATCAATTTTTATTTGCATTGATTTCACAATCTTCCCCTTATTATAAATTGTGAAAATCCAATCACTTCATCATCACATATCAGGAATAACACAATCCCTATCTCACTTTGATATCTTTCGCTTGTTTGTCTATCAAATGTATCCAAACATTACATTCCACAACTGATTTTATTTCTACAGGATTACATTACAATATCTTTTTAAGTTTACTAACATTAACCAAGTACACTTTTATACATGGCTTCATATATAAATCATTCCTTTTTCCTATCTTTACACAAAAAAACCATGTTTTGAAAAAACGTTATTTCCATCATTGTAATTTCATAAAACAGTGATGAAGTTATATTTTTACCCATCAGCCCATAATGATATATTGGATTTCAAATTTTCTTCTCCAATTATGGTAGATTAACACCCAATTACTATGAGATATTTATCATTGCTAAATTTCATTGTTCCTTCATTGATGTCTTTCACATTCTTCAAAAAATTTATTTCAATTATCATATTGGAAAGAAAAACTATAATCTATAATCAAGGATCGTTATCATTTTATAGCATTGAGATATTTTCCTATAACATTAGATTTTTATTTTATATGATATTTCTTCACTTTTTTCTTCGGATAAATATTATAATACTTTTTTTTGATGGTAACAAATGAATTCAACCTTTTTCATGAGATACATGTTGATAACACATTTTTAAAAATAATTTAAAAATTTTGGAACCAATTTTAATATTTCAACACATATTTCTCATATTTATTATTTTTAGAGGATTTATTCCCCATGATTATTGTCTAAGATAATTAATTGAACAATTAAAATATTTATTATTGAACCAACACCTATATTCAGTATTCACAAATCCAATAAAATAGCCTCAGTAACCATAAAAATAATACTTTCCACTATAACATCCATACTGTTCGGATCTATGAAAATATTTCTTAGAAACATTCTTATCATTAACATTATAACATTATCGAGTACCGAACATTCTATAACTAGCTTTAATATTGTTTAAAAATTAGTATTTTTTTAGAACCATATTAGAATCAAATGTGGTAGAATATTTAATTTTGGAATCCAAAATTTTAGAAACATCCAAATTTATAGCATTGCTAGTTTTTGAGACATACATTATTTTCTCAACCTTCATATTCATAGTAAAAACATAAAATTTCTCCTCAATATTTTAATGTAATTATTGATACAAATTATGTTCGTATTTTACAAAAAATGCACCATCATTAGAGATATAGTTCATTAAACTCTTAAATCCATACTCATCTTTTCAAAACATATGTTGAAAATGTTTTGACAATTCCTTCATATATTATAATATTACATCAATATGTTCAATCTGCTTCTTTTCTTCCCCAAGATACATAATTAATAAATTAATCACATCATGTAACTTATCATTCAATTCACTAATAAATTCATGATAATTTTTATAATGTTTTTTATTCAACTTCTTGATCTCATATTCAAGTATAAAAATATTTCTTATAGATTCTCGTAGTTATTTTATGAGTTGAAATTATAACTCCTCTATTCATCTTCAGAAATACTACATAAAAACATTCCATCATTAAGTTTATAAATTTAAATAAATTTTCCAAAAACATGAGTAAAATTTTTGGACTATGCTTCTATATCTTATTCTTCATCATATTAATAAAACATAAAATATCATTTTGGGTATGGATAACGTTTTACCATTTCATTTTGAAATGGATTTATTCTTATCATTTTGTTTTTTCTCTCATCCTCTCTGATCTTATTTCTTCTTCATAACTATGTTCAATATTCTTTCTTTGAGGGAATTATATAAAATGTACATGATTACATTACATTAAAAACATTTATAGGGTTGATTCCCATTATATTTTACTATACCACATTCCACATTTTTATAAAACAAGGGTAAAATTTCATCCAGATTGTTAAATTTCTAATTGTTCTACTCAAAATCACCATATTCTTCATCTTCAAGAATGTTTTTTATATTTTCATTCATGGCCACCATGAAGGAGATATATGGATCAAATTTTCTTTTAACTTTAACAAGTTTAACTTTTCTCATTTAATAAGTAATGATAGTACTATGAATGTCATCCATAGAGAGAGTTTCAGGATCTCTATCATTTAAAGATGAAACACTGGCTTCAAATATATAAAGAATAATTCTCAAAATCTTCTCAGACAAATTTGAGTCTTCCAAAATTCCACAAATACATATTACTCTAAGAACAAAATTATTCAACCTTGTAAATATCCCAAAAATATTAAAACTATTAAATTATATTAGCTTTATATTTTAGCCTCCAAATTTAAAGATTGCATTTTTCACCTTCTTATTTCCTAAATAAATGTTATTTACTTTTTATAAGATAGCTATTGTAGTAACCACCATATATGCACATACAAACTAAATTTAGAATGTGATGAGAGTAAATAATTTTTACATTTTCCATAATTTACATGATTCTTCTTATCCATTGATGTTATAGGAACTTCTTCATTAAAAGGAGGAAATCCATATGTTGAAAATTCCAAAACAAAATATCCAAGACAAATAAGATATATAAATATTCAATCATTCCATAGACAATAATTATTTCTATAGAATACTAAAATTCCCATACTTTTCAAACAATTCATATTCTCCATAATATCTTCTCTTCAAAAACCCATTCAAAGACCAAAATAAGGGAACATTTTCACTGATACCAATTGAAAATTATCATCCATGATCTTTGTATCACCGAGAGGGTGAGGAAGTGAATCAGTGATATCTATTTATTTTATGATTCCTTTATTTTTAAATAATAATCACCTCCTAATAAATATTTATAACCATGATAAACAATCAATCCCACATACATACAGACACAAGTATTTACAATCTTTACTAATCTACAAGAGTAGCTACATCACTAAACTTTTTTAGAAATAATACAAGGAAACAAAATGTACTAGAAACCCATCCTTTCGTGTGGATAAAATAATTAGGATATAACCATAGAATTGTTTGAAATTTTGATCAACAAAACAATGTGTGTTCCACTTTTTATCATGAATTATGTATTTCATGTTTTTTTGAACATGTAATAAAACCTTCACTAGTTGGAACCAAAAATAATCTATGTTTCTTTATTATCTTCCACTTAAATTGATTTAAAACAAAAATATTTATATTCCTACCTAGTTGTAGGTATGATGATATACTACATTTTTTTATGAAAACATATTCTCATGGATCAGTATGCATGACAACCCTGTTTTTTATTACACAATTAAACATAATTTATTAAATAAGCTTCACTTGATACAACATAGAAGATAGAGAGGTCTATTGTATTTGGGGCTTAGGATAATTAAAAAAACATAAAACATAAAATACAACATCTTTATTGAAAACATCATTTACATGATCCCTACATTCTCTCGTACATAGCATTGCATGGGATAACCTGAGGACATGTATAAGAAAACGGTGAGGTATAAAGCCCAGTAAGGGAATAATCATGGAATAACATAAGGAATAAAATACATGGTAGACAATAGGAATATCAATAGAGCACAACATAAGCATAGAAATAAGTACAAGATAAAGCATGATAATCATAACATGAAAATGTGGAAACAACAATTAACATGGAATTAGCATGAGCCAAGGATCATTACACATGGAGCATGAGTAAACCCTCATTGCACATGAAGTTTGAGTAAAAAGTCATTTCAATTGAATTAGAATGATTCAACCCCAATTTCACATTAAGTACCATGATACTATACTTTACCCAATGCATTGGAGCGTTACCGGTGCACGCCCTTCTTAAACATTACATTTCATGCATAAGTGTGCTACATAGATCAGATAACATGGAATCAATCAACAACATAAGTTATTCAACCATTACGTAATGTGGAATAAATAAATCAATGTTCCATTAAATATATATATGTGAATAAATATTAATACCCTTGATAGAGTCATGGGTATGTTATTCACTACACAATGTTCTTGTCTTGGAAAAATGCGTTGCAATTTTGGCAGTATAACAGCGTGACATGAGGATTTATGAAAATGGTTGATGAGAGAGAAAAGGGTGTCTCATCATATTTAAATAAAATAGATAGTAAGGGTTTCATATAGATATATGTCTCAATAAACTTAATATAATTTAGATGCATAATACAAAATAATTACTTGGATGTAAAAGAGGAGAGAGAAAGCCCTTAAAGAATTTCAGCATAGTAACGAGGGTACATGGGAGGAATTTAATGAGAGAGAAGGGGGTATAACATCAGTCAATAATAAAGAGGGATGTATGGGGGAGGTTAAAAACCATACCTCAACATTTATAATTGAAATTAAAATGGCATAACAATTTAAATATTA
Organism: Viscum album; assembly: GCA_963277665.1. NCBI lineage: Eukaryota > Viridiplantae > Streptophyta > Magnoliopsida > Santalales > Viscaceae > Viscum > Viscum album. The sequence continues at coordinate 186,306,028 of OY728150.1, forward strand.
TTGGACAAAAATGAGAAAGGAAGAAAACCCCTTATTTGGAAGTGTGCTTCCAAAGGCTCGAGAGAGGCTTGAGAGTGCCTTATTGGGAAGTTGGGGAACATTGGGAGGATTCTAGAGAGACTATGGTAAATGTTGGAAGAACTAAAAAGCAATTTAGTTAGGAGGAAGTGTGATATTGGGTTGGTTTATATAGGAAAATTGATAGAATTCTTTATTATTTAGGTTTGGGACACCTCACAATAAACTAATCCAACCCATGGTTTTTGTCCATGGTTTTTGGAATGTGGAAGTGGAAAACAATATTTTCTATGGCCAAAGTCCTAACTTTTTAAAATAATGGGGTTTCCTATGTGGAGGTGAGTTACACTCCCAAGGAAAACAATTTAAAAAGAAAAAATGTTTAATAACTCTTGGAGGGTCCAATAATGTTTTGTAAAATAAATTAAACAAAAAAATCACAATATTTTAATGATAAAACATATATTGGATGAACAAAATGATTATATTATTTTATTTCATCACTATTGGGTCATTATGATGTCATAAATAACAGTATATATTTAAATGGTATTTAATTTTCACACAACAATTTGAATGTGTCAGAAAATTATGAAAAGTTCACCGTTGAATAATTTCAATGTCCTGATTCCTGAAATAATATTCATTTTATCTAAATAATTCTCTAAATATGTTAATTATCTCATTTAAAATAAAAAGTGACATTTATAAAAAATTCATGGGTTTGGACAAAAATTTATTACAAACCATAATAAAACATACAAATGCATTCATTTGTAATAAAAATTAATTTAGTATTAATAATAATAATAATTTATTAAAATATTATTTTATTCAAAAATACATTAATTCAGTAAAATTGATTTCATAGTTGAACATTAACAAAAAATACTATTTGTTCTTTAAAAACTATTTACCGGGTAATAATAATAAAATGAATTCATATTCATTATTATATACAAAAATAATGTACAAAACCATATTACTAGGGTCTTGTTACATAACCCTTTATAACAACCACATAAGACTGAATTGTAAGGTGTGCGATGGTGATAGACTGTTGGGGTGGCACGAATAACGTTTCCCGGGTGGTAATCTATATCAACTTCCACATCTCTCATAGGCGGTCCCGATCGAGGTTAAAATATTCAAGCTTGGCTTGGGCTTGGTCAAGAACAAACCCCAAAGAAGAAACCTTCTTTTTGAGCTCTAACAAATGGGCTTCGTAGGGGGAACTTCTACTGGATGAGACGATCATGTCCTTTGTCTGAGTAAATTTGATATGTTAAAGCCCTATATTTATACTAATCATGCGATCATTGTTCAATGACTTTATTAGTAATGGTCACAATTCTTAATAGTATTTTAAAATAAAAATACATAAAACCAATGAAGTTGACATTTTATATAAACATTTTACATAAATAGAAATTTAATTAGATCAAGTGGTATTTACATTAATGAAAGTTTGGGTGGTTGAAATCTTCCCCCCTTAAGAACTTTTTCCCTCAAAATTTCATTTTCCCACACTAAAATAGATATGGGTAACTATGATTCATCATTTCCTTTGATTCCCACATCACTTATTCAAACCTGTGGTTTCGCCACAACACTATGACGAGGGGAATTATCATATTTCGTAGAACGTTTTCTCTACAATATAATATCTTCACTGGTTACTCCTCATAACAAAGAACATCCTCTAACAGTACCACTTCTGAAGATAGTACATGTGAAGGGTCCAGTATGTACTTACATAAAAGGGATACATGAAAGACATCATGTACATTGTCCATGGTAGGTGGAAGTGCTAATCCATAGGCCACAACCCCGACACGATCAAGAATCTCAAAGGGGACGATGTACCATTGACTTTACATCCCTTTCATTCGAAACCTCATGACCTTATTCCAAGGAGATATGCGTAGCAATACCATGTCTCCAACAGTAAACACAAGGCCACATCGATGGTTATCTGTATAACTATTCTATCGACTTTGGGCTTCCTTGATATGCTGCTAAATAGTTTTAACCTTCTGCACCATTTCCTTGACCATTTTTTGTCCATGAAGCTTAGGCTCACCGACCTCGTCCCAACACGTCAGTGTTCTTCACCTTTTCCCATAAAGGGCTTATATGGTTCCATTTGGAATATTGGGTGGAAATTTTTATTATAATAGTACTCAACTAGAGGAAGATGTTGCTCCAATATTATTCTAAAGTACATTGAGCTCGCTCCCAACATTTCCTCAAGTGTGTAGATAGTCCGCTCATATTTTCCATCAGTTTGAGGATGATAGGATGTACTAAAGTTCAGTTCAGTATGTAGAGAATGTTTAAGACTCTTTCAAAACATAGAGGTGAATCTTGGATCTCGATTGGAAAATATAGATAGTGGTACTTCATGCAGCCTTACCACTTCCCTGTTATATATTCGTGCCAGTTGATCAAATGAGAAATTCTCCCGAATAGCAAGGAAGTGTGCAGCATTTGTAAGACGATCCAAAAAATCCCAGAGTGCATTGTTTCCCTTGGATGTTTTTAGAATTCCGGTGACAAAGTATATGGTGGTGCTCTATCGTTTTCATTCTAATATGGCCAATGGTTTCATCATCCCCTTAGACTTCTAACTCTCTTCCTTCACTTAATGACACACTTGGCACTTTGATGTATTTTCAGAGATCCCCTTCTTTATATTATCACACCAATAATGCTCTCGGAGATCTCGATACATCTTTGTGTTTCCTGCATGAATAAATAAATTTGAACTATTTGCATCATCCAAATATTCCTTCTTCAGATCCGGATATGATGGGACACATTTTATTTTCCCAAATCTCACAATTCCATCTTCATTAACATTTAACTCCAAGGATTTTCCTTTTCCAACAGCCTTTACTTTCTCCTAAATTACCAATTCATCATTTTGATCATATTTTAACCTTTACAAAAGTGATGTTCATGGAATCATTTGTGAAAGGGTTGATTATGTTCCCCTTCATTGTGATTCCCATGTCAATCTTCATCAAATCTAAGGAGATTGGATACTTTTAAATTGTCTCCAATTATAGAATCGATGGGTCCTTTCTAAATAGGTCATTCTCTACCTTGTTCGCTTTCCAAGGGTGGTAATGGATTGAGCAGTCATATTTTTTGATCAGCTCTAACCATCTTCATTGCCGAATGTTCATATATTTCTGTGTGAATATATACTTGAGGATTTTATGGTCCGTATATATTTCACACTTCTCCCCAAAGAGATAATGCCTCCAAATTTTCAATGTGATGATCACTACATCCAACCTGAGGTCATGTGTTGGATTGTTTTGTTCATGAACTTTCAATTTCTTTGAAGCATAGGCAATGACTTTGTTATTTTTCATCAACACAAATCACAGGCCCTTCTTCGAAGCATCACATAATACCACCAAAAGTTATCCACTTGTGGGTAAAGTGAGCACGAGCACAGTGAGAAGCCACTTTTTGAACTCCTGAAAGCATTCTTTGCATTCATCACTCCAGGAAAACATTAATCCCTTCCGAGTTTTTTGGTAAGAGGGTTGGACAATCGTGATAAATTTATCACAAATTGTCGATAATATCTATCTAAACCCAAGAATCTATGGATATCCATTACCAATGTTGGCCTCGTCCATCCCTCAATTGCATATTTTTTGGAGGGATCTAAAGATATCCCATTGCCTGTGATGATATGGCCTAAGAATGAGACCTCCTTCAACCAGAAGTCACACTTTTTGTACTTTTCATAGAGATTTTCCTTCCATAAGGTCTCTAGTACAGTTCATAGATGCTCCTCATGATCCTTCTGGGTTTTGGAGAATATCAGAATAACATCTATAAATACTACCACAAATTTGTTGAGGTAATCTCTAAAGAATGTATTAATCAATTCCATGATGATTGTTGGAGTATTAGTGAGTCCAAAAGGTATTAATATGAATTCATAGTGCTCATATCTTGTACGAAAAGCAGTCTTGTTGATATCTTCCTTCTTCACCCTTACTTGATAATATCCCAACCGAAGATCCACCTTGGATAAGTATTGTGCTCACGAAGTTGATCAAAGAAGTCATAAATTCGTGGGATAGGATACATGTTCTTTATTGTAATTATGTTATGGTCACGATAGTTGATGAAAAGGCGCATTGACACGTCCTTCTTCCTGACGAAGAGGATTGGTGCACCCCATGGTGAAGCACTTTGGCATATAAACTCTTTATCTAGATTCTCCTATAGTTGTTTCTTCAGTTCCTCATGCTCCAAAATAGCCATTCTATACAGAGTCTTGGATATTGGAAGCTCCACATGTATAAGATCAATTGTGAATTCAAAATCTCTTCTAGGAGGAAGACCATGAAATTCCTTGGGAAACACTTCAGCAAATTCCCTCACAATAGACATGTATTCTTGGATGGTTGCCTCCTTAAACTCAATCATCTAAGCCAGATATGTGAGCTCTTAGGTCTGTAATATCCACACTTCAAAGGATGGACCAAAATAAGGTTCATCTTCCTCTTTTCAGTTGTAATTATTGGGGGATTGGTTCTCCACATGGAGAGTGATTTCCCTCTCACGGAAATTTATGTAGAATCTATATACGGATAGCCAATCCATGCCAATAATTTCATCAAATTCCACCAGAGGGAGTATGAAGCGGATTTCCATGATGTTTTATCCACAGATTATGATACCAGGGGATTTATATTCATAGGATGCAATTATTTCCCCATTTTTCAAACTCACCGACATCTTCACTTCCATGATTTTTTCTGGTGCAGGGATTGTTCTACTAAACATTCTAGATATAAAATATTGTGTAGAACCTGAATCAAAAAATACATTCACTATACTTTAATGAATAACTAGTGTACCTATCACCACTTCATTGTAGGGGTTCAATTCAGTAGTACTGATGGAAAAAGCTCACCCTTTCTGCCTTGGAGGTATTTTGTTGCCTCCAAAAACCCTTGTCATAGGGCATTGAATTTCATGATTCCCTGGTTATTTGAATTTGTAGGAATGAACCACCCCTTGAGGTTATAACATAGAGTTCCTCTCCTCTTTCATAGTTGCAGGTATTTCTTGCAGACAATTAATTTCTAGGTGCTCTTCTATTCCACACTTAAAGTGTTTTCCTCATCCCCATGATGTAGTTTTTGGGGTGTTTCTTCCTGAACCTTTGGCAAGTGGGGTGCTAGATCTTATTAGCACCATTGGATTTATCTATCGGACCACCAGCATTGAAGTCCACCTTACTCTTATTATCCCCATGATACCCCTGAGATTTTCCGATCTCTATTTCAACCTTGAGGGTGCATCAGACAGTTTTTTCATAGCTGTCAATGTCACGGATCGCCCGCGCTTTCATTAGGCTAGGTTTCATCCCACCAAAGGAGTGGTCAACCTTGTATTCAGGGGTAACGATATTTCCAGAGTCTTTTTCAGCAGGCCTTGTGATGTTTTCCTCATATGCTACGACAGATTTGTCATCTTTTTCTTGAGGGATAGAATGTCCCATTCCATCTTAATCCAGAGGTTGCGTGGAAAATATTAATCGAAAAACATCTTTCAGAAATCCTTCCATTCCAACACATTGATCTCCTCTTCATGATTCTTATTTTTGATCAACATCCAACATTGATCATAATCACACTCCATATGATAATTATCCAGGAGAACCATCTCTTGTTCAGAACATTGAAGGATGGAGAAGATATATTCAATAGAGTTGATCCTTTTTTCAGTGATTGAGGGATCCGATTATCCATTGAATGTAGGAGGCCTTTGTTCCATGAATCTCTCTATAGATACTTGTTCATTATTAGGGGGGTTGAAAGTTCCTCTTAACCCATGATTCTATTCAAATATTGAGTTATCTGAGAGAGAATCCTGACAAAGTTCGTGATTCCCGCTCCCATTGGATTGTGAATCTCAATAGTACAATCATTACATTTATCGTCACATCATTTGTTAGCCTGAGTCCTCCTATTACCTTCCATTGGCTGGAATAATAGGAGTGTTATGAGTAACACATAAAGGGTAATCCAAGGAAAAAATTGATGAATTATAAATAACTTTTATTTCCTTAACATATGAATCTATTGAATTTAGTCTATGTTATCCATGATCTAATTTCTTACTTATATTCTTATGGAATTTTTTTGTCCCTTAATAATGGTCCATAAAAAGCATGTGAATTTTAAAAATCATATACCCCACGAGTTTTGTAAAAAAAAGTGCAGAAAGGCCCGTTGTCACGCACCAGCTCCGGTTCGAGTCTAGCTCAAGGCGCTGTTTTCAGGTGTTACCCTAAGGATACATCTGTGCCAGAACCTCCTCTAACTGCTCATATCCAGATAGGGATTTATTTTCATGATAAACCACATAGACTATACTCCCCCAAACATAAGGATGTTTTTATTATACATAGACTTGTATCTACAGAATTACTAGGGTTTTCTAATAATAATCTGAAAATTAACTATACCTATCCACTGATACCAACTATGAGAACCCTTATTTTTATTACACAATTAAACATAATTTATTACATAAACATCAATTGATATAACATAGAAGATCGAGTGGTCTAGTGTCTTTGGGGATTATGTTAATTAAATAAAAACATAAAACATGAAATACAACATCTATATTGAAAAATTCTTATACATGACCACTACATTCCCTCGTACTTAGCATTGCGTGGGATAACCTGAGGACATGCATAAGAAAAAGGGTGAGCTATAAATACTAGTAAGGGAATAATCATGGAATAACATGAGTAATACAAAACATGTTATACATTAGGAATATCAATTGAGCACAAGATAAGCATAAACATAAGGTCATGATAAAGCTTGATAATCATAACATGGAAATGTGGAAACAACACTTAACATGGAATTTTCCTGAGCCAAGGATCATTGCACATGGGGCATGAGTCAAACCTCATTGCACAAGAGGAACGAGTAAAATATAATTTCACTTAAATTATCACGACTCAAAACACATTGGACATGATGTATCATGATACTATAATTTACCCAATGCATTGGAGAGCTATCGGGGAACACCCTTCTTAATTATTTCATTTCATACATAAGTGCGCCACATGGATCATATGACATGGAATCAATCAACATCCTAAGATATTACACGATTACATAATGTGGAATAAATACATGAAAGTAACATTAAATATTTATATGTGCATAAAGGTGAATAAACTGAATAGAGACCTGGGTATGGTATTTTGTACACAATGATCTTGGCGTGAAAAAATGCCGTGCAATTTTAGCAGCATAACAACGTGACATATGTATTCATGAAAATATTTGATGAGAGAGAAAAGGGTTTCTCGCCATATATATATGAAATGGACATTAAAGGGTTCATATAGATACATTTCCAATCAAATGTAATGGAATTTAGATCCATAATACAAAATAATTATGTGGATGTAAAGGAGGAGAGAGAAATGCCTTACAGAAGTTCGACATAGTAACGAGTTTACATGGGAGGAATTTAATGAGAGAGAAAAGGGTCTACCATCATTAAAAAATAAATAGGGACGTATAGGGGACACGAGAAACCATACCACACCATTTAAAATTGAAATTTAAAGGGAATAAAAATTTAATGAATACTGGACAAAAATGAGAAAGGAAGAAAAACCCTTACATGGAAGTGTGCTTCCAAATGCTTGAGAGAGGCTTGAGAGAGGCATCTTGGGATCTTGGGGCACCATGATATGATTATAGAGAGAGGAGGTAAGAGGTTGGACGAACATCATAGGCTTTTAGTGAGGAGGATGTGGGAGCTTGGGTGGGTTTATTTAGGAAAGGTGAGGGAATTGTTTATTATTTAGGTTTGGGACACCTCACATTATACTAATCCAAACCACAAACCAGCCCATGGTTTTTTCTCTAGGGTTTTAGAAAAGGTAACTAAAAAACAATATCTTATAAGGCCAAAGTCCTAACTTCTTGAAATATTGGGGTTGATTAATTGGAGGTGAGTCACAGTCCCAAGGAAAACAATTTAAAAAGACAAAATGTTTAATAACTCATGGAGGGTATGCTAAAGTATTGTAAAATAAATCAAACAAACCAAAATCATATTAATTTAATGATAAAACATACATTGGCCAAACATAATGCTTGTAGTATTTTATTACATCACTACTATGACATTATCATGTCATAAATGACATTATATATTTAAACGATATTTAATTTTCACCCAAAAATTTGACTCTCTAAGAAAATGATGAAAAAATTACCATCGGATAATTTTAAAATCCTTATTCTAGAAATAATATTCATTTTATCTAAAATAATTTCTAAATAATTTATTTTTTACTTTTAAAAAACCGTCCTTTATCAAATATTCACGGGGTTTTGACAAAAATGGTTTTCAAACCTTAATAAAAATTACAATTTCTTTCATAAAATTATATGATAATTTATATGTAATAAAACATTTTTTTAAAATAATAATAATATTTTATTTAAATATTATTTAATTGAAAAATCCATTAATTCATGAAAATTTATTTCTTAGTTGAACATTGACTAAAAATATTGTTTGTGCTTTAAAATCTATTTACAAGGTAACAATAGTAAAATGATTGTATATTCATTATTATATAAAAAATAATGTACATAACCATAGTACTATGGTCTTGTTACATTACCCCTTATAACACCCAAATAAGACCGATGAGTAAGGTGTGCGATGGTGATAGACTCTTGGGGTGGCTTGGTTAAAATTGCTCGGGTGGTAATCTCTATCAACTTCCAATTCTCTCGTAGTCCATCCTAGTTGATATTACCATATTCAAGTTTGGCTTGGTCATGGTCAAGAGTGAAGCCCAAAGATGCAACCTCTTTTCCAAACTCTGACAAATGGGCTTCGTATGGGGAACTTCTACTAGATGAGGCCATCGCTTCGTTTGTCTGAGTAAATTGGATTTGTTAAAGCCCTATTTTTAAACTAATCATGTGATCACTTTTCAATGGCTATATTAACAACAGTCACAATTCGTAACAATATTTTTAAATATAAAAACATAAAACCAATGAAGATGAACTTTTATATAAACATTTTACATAAGGAGACAATTAAATAGATCAAGAGGGATTTCCATTAATGAATGTTTAGGTCATTACAGTATGATTCATATTTCTGATACTTGATTCTAGAATATAGATAAGGAATAATGAATAGGAAATAGTTATGAACCACTTCCACTTTCCCATGTAATTTATATCTAATTCCTCAGTCTGATCTGGTAACATATGATTACAATAATTACTTATGATTCTTCTATTCAAAGATTTTTCAAATGAATTTATTTCTAATATCATTATTCTCTCTTATTCAGTGCTTTAAATCCATCTCCCCACATTAAAAATACCCATGTTAGATAAAACTACTTTGTACATTTTTTCATTTATATGAACTCTATGAGAGGAATGTGATTAATATATATTTCCATTTTCCAATCAAAAATGTTTCTAGAAAATTTAATTTAATATAAATTTACACATTATATTTTACTATTTTAGCTCTTCTATTCACTTCTCATTTCTTATCAACACTTCAAGAATGATCTCATAACTTCATATCATTACTTTATTATTAACCATTCCCTTTTCTGATATGAAAAGATAATTATTATGTGATTTCTCATTACTATGGAAGCATATGTAAGAATGAAAACTCTCCATTATGATGATTTTAACCATCATAACATTTTAAATATGAATTAATTGTTATTCCATGTACCTATAAAAATTTAAATATATTTTTTAAAATAATGATATAATTATACCTTAAACATCGTTTCAACGTTAATAGACTTGTGCTTCATTTTACAAAAATATCATTGATAAATATAAAGATTCCCACACATTTTGGAAATAATTGGAAAAAATCATCATTGCCACTTTGACATAAACATTTTTAAAAAATACTTATATAATTATATATTTCTTATTTTCTTTTGACTGATGATCCTACATCTAATTAATTTCAGCATCTAATGACTAATTAATGATAGGAAATTTATGATGGAACTATCTTTGGATCATTATAATGTATATTTTCCTAATCAGTCAAATTATTCATGAAAAAGTTCTTAAATAAAAAATAAATTTTCTATTAACCCAATAGAAAACAAACAATACTTTTTTTCATGGCCTAGTTGATAAAAAAACAACCTTCTAAAATTTTTTATCTACAATATTGATCGTTATTTGATTTACTAGTCCCAAAAAATTCAGAATATTTCTTAAAAAAAGTCTCAGAAATATCTGGCTAGAAATACATAACAAAAAATATATATTTCTCTAATGGATTAGTGAAATACTACATCATATGGACAGATGTATGTAGTGACTAATTAGTTCCAAACTACACAATTGATGATATGACTTTATTAATTATTCATCTAGAAAATTGGATAGTTTGATAGATCTGAAAACCTGATGTATTAGTTTATTTCTGATTCATCAAAACATCAACATCTGCAACATCGACATCTCAAATTCTTATTCCATTAAAAACATTTTCTTGCTTCATTAATCTTTCATGAATTTTAGAACATTAGAATTAGCAGAGCGTCGTCTAAATTAGGTTACCAAACACATCTTCTCCCTTTTCAATAACAAGTAGTTCAACATAAGTTTCTTAGATGAATTATTATATTCAAGAATTAAAAAAAGAAAATTATTTTTAGATTCAGTATTTGTACATTAATACTCTGTTACAAATTTTCATATAGATCAAAACACTATATCAGGACCCCCTATGATTCAAAAATAACAATTCAACCTCAAAATTTATTCATAACAAAAAATTTAATGTCACAGTATTTTTTATCAAAATTGTGTTAGATATTATGATTACTATGCTCCCATTAATTCTTATTGTCAGATCACCAATACATATAATGTTAGGTGACATATTTTTATGATGTCAGTAGACAACATATTCAGAAAAAACATTATTCACCATAAAAAACTACTTCTATCCAACATAGTCCCAACACCATGGATAACCCATCACATTATAGAAAACCTATCAGCTATATTTCACTGATTAGGGTATATTATGTTACATTGAAAAAATCACACTAATTATATATTGATCAAGGGATGATATCTTAGAGGTGGGAATAACTATATTGAAAGGGGTAATATTTAATATCTATTTTTCTCATTATATGGATATAAAATTTTTATTTTTTCATATTTTCCTCAAGGAATGGTATGATAGATTTCAATAACTATTATATTTAATTTATTTGACAGAATATGGGTATGGGTATGCAACAAAATTATATAGCCCCACAATGAATTCCAGGGGCTCCCAAGAAAAGGGTTGGGATTAGTGTATAACTCTTAGAATAACATGATAATTTCATAATATAAGTCCTTGATAGTAGGACTTGAATTATGACATTATGTATTCCCTCAGTTTGAGATCAATTTTTATTCCTAACCATGTTTTTATTTATTTTCTCAGATATAACATACCCTCAGTTTCAGTTGATTTTGGATTCATGTGATTATTTATTCTCAACATATCACATATTCCATGTTTATTTTAAGAAATATTCTACTGTATGATACTTGAAACTAACCATCAAGCACACCCTTATTTGTTATTGTATTCCTAGGTAACTTAAAGGAGGAAAATGCATACATTTTGGAGATATTATAGAGGGAGTAAACATGTTATCCTAATATGTTCATGTCATACCATATGTTCTGTAGTGTATTATATGAATGTATATAGTATTTGAAGACCACTACACTATTGTATTATTTAGTAACTCTTGTATTTTCTATAAATTATATAATATAACTATTCGATCTGGGTTTTGAGGGTTTTTTATATAATAAATGGTTTCATATACTGTCTATTAGCATCAATGAGGATATTTTTGAGGAACCAAGTGAGATGGACTAAGTACATTGAAAAACCATTACCATTTCTAGGTAACACTGAAGAAATACTAATAAAAATTTTATTTTACAATTCAATTTAATGAGATAATAATGTTTATTCCATGATAGATTTATGGTGACTAATTTGATGAATGGGAACAATAGCATCAATTTTAGTCAATGAAATCATATTCCCCCCAATCATGTTAATGAATCTATGGATGAGGCTAATCGTTTCATAATAATATTATATTATTTAAAACATGTTATGATAAATATTATCACCAAAAGTAAGTGAATTAATGTTCCCCAATAGGGTTTAACCATGTTGGACCACTTCTTGGTAGAACCACTCTAGAATATAGAGTAACTACTAAGCAATATATAACATAAAAATAGTTCCAATCCCAGTTGATGATATTTTCTCTTTGGGATGTTGAGAAAATGAAAATTTTATCATTGTTTTCTATTTTTTAATGGGAGAGGTGGAACAATAATTTTATATAATACATTTCATCAATCCTTGATAAAATAGGTATAAAATTTTTAGTGAACATGGTGATGAAATTATAAGATTATCTAGGAATTTCAAACACTATTTATGTAGACTAGAAATCAAGATTGATCATAAAATTTATAGGTTATTGTTGATACTTCTATGGGAGTTGGTCTCTCAATCATTTTCTGCGTATGATTATATATTCTAAGAATCTATGACGATAGAAAATAAATTATGGAGGATGTATGTATTAATGAAAGTTTTTTGCTTAAGAATTTGTGGGCTGAGGATCATAGGAACAATATAATATTAAATGGAAGGAAATGAATGGTGGTATTACCCAGATGTTATTAATTAGATATAAAACACCATTTGTATTGCAATAAGGGAGCTATAGTATGATAAAATTATGGAAAAATTCAATCAATCGCATTCATATAATAGAAATTCATGAGTTGTTGATTTTCAATGCCTTAATTGTATGTGTAATTGACATCATGTGAACCAATCCCTTAAACATAAAGGGAATTAAACATAGGAAATTTAAAGGAAGAAATTATAAGATTATGGGATCACCTAAAAAAATTGATATCATTAATTATGTCTTTCTATGTATTTTGTTCATTTCATCAATGTTAGGTAATGTTTAATTAGATTATAGATCTTCCCACTCTTTTATATATTCTATGTTAACTAGTAATATTAGATAATTTACTATCACCTAGGTTATGTAGTTATCAAAAAGCCAAACAATTGGGAATATTATGGTGAAATATATGTGTAAAAAAGTTCCAATTAGGATGCTTATGAATACCCAATTTAAAAACACAGTTATTATACACATGGTTTACTTTTACATGATCAATTTTATAGATTTTTTTTCAATATAAAATGGAAAAATATATTTACAGTATACGTATATTACATTTCATGAATTTAATATGGAAAATATTCTTTTTAGAGGGGAAACATCATAATCTAAATAATGTTTGGATTCTCCCTCAATAGCTATAAAAATGCAATACTATATAAATAGGATGTTCAAACATGATCTATGTATGTGGAAGGTATTGTAAAAATAGAATATTTAATAGTGATACAAAATTTAATACAATATTGTATAAAATAATAACCTCATCATCTATTAGAATGTAAATTTCAGTTATCTGTGGAAGTAATTCTTGAGGCATGACCTATATCATAAAATCACCGTAGAATATAACTAATTTATTTAGTGTTGTAAAGAAATATTTGAATGAATTGTGTGATGAAGAAGTCATAATCCCTTGTGTTTCACCTTGGGGAACCACTATTTCATTCATGAAAAATAAGAATGGGTGTATTAGATTGTTCATACCTAATGAGGATATCAAATCCATTACGATAATGAATATGTTTTATGTACCATTTATTTTTTACATATTTAACCAACTTAATGGATTCGAATAATTTTCAAAGTTGTATCTTTTCTATGGTTATCAGTAGTTAAGGTTTTTGAAGAATGATATAATATTGATGTAATTTTTGACACGGTATGGACATTATGTGATTACAATAATTTTTTTTGTATTAACTAATGATCATTATGTCTATATGGATACAATGAATAAATTATTCTCAAATTATCGTGAAATAATATTGGTGGTTTTAATTGTTGATATCATGATACACTCTATGTTTTATGAATATAAATATATTCATCTAAAATTAATTCTAGTGACCATTAGAAAATTTATTTATATTTCATATATATTAAGTGTGATTTTTGTGTCAATTAAGGTTGATTTGTTCTATATATTATCTCCAATTGTGTAATATATATTGATCTATACAAAAATAAGTAGTCACAAAATGTCCTATAGTAAATAGAATAATGAATATTCAGTTCTTAATAGGTTTAGTAGGTCTCTATAAGTGGTTAGTTCAAAAATTCCCATTGTTGTCCATCATGTCCACCAAGTTATCATGTAAAGGGTTGAAATTCACATGGCCAAGGGAAAGTGAGGAATATATTGAAGGGATGAATATGAGACTAATTATTTTACTAGTATTAACTCTACCATAAGATAATGATGTATTTTTAATATATATTTATGAATCATATATTTGAATTAGTTGTTTTCTTATGTGGAATTTTTGGATGATTTTATATGAGTCAATTAAAATGAAAAACCAACATTGAACTAGAATCCATAATACATTATATAAAAATTTTAATGTACCAAATAAATGTTGAATGAAATTATATATATATATATATTTAAAAAATAGTTTTAAATATATATTCTCAATTAAGGGGCTCAAAATGAGGCAAATAAAATGGTTGGAGTTACTCAAGGACTATGATTTTTGGATATACTTCCACCATGAGAAGGAAAAAATGGTAGTTGATGCATTGAGATGGATGGACCATATATATTAGACCATGATTGGGATTAACATAATCCATATATATAATGTTCCAATAAATATTGATATGTCAATTTATAGAAAAATTAACCCATCCTTCTTTTTAATTAAAATTTCTAAACCTTCATAATAAAAAAAATGATAGGGACTTTCTAAAAAAATGAAATGAACTTCAATTGGATGGTTAATGTAGTTACTAATATAAAATTTATATATTTCATCTATATATTGTGTGTGTTTTTTGGGGACATGTTATCTGTTCCATTTGTATATGATTGAATAAAATCGATAGTTGAAGAATATATCTCCAATTTCTCTATAAATCATGGTAGTTTAATAAAAAATATGGATTTATGGTAAAATTTCTTCTAGGATGGTATGAAGAAAGAAATTGTGGAATTTGTGTCTATTTGATTAGTAATACATTAGGTAAACACTAAAATAAAACATCATAAAGGTGTTATGAAACCTTAACACACACCTATATTGATGTGGGAAAACATAATAATGGACTATTTATAATGAATACAAAAGACTCCAAGGAAGAATTTTTTTTATCAGTGATCATTTATCGTGATAAAATGCATACACATTTCATTTAAATAATAAATGATATACAAAAAGGGCCCCTTGACATATCTATATTAATGAAATCATATATCTTCATGGGGAACAATAATAAATCAGGTCATGACCAACCGATAACATCAAAATATAGGATGATCTATCAATGGGATCATTGAATAGAGAAACATTTAAGCACCTCCTATAATCTTCAAAAATAAAGAAAGTATGAAAGGAAAATCTTCATATTAGATGCATGTTGATATCTAATTATCTAGTATTACAATAAATGTGGGATGCATATATCTATTTAGTAGAATTTTTATATAATAAAGTATTCCATTTGAAATTATAAATGGAAAACAATAAAGTATTTTATTATATATGGTGACGTAATCCAACATAATAGAACAAATTTCAAGATACAAATTTTGAAGGCCTTTATATTTTATAGAAGAATATTATTAAATTGTGGACTATTAGAGATCACATTATAGAAACATAGAGTTGGTAAAAAACTAATTATAATAATTTAAGGAATGAAATTGAAGTTCAAAAAAATGATTATTTATTCTTTTTGGTTTTCCCATGGACTTATTTTTTATTATTTAATAAAATGGTAAATTCAATCTCTATGTACATTGGTACTTTTTGAATAAAAAAAGAATTGGAATTGTAACTATCTGAGTGGATATATATCTCCACCATTTTAATGAACATGAATCCTTATATATTTCATTAAGAAGGTAATAAATTATAGATATAATAAATTTTATTATATCTTAGAGAATGTATTTGGAGCCTAACTCATCCTATAATTAAGATCTTATTAATATTCTTTACAATAGAGAGCATGTTTTTATGAAATTAATAACCCTATTGTTGAATTTCTATTATGGAAATCAAAAATTAAAGAGGAAAACTAGTATCATGAAGAACCTTAGAGAATAAAATCACTAAGAATGCTCAATATTTGATATCTACACCAATTTAAAGGATGCAATTATTTGTGGGTGTTAATGTAATACCTGATAATCTTCTGTAGTTGGTAAAAACCATTTCCTAAACTATCACAAAATAAATAATCTAAATAGAATTTATAAATATGTATATTTAAAATTATAAAATAATAATGTTATAATTTGGTTTTAAAAAATATCTAATTATTTAAATTGTTTATGAAGATATCATCGTCGGATAGCTTTTTGAGATTTTTATAAAACCATTATTTTTTATTGAATAATACAATATACCAATTTTAATAATACATTGAATTTATTTCTATTTTTAGTTTATTTATATTTCAATAAAAATATCAAACCCTGTTTCAAAAAATATATTTAATTTTTAATTAACATACTATATTTTTAACTATTAATTACAGTGTATAAAACTCTAGTATTTTTGAATTCAAGGAATAATTTTCTAGAAAAAATTTCTAATATAAAATACATTAACATAATAAAATATTTATTTTTGAGATATGTAAAATTAAAAGAAAAATGGTTTTAATTGTTTTTAATAACTAGGTGTGAATTATCTAACATAAATCACATTATTTTCGAAATAATTATTATGTTACCTTATGTAAAAACATGGTATCTGAGTAAATATAAAAATAGTAAAAGTAATTATTTGATGGGTAAGGGTCTTGAAAATGATAAAAATGTATATATAGTATACTGTGTGAGTATGATATTATTTATATCTTACCTTATACATTAAAAACTATTAGTGGACAAGAATACCATTTTCACATGTGTAACTTTTATATTAACTATAAATATGTATAAAGATATCATTCCAACTTATTATTATAGGGTCCTCTCATGAACCTTTAAAGGAACTCCTAAAACTATTGTTTTCTGTTGAAAACCTACCATTTTTCATCCCCATGAGTACTCCTCCACTCTCTCGATATTCTAGTCAAGATAGTTTATCATATTCCTTTTCTTTTTGGGGAATCTTCCAAGAGACCCAAAAAGTGGTCAATGTAATGTAAATATTTTCTCAAACACCTTTTTATTTTATTATTCAAATTAATATTTAATTTTATAAATATTATATGATTAATTTAGTATTCATAGTGTAATTAATGTAGATATATTTTTAAAATTAGGAGTAACTATCATTTTACATTCCCTTAAGAAAAACCAAACCTTCATTTCCACATTGTGTAGACTATCGCCTCCACGACAAAGCCTATATCATCATTCATGAATGTATAAAAATATAATATTAATATTAATATTATATTTTTATGATATAATTATGGTTCTAGTCTAAGACATTTTATAACCTAATAATAATATGATCACCAAATAATCATCGTTTTTTTAATATTTCAAAATATGAATACGTATGGAATAATATTATGTCCAAAATGTTTAATGTTTTTATATATATTATTTATTTTAAAAATTTATTTTAATAATTAATATCATAATGATTCAATTATAATGATATTACAACAATAAAATCATAATCACTCTTTAAGGTATGGTATGTTGAAGTTTTGTTCCGTTTAAACACATAATTTGAATGAACTATGAATTAATATAGTGAATGACTATGGGAAAACAATTACTATTATAATATTATATAACTTTTTAAATACATAATTTTTTGGTTTTAGAGATTTTATATCCATATTTAATACATATATTAAGAAACCACACTTCGATTGTAAATAATCCATGAAACATGGTTGTTATCGATTAAATCATCAATGATAATAACTATGAAAATCATTACAAGAATTTGAAACATAAAAAATAATTATATGTAATCAATAATATAAAATCTATTGATATTTTATTGATTAAATTTAAATTAAGAATGAATAAAGTATCTTTTATTATGAAACTAGTAAAAATGATCAAAATTATAAACTACAGATGTTGAAAATATGTAGAATTCATATAGAGAATGGATATTAAGGAATATTTTAATTGAAAAAATATATGAGTAAGGATTTGAATTAACTAATTTTTATCTCTATGTTTGTTACATAGTAGTTTAATGTGGGTCCATTTAATTCTAGACAACAGGTATTCATTTTCCATATCAAATTCTTCTTTTTATGACTCTTTTTTTACTAAAAATATAATTTTATATATATGGTGTACATACTAACAATGTGAGATATTTTATAGTGGAATTAAATTATTCATGGTATCATAAGATCAATTTAAAGCCATATATTTCAATAGTATTTTATTTAATCACTACCGAACCAAAACTGGGGGTTTTTTATCTCAATTTTCATTCATTGGGTCCCATGTCATATTAACCACATATTTAATTTAGTTTGGTTCATTCATTTCCGTGGGATACATTTACTATATAACCCATTAAACAAAACGTATTAAAAATTCACTATTATTATCCACCCCTTATATTATTTTTGATATAAGTGTAACAAAAACCATCGTAATACTCAATATTTTACCCATTTGGAATCTCATCCAATATTTTGGTAATGTAATAGTATATGTATTTTCCTAGAAAATACATCCTTTTTTGGATACTAGAAACTGTATACTATTGTTGAATTGATGTAGCTAGGGGTAATAACTCAGAAAAGGCTTATTTTACCATTGAATCAATCATTAATATAATGCACTATAAAAAATCCTATGATTTCATACATAGTTATACATTCTCGAGTGATATTTTATGGGATATTCAAAACTATTTATGAATGATGATGGATGATGTTTCCCCAAATTTCATTGTTCGACCACTAATGATTCACATTTAATGACATTAATATTGATAAATGGACATTATATATATATATATATTGGATACATTTATTTAATGTTTATTATTGATTTATTTTATAATTCCCTAGGTTCTGGTATGATTTCACAAAAATTAACATTTCATGAATAAAAACAATAAATGATGAAAATGAATAAAAAAATAATTTACAAGATGTGAAACACACACACACTATGTGTATAACTCATTAATAGTTTCCATGTAGTTCTATAGACCATCTTGTGAATCCTTAATATTATGTGAAACCAATACATGACTTGTAATTTAATTCCATGACATGTATATTTCAAAATATCAGAATCCTACTAAAAACTAATCACATACACGATGGGTAGAGATTGTATGATGTGCAATGATTAACGATCACTCAGTTAATTAATCGATCTGATTATTAATTGGGAAATGTGGATCTCAAATGCATGATGTATAACCATCATAAATGACATGTTGATTTCATGAACGAACAAACATAAGATAGTGAAATATGTGAATGACATTGTAGGATGTGTACTTCTTGGTCCTACTAATATTTTGAGAACCCTCTCTATAAAAAATGTTTCCCAGACTTATTTTTTCTCTTGTTTTCTTCTTTAGCATTCCTCCTTTTTCATTTTTTTCAATACAAATATATTTCAGTTGATTCAATTAATTTTTTAGACTGTTCTTTTTTATTGTTCTTCATTTTTCACCCATTCTACAACAAATGAAAAATTCTTTCCCTTGTTAACATCTATTTCTACACTATTCACCACTCCTCATTAACTCATCCAACATTATTTATAATTTCATAATTCTCGGTGAGTTTTTGATTTCTTATTACTTGTTTTGAATCTATATTGTTTGTTTTCTAATTGTTATTCAATTATGAATTATTATTTTATTTGTAATGTTTTATCATAATCATTAAACATTTCTTCTTTATTGTTTTAATAATATATTTCTTCTTTACACACTATTTCATGATTATGCATAGCATGTTTTTTATTTCCTTTTTTGATCATCATCACCATATATTTTTAATCCACCAAGGGTTATGGGTCTATAGTATGGTTTTATTTTATCTTTATGAATCAATATATTTATCCTTGGTTACCTTGTGGAAAATAATTAGGTTAATAGTTATTAATAATCTCATTCTATCTCACAGCCTTGACTAAGAGGTGTATAACTGAAAAAACCTAACATTATTAAAGTATAGAAGGAAGAGGATAATTATACAGTGATGATTTATTCATATAATAAAATCACAATTCTCCTAGTTTATTGTATATCTCCTGACCATGGGATAGTTTCATAACAGGTAGTCAAATATGTTTGACTAAATCAAATTTGTAACCTTTTCAACCCTTCCCACCCTTAAGGTGTGGGAATATATAAAACAAAATCTATGATCATATTTGTTCAGGATCCTCAAAAGGTACCTTGATTAATTCCCTTGTCATTGAACCTAAATCCAAACAATCTAGATTCAGATTAAAATAAACCTGAGTAGAAAAAATGGGGAATCCTCTTAAAGGTTATTGTTCAATTGGTTGTTGACCTGACATTATTCCTTATGGGATAGAGCCAAAACATACAAATTACTAATTATAGTTTTGGAGTATAAATTTCTACAATAATTAATGCCCATACTAACGCAAAAAAATATTCGGGGACCTTAAAATTTTGTTTTTATTTCCATGAATTACTATTTATTTGGAAAAGTGACCATTGAAATAATCATTTATTACCTCCCTCTTTCCAGATTTATTCTTTATCATTAACATTTTATATTTTACATTTTCTCATCATTATAAACACCTATATAATTTCTCTCCATGTCTCACTCAATTTAGCTTCATATCTACTAGTTCATGAACTATGGACCCCTGAATCTTTCAACAACCCTTTACACACAAAAAAACTATGCCACCAAAGTCATTTTAATTACCCAATATGGTAATGTGATAAAGGATATCCTCGACATAGAATAAGTTATGTGGAAGAAATTACATACCAAATATCTCTAGTATTGGATCTAACAAGGAAACCAGAGTTATTTTAATTACCCACTATGCCACCACCTCCTCCTTATCTAGTAATGATAGTTAAATCATATAAGACTAGTGGAGGCCTGTATAAGTAAAAATACTATATGTTAGTATTATACGAATCCCAATTCAATGATTATAATTATCTCAATTAGAATCAATATAATATGTCGTTATTTCATCCCAAATAGTTTTAACAAAAAAAATTATGATAACAAGTCATTTCAATGTCTGATGTAGCGAAAACAAGGTTTCTATTTAAATTGAGTTGATAGGAATAACCATAGAATCAAGGAATATCTGGGTACCCAACACAAGTACATCTCCTCAAAATAGAAATAATTTTATAAACCTTTCCCATGATACTTATAGTTTCCACCCACTCAGTAACATAAATTTCAAGAAGCACCACATATAACACCACAATATTTCCAATCCATCCATAAAAATAATGAAAACCTACTCACTAACTTCATCGGAATATCATATCAATATATGAAAACCTAGTAGATAGAAATAAAAAACCACAAGGCTACACTACCTAACATAGATCATCAAATTTGGAAAATCACTAAGGCCTTGTTAGACAAGATGACGAGTACTCTTCGTAGAAATACTGAATCTCATCTGAGTGAAGAGGATATGACTATAATAATTAAAAGTTAAAATATAATAGATTTTCTGGAACCATGTAGAATTGAATCTAATAAGTTAATGGAATCTTAAAATTCTTGTTAGGGTAAATCCAAAGAGATAGAAACTTCTGATAAAAATACAGTTGATGAACATCTATAAATGAGTCATTTATAATGGAATTACCACTGTATAAGCCTCCTATCCTCTTTTGTGAAATGATATAAGATAGAAAATGAGCATAAATATAAACAAATCCGGGAGGTTTTCAAATAATTGAATATCAATATTCTCCTCGAAGGGGAATTGGATCAAGTTCTAACTTATTTAAGAATATCTAAAGATGTGACCTCATGTAAATTAGAAAATATATGAAACAGGAGTTCTCTCCCAAAAGGAAGAGAGAATTGTAGTTAATTTTTTAAAACATCCTTATAAA
The DNA here is from genome assembly GCA_963277665.1 of Viscum album. NCBI lineage: Eukaryota > Viridiplantae > Streptophyta > Magnoliopsida > Santalales > Viscaceae > Viscum > Viscum album. The sequence goes on from OY728150.1 coordinate 186,328,381, forward strand.
ATGTGCGGCCTTGGAAGTATATAATTCCATTGCAATATAGGGTAATGTAATTTTGAAAAAATATTTTGTGATCTAGGAACATGTATATATATAATACGCATGAGTGTTTACAATAATTTTGGTCTCCTAAAAATGAATCCAAAAAGCGTTATAGTCCAACTAACTGGAATCTCAGTTATGTAACATTAAGAATTTCTTAAAGATGTCATATTAAAAATTAGCAAAAACATTTATCATAGTGATCTATTTATTTTGGATATAGAAGTGGCATATGGTGTTCCCTTAATTTTAGGATTACCATTTATCACCACTAGAAAGGACCTTGTTGATGACAGCCAAGGACGATTAATTTTTATATATGGGGAAGAACATGATGTGTTCTATTTGGTGAATTACTCTAATATTAGTGATGATTCAATGAATTTGAAGTTAATTTTCATGATAATAAGATAGAAGTTCATGTGAAATGTGAAGATAATACTATGAAACCACCACATATTTTTATTTGATATCGTCACCCATGAATTAAAATTTCAAAGCACGTCTAATAATGGATCCATTGCCAACTTTCAACCCCTATGTCTTCAAAAAAACATCATACAAAGGAAGATTACTTAGAATTTATGTATTCTAAATCGAAATTTATCTAGAACTATAAAATAAAAGAAATTATTTACAAGGAATATCCTATAGTAAGATTAATAGGATATGGAATTTTAGTTTAGTAATTGGGAATGTTAAGGGTTACCAGATGTTTTTTTGAAGACCTGAACCAAAAGGGGCATAAAGGGAAAAATTCACACCATGTAAGAAAAAATGGTGTCAGATTGTTGAGTGACTGAAAAATAATAAAAAACTCATGATTTATACACCAAGAATAAAATACACAACATGTAATTATCAAGAGGATTTTAAATCACAATAACCTAAGGTCCATGTCAAACAACCTTCCATGTCGGTCCCCCTTCCATAGGACACCCCCACCCCTGTTCTCCATAAACTGATGTTGCATCCCAAACCAACCATCATCTCTTACCTATCATCAGACCATTCCTCCTCATCTATTCATCCCCTATTATCTCCACCCCCATCACCAACCTATAACTATTTCTGTAATGGTTGTAAAGAAATATCTCACACCCCACCCATTGACTACAAACCCATGAATGATGACACACATTTGACTCCCTAATGTTGGAAGGGGTATCTTGTTCCACAAACCATTTCACCTTCCACCTTATCATCTACATACGCCTATGCATATAAACATTTATTTGACACCTCATTGTTAGTTTCAATTTGTTTACAGGACACATTCCATCCTAACCATCATCCATGCCTCCATTTTTCCAACCATACAAACCTGATTTTACAAGTCCATGTCAATGCCAAGCTAATGTGGACCAAAAACTTGTTACCCCTATTAGTATTGAATTTTTTCCACATGTACAAGGAGGTCATTGAACTCACAAGACAACAACACCTGAACATGATTACATATGTGTGAGTTTTGATATTTATGTATATATTCCTCATCTTTATAGATAGTATTATGTTTTTCATCAACTTATTATACTTCTAACTAAGATGTAGGACTTGGGAGCTCATCTTGGGTAATGTTTTTATTTGCCTCAACATCTACTACACTATGTTATTCACTTATCCAGTATTACAGACATTTTAACTCAGTCCTAACATGGTCTATTATGTACCGTTTTGTTTCAGAATAATCATAAATTATTAGAGATTATATGATCCTCACACCATGATGAGAAATATGATCTAAGGTGTTACCCTCCATATTATACACAAGGCCCTTTCTGAAGCTTGTATAGCCCATGGAGATGCCCATGGGGGCCAGGGTAAACAAGATAATGTTATCATTCTTGAATCAGCCAAGGGATTACCAACCATCAATATGAAAAGGTAGTATAGTGAGTTATATAGGAACATGGTAAGGAGGAATCATGGTTCATTGATGACTGGGTATTTCATCACATTTTTATCCAAGCATCATGGGGACATTGAGGCCACCAATCCCCACACCTCCATTTATGTTATATAGGTAATAAACCTAGAAATTCTTCACAAGATAGGGCTACTTAATATGGATGTAAGTGTCTACCGAAGGGTTCAATTATATATAATGGATATCTAGCAGCCCCCATCCCATCATGCCACTGAACCAATGGAACAACCCTTTCAACCTCATGCCACAACTCTAACCCCAGCCTATACCACCATAGATTTTAACCATACCACCACTAGCATCGGTCCATCCACTATTCAACCTACTCTTACTACCACCCATATTCATTATGTATACACCACTACCTTTCCCATATCATCATCCACCCCATCATTCTATGAAGATCTCTAGGCAGTCCACTAATGTATTATAGAGAACCTATTATATAATTCCCACACCAAAACATTCCAATTTATAAACATTATCATTTCACCACCCATCCCATACCACCAACCACTACTACCCCTGACCCGCTACTTGTTACCACAATTATTCTTCCTCCACCCTACAAACATGTGACACCTCGACTACATTACCAACATTGTTGATAGACCTTAAATCCTAGTTGGAGTTTTTAGAAGAGATTTACAGACGGGGAGAGATCATAGATATCCCACCATCTACTACGGTTCTTTTCATCAACCCTACTTTGATACGCACAACCACCATCAGGATCATCACCTCACATCTGCCTACCACTGAGATCGTAGCCAACACCACGACACCCAACATGGATGTTGATCATCCTTCCCTTTAAACAATCTTAATTATCTATAGTGTGGAATATATATATTAACACACTATTTTGGGAGGTTATAACTGTTGTTTAACTTGAAGAATTAGATTTCACTTCCATGTTTTATCCTAGCCCCTCCCTCATTTTTTACACTATTTTGATGACATTTTTTGTACTGCTTGTATTCAATTTTTCATTGAGGTATTATTTATTTATATTAACATGGGATACCACTTTTTTCTGCACTATGGGTTCCCTTATTTTAATTTATTTATTATATAAATTTATCCAGCTTTAGATCTTTTACCTCATCAAGGGTTTTTGATGTGCCTATCCTACGACCAACCACTTTCCAAATTCAAGTGAATCAGTATCTGGAAAACATCAAAACCCATACTGAAAAGATCTCACTGGGGAATTTTTTCTTAATAGGGATCACCACCAATATGAGTAAAAATAATATTCATAACATATGAGATTCATCTTTAGTATTCTCTGGATTTGGTTAATCCTATCATGTATCGTTGTGATCTCGATGACACAACCACTGGTTCATACAGAATATATTGTACTTATGAGGAGATGGATGGCACTACATGATCCTTTTTCCATTATTCTTTCTAAAAACACATTTTTATCATTTTAATGAAGGAAATATATCTTTTAGTTTATTTTATTTTCTGCCAACAATTTAGGATACTAATTTTCATTTAATTTGAGTTATTGTTCATAAGTCGACCCTGAACATCACTATACGCACAAATATATAATTATATGTGCTTATTTTCATTACCATTCATTATGTGCACCTTCTCATTTAACATTATTTAATATTTTTAAATTTTATGGGAATGTGTTATATTTTAACACCCCAATATTTCATAGTATGTTATTTCTTCAATGTAATTCAATAACTTTCACTATATGCATCACCGAGTTCAAGCGCACCATGACTTACAAAAATAGCCGTTCGAAAGAGGTTATAAACAGTATTAACTAAATGTTGAAATTTATATAATCCTTATAATTTTAGTATCAATATTATGAGATTCTTATCCATAATGAATAAACAAATACAATTTTCAGATAAAAGAAGTAATTTTTTTTAAAATAATTCAATTTTACCACATTTTAATGGCGAACACATTTGGAATCCAGTATTTGAAACTTATATATATTCAATTTGTCAAAATAATATTCTTCTTTAGAACTGGGATAGAAGAATTTAGATTTAATGAACTCTTGGTGTTTTTTTGATAACTTTTATATTTGGGTGAATAATGAAAAATACTATATTTTAACTGAAAATAACTTTTTTAATAAATATTAATTTTAGTGTTAAATTATTCATTTTAATTTTTTGGAAGTATAAATATATTATATTTTTACCATTTAATTCAATGTTATTCATTGGAAATAATTTCATTTTAAAATTTAAAATAAACAAGTATCAATCTTTTGTTAGTTATTATTTCTTAAAAATTATATGTTTTGAATTTGGTAAAATAGACATAATTTTAGAATTCATAATATCAAAATTATCTTAGGGTAGAATTTTGGTATTTTTCTGAAAACATTCAATTTTTTATGAATATTGAAAAACACTAAGTTATTGGTTAAAACTGACATTTTAATAAAATAATTATTTATTTTATATAAGTTTATTTAATGTAAAAATAGATAAATAATACCTATATATGTTAAATATAATTTATTGGATTCATTTTATAATACGTTTAGATATATAATAATTTTATTGAACTTTTTACCCTCTTTTACCCACCTCCTAGGAGAATTTTCAGATTTGAATAAAACATAATTTTACCTTTTTTGTGAGTTGAATTTTTAAAATCCAAGTGACATGGTAAACCATATTAAGTAAAATTTTGTTCAATAAGATGAAAATATTTTTGGTGAATAGTAACTTTCGACTTTTATATACCGTAGTTAAAGGTAAATATGGTAATTCAACGTAAAATTAATATTATAATAATACAAAATTACTTTAACACATCTCTTAACCCTATTGGGTGAGTCATGGCCGACCATGGGAATCCTTGGGGCCATTTTGGGATCCCATGGAGCCACTTATGAATGAATATGGAAATTTATTTTAATTAACATACTGTGAACGCAAAAATGACACAAACAAATATCTTTTAGTAAATCAATTTTTACATGGAGTTATTTAAGTCATATTTTTGACTATAAATATTAATTCAGAAGCTCAAAAGATTTAATACATAATGGTATTTTATTTTTATTTTTTTATACATTAAATAATTTAATTTATCTATGACATAATGATGATGCAGTAATTACCTTGTTAATGAAATATTAAAAAACATTGATATTATAAACATCCAAAAAAATGTAATTTTAGATATTTTATTAACTAAACTAATTTTATAGGTAAATATTACATGTTAGGGTTTATTAAATGATTTTTTTGAAGTAATAAATCTTTTATGAATTAAAAAAAAACAAAATAGCAAATAGTGTCAAAATTGAAATAAAAGAGTTTTTAAAACAAATTTTATATTATTAATTGACATTATATTCCTAAAAATCTAAGGATCAGTCAAAGGTATTATATAATTTTATATACTTCATTAAAAAACCAATTTAGGCTCCCTTGGAAGTTCATAGTATGTTTATTAACCATATAATATAAAAAACAAAGAGACTAGGTAAATGTAAAACTAATTAACTAAGAGTTAAATCTAAACGATGAGGTTAATATAGTTACCCAAACCTATCTAAAAACTATTGGTTGAGTAGTTTTAGACCCATCCCCACCTTATCCTCAAAATAAATCATTTTGGAGAAATTAGAAACTGAAAATTATTTTATTATAAAATAATATTTCAATCTTTTCCTAAGGTTCCCCTCACCCCAATTATAAAAGGGCACTCCCCCTTCTCTAACATTTACACCTTAAAAGCCATTTGGATCGGCCAAACCCTACCCAAATATCCCCTCATCTATCCACCCTTCATCTTAGAGTCCTTCCTTTGGTCAGAAATCTATCTTAAGGATCCATTTTGAACTAATCAAAATAAAGAACCCAAAGAAGAGGAGGTTAACATACCCTCATCCAAGGAAAATTACAAGGTAAGGGGTTTCTTATCTAACATTTAATTCCATGAGATTTACATTGTTCTCCACTTATTTATTTCATGTGATGTATTGTGTACTTAAATTTGATATATATTATCATGATTATCTTTATATTCATGAAATTCTGTGATTCATTTTGTGGGAATTGACTATTGTTCATATGGATTGATTGATTACAACAAGGTAAGAGTTATTTCATCAATCTCATTATTATCCAAGAGTTTTCATGTTTATTAATTTTCTGGGACATACCTATCATAGATACCCATATTTTATAAAAATTATTTCAAAATGAATATTTTAATGTTTTATGGGAGGGTAAATTTAACTAGATCATCAATTTAAATGTTTTCATGATTTATATATCTAAACCCTTTTAATTGATGTACATGTTTTCAAAATGACTATAAAGATTTATTTATATGGACATGAATGTTTTGAAATGATAATTCTATTAAAAAGATTCAAAATGGAATGGGACACTTTGATTCAAAAATACCTTATAAATGAATAACTTTATAAATAGTAATAATTTTAAACGATTTCATGAAAAAGGGGTACATATCTCAAAGCATTTTACTGATCATTTTCATCTATGTCAATATCCTGTAATGGATTTTAAAAATGTTTGAAGTTGATTTATTATGATACAAATCATTCCTATTGTATTGAATGTTTTGTGATATGTTTGACTGTGGATGTGTTATTTTTATTCCATTCATGGTTTATGGATAAAGTATTGACATTTCGTATACTAGTTTTAATATGAATGTTTATGTTATAATTCAACTATTTCATTTGATGAATGTATTGGACTAGTTTGTTCCGGCTTGGGGACCAGTAAAAGTAAGCCCTCTGGGTTAGGGTTCATTTACAATAGACCCTCTGGGTTGGAGTACGGTTATAGAGGCTCTCCAGGTTAGAGTCTGGTTACAGAGGCTCTCTGAGTTGGAATCTGGTTACAGAGGCTCTTCGGGTTGGGGTCCAGTTACAGTTAACCCATAGGTTCTGGCATGAGGCCTTGACCCAAAAATTAATGTCTGGAACAATTCATACCCTCATTATGAAATTAGTTATTACATGTGATTATTAAACTAGTAGAATATCCTACTACATGTTTATATGGTAATTATTTATTTATTTATGCCATATTATGTTCATGTTTATGTTTAAATGGTTGTTGTTTTGTTACACATATTAACATAAATGTTTGTTGCTTTTGCTAAATTATAGACCCATAATGAGCATCTATTCTCACCCCATTCTTATGTTTTATTTTCCCAGGATCCCATGAATTGTATTATGTTTGAGATTCAGGTTTATGATAAAGGAACAATGGAATTCTCAAAGGATTATTTTTTGGTGTTGTTTTTTAGAAAATGAAATGTAACGTTCATGTATGAAATCTATTTTCCAAGACTGCAAAACTGATCTGTCATTCAGGACCTGATTCCTTGTAATCATTCCAATGTATTAAGTTAATGCACTGAATCTAGCTTACTAGGGTCGGGGTTTTATAGCTGTTACCAGAGGATGTTTAGCAATAACCATGGAAACTAGATTTATATAAAACCTGATTAGACCACACTATCCTAAGATAGAAATTTAAGATTAGTATAGAATAACTACTTAGAACCTTAGTAATATAGATATTTGGGGTGTTTTCCCTGCTAATATATCCTTCTATGGATATTAGTAGGTAGAGGAGGCACTGGCACATATGTAACTAGGGGTAGAACCCAAATACAGTGCTTTGAGCTAGACTCAAACGAGAACTGGTGCCCGACAATGGGCCTTGCTGCACTCTTAGATACGACACTCCCGGGGGATATGCTTAGGATAATTCACATTTTCATTACAATACATTATGCAGGATTTATGAGTAAATACTCCCTCAAAGAATTTTTTATTATTATTATTATGTATTATATTTATAAACTATTCAATTTACGTTAGGTATTTTATATGTTTGGAATTATTCATTGCAATTCATAAACTGAACTACTGTATACCATTGTTTAGAAATGGAACCCAGTAGAAGGAATGAGAAATCTAAAAATACGTATGATCCAAAGAGTAAGAAGGATCATATCCTTCATGGTATTAAGAAAACATTTAGAAGTGAAATATTCTCCCATGTATTCTCAACATGTGAAGAAATAAAATCTTGTTTTAATAAGATAAGTAATGAATTATCTGAGTCATATGGAATTGAAGGGAATAAAGAGAAGAAAAGGAAAGTAGAGAGAACGGTGGATAATAAGAACAGGGGAAAGAAGGATTTTCCCATATGTGATGAATTTGGAAAGAATCACCTGGGTAAATGCTTGAAGGGAATGGGAGTTTGTTATAAGTGTGGAAAAAAAGGACACCAAGTACGTGATTTCAAGGGTAATAAAAAGGTTTCAAATGTAAAATGCATCATCTACAAGGCGTTGGGACACTACACGAATCAATGTCCCAATAATCAGAGTATACCTCAAGTGGTGTTATTGGATACAAATAAAGTTCTGATACTACCTCAGAAGGAGAGGAATGACTAGTGTTCTTATGTTGTTATTATAGAGTTATTTCATTTGAGTGTTCTATCAGAAATATACTGGTTATTTGAATTATGAAGATAAATAAGGATTGTACTGCAGTACTATTTTATTGAGGATATGAGATAATATGGTTCTATGAAAAGTGACTTAATAGTAATCTACACTTTTTTGTAATATACATGGTTGAGGGAATGATAAACCATAATATAGTTCTGATTCTGAGGTAGTGATTTTGGAAAAATACATGATTGATTTGGATAAATTATATTGGATATTCTTGACTACCTTGAAATTGTTTAATGATTTTTATATTCCATCATTGTTGGAGTTTACATCATTTTTGGATAGATGGACTATATCCAGTACTCTATAAATAATAGGGGAGCATGAATGTAATCAATATGGTTTTATGGTAATTCATGACGTTGTAGTGTTTTAAAAGAATAAATGATGAATGTGTTCACATGTTATTACATGTAATAAAGGATCTTCATTATGTTTACCTTCCTTATAAATTTTGGACTTTGATTTTGGGTATAAGTATGTTGGATAAGTCTAGTATGAGATTATTTTTGGATTTCCACAAAAAGGACAACTCGGATGTCGGGCGGCAACCCGTCGAGTCCAGCAAGGCCGCGAGACATGAACCCACAACCGATGGGCGACAAGGGTGTATCGCCTATCACTAGAACACATGATGTCCTACATTGAATAATGTCGATTTTTTTAAAAGGACTGGTTGATGAATTATAAATTCATTATTTGGAACCCTATATGAATAGGATAAATAGAATTTTTTTTATGTTCAATTATCTTTTAGAATGACAGATGAGTTTATGGTAGAAATTAGTTAATGGATGGACCTCTACATTCTAAATATGTATTTTTTTCTTCTGTTATTCTATGAATAAATTAATTCTTAAAAATTATTTAAGGGATCTTAAAACTAAAAATGTTTTATCCTAATACCTTATGTTTTGTTGAACCGATGATATTCTAAATCATCATTGATTGATGGATTTGAGGCCCTTAATTTTACACTTATTTTGATTGATGACATCAATCAATAACTATAAATATTTCTGTTTTTTCCCAAATTATGTGTCTCTAACTGCCACCTATGTTCTTCTTAATCATTTTCATAATTTGGTGGTGACGGTTTGATTCCCCATTCCTTATTATTAAGACTAAATTTTATTAATCCAATTTCCAATATGGGGTTTCCTACAAAGGTATTTTCTATTTTCAACCTTTTATTTTCAAAAAACAATTTCAAATTGCAAGGAAACAATTTATTAAAGGAGTTAAGAATTTAACACCCCAATATTTCATTGTTTGTTATTTCTTCGAAGTAATTCAATAACATTCACTATAAGCGACACCTTGTTCAAGCGCACCAAGACATACAAAACTAGCCATTCAAAAGAGGCTATGAATAGTATTTACTAGATTTTGAACTTTATATAATCCTTATAATTTTAGAATCCATATTATGTGTTTCTTAAACATAATGAAAAAACAAATTCATTTTTTTCAGATAAAAGAATATTTTTAAAAAAAATGCAATTTTACCGCCTTTTAATGGAGAACCCTATATAAATCTAATATTTGAAACTTTTATATACTAAATTTTACAAAACAAAACATCCTCATTAGAATAGGGACATAAGAATTTAGTTTCAATAATTTTTTTGTGTTTTTCTGATAACTATCATATTTTGGTGAATAGTAAAAAATACTAAATTTTAACTAAAAACAACATTTTAATAAAAATAATTTGTAGTGTTAAATTATAAATTTCAATGGTTTGTAAGTATAAATAGATTATATTTTTACCATTTAATCCAATTTTATTCATTATAAATAATTTCACATTGAAATTGAACATAAACAAGTATCAATATTTTGTTAGTTATTATTTCTTAAAAACACGCTTTTTGGTTTGGACAACAGGAATTAATATTAAATTAATAAATGAAACATATATGTTTTTAATTTGGTAAAATAGAATGATTTATAAATTCAAAATATCAAAATTATCTTAGGGTGAAATATTGGTATTTTTCTGAAAACATTCAATTATTGATGAGTAGTGAAAAACGCTAAGTTATTGGTTAAAACCAACTTTTTAATTAAATAATTATTGATTTTATTTAAATTTATTTTATGTAAAAATAGATATATAACACTTATATAAGTTCAATATAATTCATTGGATTCATTTTATAATAATTTTAGATATATAAAAATTTTATTGATCTTTTTACAGTCATTTACCCACCTCTTAGGATAATATGTAAATTTGCATAAAACTTAATTTTACAATTTAAATGAGTTAATTCTAAAACATCCAAGATCCAAGGTTAATCTTAGTAATTAAGATGATGTTCAATAAGATGAAAATAATTTTTGGTGGACAATATGTTTGACTTTGATTTACCGCGGTTAAAGGTAAATAAAGTAATTCAAGGTAAAAAGAATATTATAATAACACACAATCACATTAGCACATTCCCTAACTTTATTGGATGAGTCATGGCCGACCATGGTCATCCTTGGGTCGATTTTGGGACCCCATGGAGCCACTTATGAATGATAATGACACTTTATTTTAATTAACATAATGTAATGGATAAAATGACACAAACAAATATCCTTTAGTAAATCTGTTTTTACATTGGGTTATATAAGTCATCTATTTTACTATAAATATTAATTGGAGAGGGAAAACGATTTCCTAAATAATGGTATTTTATTTTTATTTTTTGGACATTAAATAATTAAATTTATGTATGATACAATGATGATGTTGTAATTACCTTATAAATGAAATATTAAAATAATTGATATTATAAATATCCAAATAAATGTAATTTGATACATTTTTTTAATTACACTATTTTTATAGGTTAATATGACTTGTTATGGTTAACTAAGTGAAAATTTTGTGAAGTAATAATGATGTAATGAATTTAACAAAAACAAAATAACAAATAGTGTCAAAATTGACATAAAAGAGTTTTTTTTTATCTTATATTATTAATTGATATTCTGTTCCTAAAAATTTAAGGTTAGGAAAAATGTATTAAGTAATATTATATATGTATTTAATGAACCACTTGAGGTTAGGTTATAAGTTTATAGTATGTTTATTAACCATATAATATAAAAATATAGAGAGACATATTAAATTTCAATCTAATTAACTAAGATTTGGAACTAAAAGATGATGTTAATATAGTGACCCAAAAATGTCTAAAACATATTGGGTGAGTATTTTTCGACCTATCCCCACCATACTTTGAAATAAATAATTTTGGAGCCATTATAAACCGAGAATGAGTTTATTAAAAAATAATATTTCAATCTTTTCCTAAGGTTCCCCTCACCCCTCTTATAAAAGGGAACTTCCCCTTCTCTCCAATTCACACATTCAAAGCCATCTGATTCGGCCAAACCCTACCTTAATATCCTCTCAACTATCCTCCCATAATCCAAGAGTCCTTCCTTTGGTCATAAATCTAACCTAATGTGCCCTTTTGATCAAATCAAAAGGAAGAACCCGAAGAAGAGGATGTTAACATACCCTCGACCAAGGAAAATTACCAGGTAAGGGGTTTCTTATCTCACTTTTAATTCTATGAGATTTACATTGTTCACCACTTATTAATATAATGTGGAGAATTTTATACTGCCATATGATATATATTATCATGATTATTTTCATATTCATGATATTATTTGATTCATTTGGTGGTTATTGACTATTGTTCATACGACTCGATTGATTACAATGAGGTAAGGGTTATTTCCTCAATCTCATTGTTATCTGAGATTGTTATTTGGTATGTATTATCCAGGAAATAGTTATCATATACACCTATATTTTTTAAAAGTCATTTCAAAATGAATCTTTTAAGGTTTTATGGGAGGGTCTATTTATCTAGATCATCATTTTAAATGTTTTAATGATATATATTTCTAAACCCTTTTAATTAATGTCCATGTTTTCAAAATGATTTTAAGGATTTATTTATATGGACATGAATGTTTTAAAATGATAATTCTTTTAAAAAGATTCATATTGGTGTGGGACACTTTGATTTAAAAATCCCTTTTAAATGAATACATTTATAAATTGTGAGAATTTTAAACTATTTCTTGAAAAAAGTGGTATTTCTCTCAAATCATTTTACTGATCATTTTATTCTATGTCAACACCCCTTAATGGATTTTAACCTTCTTTGAAGTTGAATTATTATGGTACAAATAGTCCATATTGTATTGAATGTTTAGTGATATGTTTGATTGTGGATGTGTTATTATTATACCATTTACGGTGTATGGATAAATTATTGATATTTTGTATGCTACTTTTAATATGAATGCTTATGTTATATTTAATCATTTTCTTATGATGAATGTGTTGGACTACTATGTTTCGGGTTTGGGACTGGTAAAAGTTAGCCCGCTGGGTTGGGGTCTGCTTACAGGAGATCATCCGGGTTGGAGTCCGGTTATAGAGGCTCTCTGGGTTGGAGTCCTATTACAGAGGCTCTCCAGGTTGGGGTTCTGTTACAGTTATCCCATGGGTCCTGGCACGAGGTCTTGACACAGAAATTAATGTCTGGTACTATACATTCCCTCATTATGAAATTAGTTATTACATGTGATTATTCAACTAATAGAATATCCATGTTCATGTTTATATGGTAATGTTTGAATTATTTTTTCCATATTATGATCATGTTTATGTTTAGAAGGCTATTGTTTTATTACACATCTTGCCATAAAATTTTATAGATTCCACTAAATTATTTACCCTTACTTAGCATCGGAGCTCTCCCCATTCTTATGGATTATTTAGTCCGGATCCCAAGAAGTGTTTTATGTTTTAGATGTAGGGTTAATCTAAGGGAACAATGGCATTCTCAACTGATTTTTTTTTGTGTTGTATGTTAGAAAGTGTAATGCATCGTTTATGTATGTAATCTATTTTCAAAGACTGCTAAACTGATCTGTTATTTGGGCCAGGATTCCTTGTAATCATGCTAATTTATAAAAATAATGCACCAACTCTAGGTAACTAGGGTCAGGGCATTATATATATCTAGTACATTTTCTTCATCTTAAAAAAATATGTAGGTAGCCCAATTTGGAATCACCACCCAGCAAGTTTCCACATTGAATGAGAGTTATCAAATGGAGATCCAAATAACATAATATTACTTGAAAGGTCAATTTCATTTTTTTCAATGTTGTTATTTATATCTCCCCCAGGATTATATTCATGTCATTTTAGAGAAGGTATAATTTTATTTGGGGGGAGTATTTTAGGATCTTTACTATTGATAAACTTGGTTTATTGCCTATAATCATTTATTTTGGTGACATTTTATACTGAAATCATTATTTAAATCCAAAAATTAATTGTACCCATTTAAATAAAAGAATATTTTATGGTTTAAATTTTTAAAATACATTTTTTACTCATGTTTAAATTTTTATCGTTATTTATGAATTTAGTAGATTAATTAAAATTATCAATTTTTTATAATTATTTTGATTTTATTATTAATTTATTTTATTCCATGACTGATTACAAATTAATTTTGTATACTCTCATTCCTGATAGAATTTTGGACCCATGATGTAATATTCTTTTCAGAGTGTATGTCATGAGACACATTGTCTATGTAAACCAATCAAGATATTGATTGAAATAATATTGGGGAAATGGTTCAATAAATTCATTTTTAATATGATGTTGGAAATATTCGTAGATCAATTTTTTCCAAAGACAAATTTTTTTTCTTTATCCTGTAGTATACATGAATAACCTTTTTAGGCTGTACCTATTTCAAATAAATAAACTATTCCTAGCCTACTAATCATACAATGCATTATAATCCATGGACATGTGTGGTGGAATTTTAATTGCTAAAAGACATGGGATACTTCTATTGAGGGTATCTAGCATAGAATTTTTCTAGACTAATATGATATGGTCCATTATTACTTTTGGAATTTCTATGCCTACCTTGTTAATTTTAAAAATATATAGAAATAAAAAGAAGTGTGTATATATATATTGGGTTTCATATTAGGATTTCCTAAAATCACCATTTCCATACTGATGAATCCCCTAATGGATAATATATGGTTAGGGGATAGATGTGAGATCTCAATTGAACATGATTTTTGAAAAATAAATAAAAATAAAAATAAAGGAACATGGAATATTTTCATGCTAATTTAATATATTCATAGACCCATATTGATAAATTATGAAAAATGTAATACTTTTGATCTTGGAGGAGTTACCTAATTTCTATATTTATAAAAATTTTACATTTTACATTAATGTTTAGAATTTTTTGAGATTTAGGTTTTACTTTATACCAACATTCCCATAGAATCAATGTCATTTGAACCATTTTTTCTAATTCCTTCGTGATTGATTTTGTATTTGTCTTCACAAAGTGAAGATGTTATGTCCAATTCAAGCATGTTTTTAAGATCATGTATACAAGGTATGAGTATAACTCTACGTACATGGTACCTTGAAAGATGAGTGTAAGATTATTACAATATTAATTCAAAAATGAAAAAATATGATTTAACTAAATTTTATAAGAATTTTATTTTAAAAAATAATTATTCTGGATAAATAAATGAAATATGATGCATGACTAATTTTATATACACATTTATTTTTAAGGATGAACTTTTTACATACATATTGTATAATTTTCTTGGTTGTAATATTTGATAAATGTTTTAAAAAAAATTCTCTAAGAATCCCTTTTGAGATGTTTTTTCATTTAGGATATGAAATTGTTCAAGTGTGTGGGAATTTGATAAGCATAAATTATATATACATATTCAATAAATTATTTATGTCTTATTCTTGATTTATTTGAAAATTTACTAGGTTATAGGTATTTAATAGTAATCTAGAATATTGAAATCAATGGAATAAATGATGATACAGTTCCAAAAATATAATTTACAAGTCGTTTACCACATACACGACATGTTGACCTCATTCACTACATGCCAATGGAGCCACAAACCAACTCGTGAAGCCTTTACATGATCTAAACCATGTACAGTATGTGTACATGAATTAAATGATGTGTATATTCAAAATATCATAATCAAACACAATTTTTATCACATGAACAGTGTTCTAGGATTGTATGACATGAAATGTTTGACGGCTCACCCGGTCAAAGTTAGGACCTGACTCTTTGGTGGGAAATGTAGATCTCAAATAGATGACATGAACCTAACATACATAATTTCAAGATGTTGGGATAGATGTCAAATTAATATAGTTCTTAATTTGAGTGAATTACATGACTTGTAGTTATAAAGACTATTAATATTTTTATCTCCCTACACATACAAATTGTTCATATATCTTCTTTTTTACTTGTTTTATTCAATGGTTTTCGGCTGTTTTCCATTTTTTTAATTCTAAACCTATTTCTTTTCATTATGTTAATTTTTTTATGAATTTTATTAGTTTTTTCACACTATACACCCATTATACATCTATTAAAATCCCTTTATCATTATCAGTGAAACTTTCAACATTGTTTTCCATTCAACCTTAATTTTTGTGTTGTTCTTCATCATTTCTTCATTCGTAGTTATTTTTATTGAATATTATTTATTTTTATTCACAATTTTTCATTATTTTAATGGTTCATTATATTGAATAAATATTTTATTGGGATTGTTTTTTCTAAATCTTTTAACAGTGATTCATTCTTGTTTTAATCTGATATTTCTTCATTATCATCTGTTTAATAAGTATGTGTAGAATGGTTGGTATTTCAATTATTTTGATCATCGCCTCAACATATGGATAATCCACATAGAGATATTAGTCAATAGTATGGAAATTTCTATGCCTAAATGTTCTATAAATTGATTATTCGTAATCCTGGAGCTAATAATCTGGATATTTATAATTTTCCCTCATATTATTTTTCACAAACATGACCTTGAGGAGTGAAATTAAATTACCCTAACATAATTTGAGTTGAGTAGGATTATAAACAATATCATGTGATGATTTATTCATATATTCCATGTGAAATTTACCTTTTTATTCATTTATAACATTACCATGGTACAGTTACAGCATATATAGATCCAACTAGTTTGACAAAAACCTATTGGTGGCCTATTCAACGCATCATAACATAAGATGTAGGACAATAAAAATCTAAATCATTGTTTATATAATATAAAAATCTCTAAAATTGAACATGATCACATCCATTATTATTTGAATCAAATATAAAATACCTTGATTTTGTTAAAACAAGATTTGATGAGAGAATGTGAAGAATCCTTGTAAAGGGTTTTATTGTTTGGCTATTGACCTACCAATAATCCTCGTGGGATAGACTCCACACTTCCGCATTAATATTACATTGCATTAAGTGTAGTCTGGGACTATAAATTTCTAATATGATCACATCACAATAAAATTAATAAATTCTCAGGGGTACGTCAACAATCTTTTATGGATAAACTAACACATTATATGTACCATATACAGTATACTTATTTGATAAAGGTACATTATGTAATTTTTATGATACCCCACTACTTCTATGTTGATCAAGGTATTATCTCCTTGACATCCACATATTATATTGAATGAGGAGTTATTTTATTTCCATATTTCTCATTATACAATGTGCCTAGTTTTCTTCAACAAGAGGTTCATCGGCTAATGGTAGGAAAAGGATTCATGAATCTTATGAAGAATACATTGATCTTAGTCAAGGGACTAGTGGGTCCCGAAAACATATATATCCCATTGATGTATCAACATGTATAATGTGATAAAACATGTAGTGTTTTATTTCATACTAATTCCCATAATAGGATAGTGTATTGACATTAGGCCTTGACAACAGGTTTTGATACCTGAACTTCTTCATTCCATAATTATGAGATTTATTATATCTATTATCAATATTTTAATTTAGATTAATTTTTTCCAAATTTACTTAGTTTTAGTTGATTATGGTTTAATTTTTTCATTAAATCCTGTAATGGAACCAATCCCATGTTTAGATATGAAATATTCCATTCTATGTAACTCCTTATTTAGAACTTGAGCCCACTATTATTGTTTCGATTCAATAGGAAACCTAGAGGTAGAATATTAATAATTTTAGAGGAAATTTTACAAGGGGTAATAATTTTATTGTGGTATTTTCATGTTTAATATTATTTTTTTAATGTATTGTAGGTTTTTGTTTGTTCTCACCAGTCTAATAAATTCTTGTATCCTTCATAAAATCAGGTATTCCATACTAATAATTTATCATAACTACTATTTAATGGTTTCTAGTGTTCGAAATGCGACATAAAATATCCATGATATTTTCTTAAAATATCCAATACATTGAATGGATATATTAGTCCACTTCTACAATGAAAAAATATGAATCTCTATAATTATATTCTTAAAAATATCTAATCAGATTACATCGTATGAGTGACACATTTTATATATGATTTTTAGGTGCTTAATGATCATAATTGTATTGGATTTTATCTCATGATGTTTGAAAAAGGTAATATCTTTTAGTTGAGGTTTTAATAATAGACCCACTAGTAGTAATTATACATGACTATGTGTCATTGGATATTTCAATATCTGAATATATGTAATGATCCTTAGACATTATTTTAATTAATGTATATCATGAGTCACATAATTTAGTGTATTTATGATAATTGTGATTATATATTCACATATTGAGGTAGGGTACATTGGGTTCATCAAGAGTGAAATTATATTAATTTATAATTATATGTTAGATGTATTCTTTCCATTTAAAAGTAGATGATATTTTTTCCATTTGATTGAAATATAACTATAAAACTAAAATTAAATGTGCAAGGTGATTAATGGTTTAATTTCTAAATATCAATGAATCATATATCAATCTCAGTGGTTGATGAAACATATATTGAATCTTATTTATTAGATATATCTTGGAAAATGAACAATAATATATAATGATGATTAGATAATCATATCATCATTGTAGAATTAAATTCTTCCTCTTTGGTTTCAATACATGTTTCTATACATAGATATTGGACATTAGAGTGTCCCTCCTAATTCCACTATGTAATAGGTCTATTGGGTCACAGACACTGTTATTCCATTTATATTAGTCACATGATAATTGTATGGAATTTTTGGAAAAAATAAATCAATTAATATTGATAACTAATATGGATTCAAGATTTATAGTACACTATTATTATGTCACTAATAATATATCTGTTTAAATTTAAATAAATAATGATTCACAAGGCCATATAACACAATATATATTTATATTATATTTTATTCAAAATTTAATAAATAATATTTATTATTAAATTATTATTTATTTATTTATCTAAATATTAGGATAAATATTTATTCGCAACCCCATGGATATAATATTTATTTTATTAATTGAATTAATAAAATTTATTTATTATTTGAGGATAGGTAAATATAGAGTGAGGTGTTCAAACTGAGTTATGTTCCTGATTATATAAGTGATATAATATTAAATATCATATTAAAAAATATTAAATTATTTATTCCAATAAAATATACTTATTTGTGTAAGTCAATGCAGAAAGTTGTATAATAATATTGTTATATTTATTATCCTATGAAATTTATATTTATTATTTTTATAGAATTTTTGAAATTATTATCAATAAACCCATTCATTGTATATACACAATTAAATTATTTTAAACGGTGTGGGAAATCATTGGTGTTATGCACAATGAATTCTCATCCTATCAAATTCTCCTACTAAAAATTTCACTAGGATTCTGATAAATATTAAAAAAAACCTCACCCACCTTCACTCTATATATCAATATTTTTAAAATGAGAGACTAATGAACCTCAATCTAGAAGGATTGTGTTGTGATCAAGGTGATAACACAAGTTAAATAGATCATTTGTGGTTGCAATAGACGTATCATTAGCATTTATTTGAATAAGAACGTTATATGGAATAAGAATATTTAATATTTAATCATCATATAAAAATAAGGATATAAATCGATCAAGGATTTTAACAATGGACATGTTTTTCTAAGATAAAATATCATGATTGAGTAAATTATTTTTCTTTATTTAACTATATTTTTAATATGAAAGGTCATATCATAATTGTTTCTGATATTCATGGTTTTGTTATATTGGTTGCATTTGTTAGAAATGTAATTTTTTTATCATGTTCTTATCAATTATTATGTGAATATGAATAAGATATGATGTTCTTTAGCCCATCCCAAACATACCATATTCATAGATAATTCGAAATCTAATTGTTAAAACAATTTAGAATCATCTCCAAGGATAAACTTCTTCATAAAACGAGTTCCATAAACAACACCACTCAATAATGTACCATGTTGAGGATTATCCACTACGGCCCATAGATATGATTTTTGCGAAGTATTGATCATTGAATATATTTTCTTAGTATGAGGAACCACAAAAAATTCATTTTACTCCTCTCCTAAAGAAATACTACGATAATTTTTCCATTAATAATTCATTAAACCATTCATTTTATATCGAGCTCACATTAGATTGGATTAGAAATATGCTTCTTTATTGTGTGAGTGATGGAATTATAAAATTGAAACAATCATAATAAACTAACAAGAAGCATAAAACTGAATGGTTTCTAAAATAAAAGTGACATATGGGGAGAGATTATTTGAAATAAAGATGTCATGGGATCCTTGTGAAAGGAAATGTCAATAGACCACCTTAATTACATGACTCTAAATGACTACAATATTAATGATGGTCTATAAAAGGATAGTAAAAAATAATCTTCTTCTAAAATTTTCATGAGAAAATGATGAGAAACCATTATAATGATAATTTCATGGAAACATAAACCCCAATTAGAATTGGCATCATGATCAGAATCATTTGTGGATGGGTGGGAAAAAATGCTCCAAATAACCGGTGACTGATCATTAATGGAAAAAACGTTTCCAAATTCAACATGGTAGATCTTCAGTTATGGATTTTCCGTAATCAATTTCACCGTGTAAATTTCAATTTAATTAAATTTAAAATCAGGAATGGAAAATAAGTCATCCTCTAGAACACACTCCCCCACTAGTGAGGGAGGGTCGCTAGTAGATGAAATCAAAACCCGTGGAACCAGGTGACATCCAATAATCATCCCCATAAAAGTCAATTACATAATAATTTATTAACAAAATTATTAATAATGAATAAAAATACTTAAAAAATAAAAAATAGACAATATGTTCAATTAATTTATTTCAAACCAAGGAGTCCTCCCATGAATGATATTTCTCGGACATTTTTTCCCAATTACCCATGTCGGTTTTAGTACAAAGTATACACCAACACAATTTTGGATGATGCTAGGGGGACTTTTTGTATAGGATGAATGGTCCTTTAGGAAATTAAATTGTAACAGGATAGCTATGGTGTGTGTCAACCCTTGAAGAGGGTCTGAACTATTTGTCATTAATGAGAGGTGTTTCTATTGTTTCATTTCAAATATCATCCAAGATGTTAAGTATATAATTAAAAATTAAAAATACAATTATTAATATGATTCAAATTATGTAAAAATATATATAATAATATATAACAATATAATCAACAATATAATCAATAATTAATCATATAGTTATTAATTTGTAATATAATTATTACAATTCTCTTGAATTTAATTAACCATGTTAATTATTATTACATATATTAGTAATTATAATTATTGATTATATGAATAAAAAATAAATTTATAACTATAAATTTATTATTAATTAGATTGATAATTATAGAAATTACATTTACATTTATTATATACTATTTTATTTTTAATATTTATTTATTATTTCATTGTTTATATTTTATGTATTTAAAATTAATGGTTAATTGTATTATTAAGAAATAATTATATGATTAAATATTAATTATATTATTAATTAATAATTTTAATGATTCTTATTATTAATTATATTGATTATATTATTACATTATATTATTTATATTGCAAATCATTATTTATATTAAAAATATTACAATTTAAATAATCATTTTATTTTTTGTTATTTATTATTTATGTGTCATTAATAATAATATATAATTAATAATATATAATAAATGGTATATAAAAATACCACATGGATAATCCAAATTTGATTTCAAGGAGTCTTCAATTAAAAATGGGAGCACGTAGTGGTGTTTTTAGTTATATTTGGGATTAAATTAATGACAGTATTTCTAAATTATATAAAAAGTTTTTTAAATACTATTAATTTTTTTGTATATATATAAATCAAAATACTACAAAAAAAGATTAAAAAAATTAAAAAAAAAAGAATCCATTTCATTCATTTAGTTAAAATAATGAATCCATTACATTTTTAGTTAAAATCATGTAAATTCATCCCACATTTATTACAATTTTTGAAAATTATGTAAATTAAAACCTACCGAAGGAAATTATATTTAAAATAACATATTTTATAATACTTCCCTTTTAGTCCCAAACCTTGTTATACAATTATTTCATTGAATAGAAAACTTTTCTTCATTGGATACCGTGTTAAAACATTTTTTTTATCATTAAATATGTTGTCTCCACCTAAACTGACCCTATATATTTTAATTCCTACACCTCTTCCCAACATTACCATACAATTTAACATAATGTAAAAACACCAAAAACCTTATCTAGTGATAGGGTAATCCATCATTATGCAATTAAAAGTGTTATCATTATTGAATATTAATGAAGAAAGAACTCCCATGGGGTTGCTGACAACTCACAGAATTATAGATGAGGTTTCATTCACCAAAACAAAAATAAAAAAGATGGAATCACCTAATGAAAATATCATAGTAATTAGTTTTTTCCATCTTCACATAGCCTATAAATATGGATTATGATGATTGTATGGCATGAATACTTCTATCAACTCTACCCATTTATATATATCCGGTTTGAATGAAATTCATTTCATTACCCATGGACATATCTCTTCTAATAATACCAATCATGAGACTAAGATCAGACATCATTATATAGTATACATCATATCTATTGAAGAAGTTTCATCATGATTATGGTATTATAAAACATTTATTGATTACTAGAAACCAACAATACTATGATGTAGTACAAATTTTTTTTTGATAATTTACTGTTGACATAATATCATATGGGTTTAAATAAATATTTTCTCGAAGATGTAACTCCGCATAATGCATTTTTATTTCATTTGAAATAAACTTTAAGTATTCAATAGATTGATGTACATGTAATTTGGAGTCAAAATTAACCATGGTATTGTTATGCTTTTTAAACTAGCCATATCATTAACATGTATGAATATATTTAACCAAATTATGATATATATATATATATTTATAATTATTATCGATGATGAGAATATATTGACAATAACTCAATTTATAAAAATTAATTTAATTATTATTGATGTATTGTTACATAGAATATTATTTTTCATAATGATATTAATTTTTATCTATAAAATTATATCAATAACAATTAATATATTATTATAATGAAATATATTTTTATTTAATATGAATAAATGAATAAACATCAATACATAATTTATATAATATTTATTAATAGAGATAATAATATATAATAGTAAATGTTTTTATTTTTTAAAAAATTAATTTTATGTGAAGATTTTTTTATCATAATAAATGAAGTTAATCATTATCAATTCTTACGACTCATTCCTTTGTAATAAATTTATTCCAAGAGTAATGATTGATGATCCTGGTATTGATGAGCATTAATTATATTATGTTATGGCCTTGTGCATGGATTACGTCATCATCCATCATGTGTATCATATGATAATTGATTCAATTCTATTATTAATGTTTATGTGTACAATTACTGAACATTTGAGTTCACCATTATAATTATTCATTTCCCCGATGTTGTGAAGAAATTGTTTTATAATGTCAGGAATAATTATATTACTATATGAATAAAAATTAGTGAGAGATAATGTAGATCATATGAACCGGGTTCTTATTCATCGATGTATTCATATATGAATTTTTCTTTTTATCAAAATCTCTAAACCTATAAGATTTTTGGTTATGTATGTGATCCAATACTTATTTTTTATGTTTTTATTTGTAGATGAAAATATTGAGTCACATTTACCGGTATCTATACGAGAAATGAAAAATATTTTTTGTTTAGAACCAGATCCATGAATATGGGTTTGGTGTTATTATAGTGTCTATGGGGAAACCAAAAAATTAATGATTTATGAGGAACTAAGAATCTATGATACAACCAGCCTTCCATTTTTTCATTGAAAATCAAATGAAATGGTTTGTATAGTATTTTTGTGTTTTCCCCTTTTATCGGGACTATCAAGTAAATAAGAAGAATGCCTAGAAACATTAAGAGGTGGGGATGGATAAATTTATTCATATAGAATGATGAGTTCAATTTAATTTTTTTTACTATTTAATATTTCCCCAATTTTTTTTGGAAAATATGTTTTCATATTTCAAAGGAAATTTATTCAAAAAAAGATATTTTTTCTAGATTTCACTAATCAAGGACATTATAATTTCATAAAAACACTGTGATAGGATGTTTTAAATTTACATTTTAATTAAAATGAATAATTAATTTGGAGGATTGAATAATTAAATATGAGTATATGTTTTTAATTTGTTGAGTAATTATTGATGGAATATATTCATTTTGTAGAGGAAATTTCATGACCATTTTTCATATTTTTAATTTCTAAAATTCATTTATGTTAATTTATTATTTATAGTCACTACATGGGTGTTTTTTAAATTTAATATGTATTTCATTATTGATTTTATTCTTTACCAAATACCTTCTATTTCATTATTGATCACAATTATTGAGGGAACATGGGGCATGCCACATACAAGTATATTCATGGGAACTTTTCAAACCTATTCTTTAAATATACACAATCAATAACATGGTGGAATTGTTTTATCCCATATCCTTGAGACCACATTTTACATTTATATTTATCCATATCAGAGAACCTATGAATGAATATATTTGGAATGTGAAACATTACATTGTAATATTTTCCTTTAATACAATACTCTATGTTTTTTATGATATTCTAATTTTGAAGTGTGGGGGTGAGGATTTTCGCGGTGAACGGGATGAATAAAATTGAAAAGAGTAAATGTGGGGTTTAGTTTGGGGTATTTTGAAATGTTCAGGTTCATTAATTATTGTATCCAATTTCTACCAATCTTGAAAATAAATAAAAAAGTAATGAAATTGAAAAAATAGGGAATGCGATGTCATGTGAGAGAATAAAAAGTCACCATTAATAGACCGATGATATTATAATATGAGATTAGTTGGTATATGTAAGTTAATTTTCAAACTTAACATTATAAAAAATGAATAAAATTGAGAATTAAAATATAGATAGTGAACATCATATATTATATTCAATAAATTGGGGACTTTATCTTGAGGTTTGGGGAAGTATGTGTTTTCACATTAAGAGGGAACAATTTCATTGAAATTTTATTTATGAATATCAAGAAGTATGAAATGTAGATAAACTAACTCATTGATCCTTAGTCTTTTAAACATTATTACCAATAAAATAATAATCCTTATATTCAATTGAACTATAATTCAAGTCATCATGATTATTTATGAATTATGCATCTATTAGGTCGATAAGGTTTTCCCATTATGATATTATAGAAAGTATCATGAACTCATTGTCTGAACGTAATATTACATTAATTTTTACATTGAGAGATCATATAAAATATTCCATTATGAGAAAAGTCACAATTTGGAATTATTAATAATAATTAATTGTTATTCTTGAAAGGAATGTAGGATCAGACTCATCAAATTTCAATGGGAGAGACTAGGATACATGGGGTTTCTATATTCATTGAAAAGTGATGTGTTTTTTAAATATTATATATGTTTATTTTATGTTTTATTTTCCAACATAGAAATATTTCATATTATTACAGTGAAATTTTAATAATGGTATAATGTGTTTCATTTTATATTTTTTATTTAGATTCAATACATTAGGACAAGAATGATTCTAGGTGTGGTTGAATTTTATGTCCTTATTTTTCTAAAAAAAATAAATCTGATATAATGAATTTCTTTTGTTTCTCTCAAATATTGATTAAATATTTCATATTGTGGGAATTTTTATTTAAAAAAAATATTTAAAAAAATGAAAATATTTTTTTATAAATTTTTTAGTTAATAAAAAATTAATCACAATATTTGAGATACCATTCGAAGATGTTTTTACATAATATGTGAAAACAATTCTCCATCACCTACGATGGCCCTCAACCAGATCATAATGTATTTTTCATTCCCAATGGGAAGATGTAAAAGATGATGGAATGGGCTTATAATAAGAGCGGTAGGGAGGACTGTGTGTAGTCACACGGTGGCTGAAGGTTGACATCCATAAAATCACATTAGAATATCAATATTGCCAAAAAAAAATTAATTTATATTGGTCTTTAATAACCATGGATCACTACTGGATTCCGAAAAATCTATTTTATAAAGATCACACCAAAGAATGGTGTAGAATCAAAATCCATATACACTTAAAGAGGAATGATGATGTTAAAGAAAACAACCTCATCTACCCCCATATTATTTATTCTAATTTTAAAAGGGAATTACCCAATAATGAAAGGTAAAATAGAAAAGGATCATACCTTGGATAATATTTTGACAGTGAGAAAATGGATTAAATATTTCTACCATATCATATGAATCTTGAACACGGTGAATAAAAAAGCATGGAAGTTAAAATAGTGATGATAAAACATATTTTCCAAGTGAGATACCACTATTGAGGTACTTACATTAATATAGAGTATTTGAAGTCATGAATTTTATGTTTTAGTTCAAAATCAAATTATGAATAAGAGTATTTAGAGATAATTATGGAATTCACTTTTCCCATGGAGAGGAATCTTGTGGTTGATAGAAGGATCCCTAAAGTAAAACACCTAATCGTATGTCATCGAGAGAATAGCCATGGATCCAAAGGGAATCGAGACTGTTAAAAGGCTCTTACAACTACATTTGACAACATTAATACCCATTTTAAGGGTACATGGATACATTTTTAAACCACTATGAAAATATAAAAACAAACAGAACATATTTCATCAAAGCTACAGTACAATTAACATGACGCATAAGAGATTTTTAAATATATTAATATGTGTATAAATATATAGAAAAATGTAGAAGGATATAAATGAAATATTTCAAGGGATATATTTTATAAATGTGTTTTTGAACCAAAAAATATTCCAATGGAATTTAAACTTTTTATGTTTACTGGATGAGCTCTTTGAAAAAGTAGGAATTGGAACGTAATGTGAGTGTTTGAACAATAAATCATGTTGTTTTTTGGACTTTGTTTTAGTATTGATATGTACCTTGGAGGTCTCATTATGTTTTTAGAGCACTGTGGTTGGAATGATTATGATTGTATGGTCTATAGAGGGAACATAGTTTGTTTGAAACTATGCGACCTACAAGAGGTATTGATGTGTTGTGCATGGGATGTGCACAAACATTCAAACCCATGATCCTATCCCACATAGTTAGTTCCAATTAGTTAGTACCCTACAACTCTTCATCACATGTATTGCACACGATTAGGCTAACCATGTGGGAAAACCATGCTAGGTGATTTCTTAGGTAGAGGATGTTTTATGCTTGGTGCAATGTTTGGAAATGCCATGAGGCAAAACTATTTGAAATGGTTTTTTGAGTGAAATTTATGAAACTTTTTTGTTGATATTATATTATATTTTCTTCTTTCTTCCTCATCCTATGTCATGTTTGTATCTCTTATCTTTTAGGTTTTTATCCAAATTCATTACATAGGCTTTGATGATTCTCATATATTCATCATATGATTCGATTATCATCAGTTTGGATCTGAATTAGTAATATATTAAGTAATCTATAATTTTACTCGTGTTTTTCATTCCATATGTTAAGTTATTTTGGTGTGAGTTCATTTTCCAAATATTCAGGAAAAAATTTCATTTATCATATTTCGCCCAAATGGGATCGACTCAAACCATGATATTTGAAGAGTATGTCAACAAAAAATAAATAAGGTGGTCGATGACTTTTTATTGTGTTTCCATCATTTTTTTAAATTGATCCATTACACCACACGCCAAAATTTCCAAAAGTTTAATTCAAATGTATTCCTTTATATAAATTTAAGAACATTAATTTTGTTACACTCGTGTATAATTGCAATCAAATTAGAGAATTTAAATCTCGATGGTTTCACCCCATGGGCGTGCCATCTTATTTTTTCCCTTTTAATTTTATATTTGATATTATATGGAATGAATTATAACTATTTATCTTGGATTATAACCTAAAATTCCCCACATTTGAAATTATACATGTGTTAATGGTACCTCCTAATTTCCATTTTAAACATTATAATTGAATTTACCATCGTTATTTAAACCTATTAAATGCCATGGAAAATCCTTATTAATTATATTTCAATGATTTGTAGTTTCTTTTATGAATTGTTTAGTTTAGTAAATTGAATTTTAATTATTTAATATGATGATTTTTTATAATTAAATAAATTATTTTATAAAAATTTCATGTTTTTATAATAAAAAACGTCTAATGATGTATGATGTCTTCCAAATTACAATGTGGTGATTTGAAGTTTATAATGTGATTGGTCTATTCTCTGTAAAAAATTGTTTCATCTAAGGAATGTTTAGTACATGGATTCCTTGATTTTATTTTCAATTGGATTTATCATGTTAGTACATGCCCTTTTTTATTTTTACTTATATGGTACTTCAATTAACCCTTTAAATGAATTTATTTGTTTTTTTTGATTTCATTGAACGAATAAAATTGTATTTCATATACATGATAGTTTTCCTTATATTAAATTAATGATAAATGTTTTATGGGAATGACCACTTGAAATTTTTTATAAGGGTGGTAATAACATGACTATTTTTTATTCTTTGAAAATACTTATATGAATTTTTAGTTCATAATTGAATTGAACTAGTTTTTTTTTGAAATATATAAGAAATATTTATTTATTTTTTAAATAAAAAAAGATGATTCCTCTATATGGTCTTCATAAATGTATGGCCTGAAAAGGTATTTCCCAATGGAATGTTATTATAAATATGATTACACAATATAAATTGGATATGTAAGGATGCTAAGGTTTTTTAGAATGAAATCATCACTCTCCCTTGGAGTGGGTGTTGAGCATGACAACTCGTACCAGTGATACAATATGGGTGATGGGTTTTACACACCACATTCTATGATTAATGTGTTTCCATAGATTCTCATTCATCATCTCATGTTTCGTAGCACGATTTATCTCACACTATTAGGATAGAGGGATTTGAACCTATTTCATGATATTATAGGATCGTTTAGACAGGTTATGAATGTTTGAGTTAATCCCTGGTCTATCCAGCTAAAAGTATTCTAAGTATATGTCCACTTACATCTGGACGTGGTTGGTTCATATAGCTGGATGAAATATATAGCTAAAAAAATACATAATTACAACTATATATATATATATATATAATGATCATAAAATTATTCCAATAGTGAGATAAAGCATATATAACCACTAGGTGTCCCTTAGGAATCTAGGCTGGTTGTTGTTTATTTTTGTAGAACAGATTTTATAGATTATTATTATACATGAAAACTTCATAAATTATATTTCATAGACTATATTCAGTTGTATATTATTTGTATGGTAACCTACTAAGATTTATATCTCACACACTTATTGGGCCACTATTGTGACATGATACACAACTAGAGCTTCTATTTTCATGACCAAGTTTGATTGTGTCAGTTGCATAACTAGTACCTCAGAGATAGAAGCACAAGAATGAAATGAATATTGGGATTCATATAGAGATCTCCCATGGGGATTTAATTTACTTTTCTGTTCATTTCGTTTTTGTACTCAATCTTGTAGCTTGTTGTACGATTGTTTCTTTCGTTAAGAATTATCATTAGAACATGCATGAATCTATTGTATATTTTTGTTTGACATCATTCATTATTTATTAGATTTTTATTCTTACAAAATATTCTACTATTTATTTTCTAATATAGTGATGTGGTACACTTACATGGGGGTATAGTCTCCCCAAAGTACCATCTTTAGACCTACGCTGCTGGTCGACAGCCTCTTGCAAATAGGGAGGCATGCGTTAAGCCATGTGACCCACTAATCTGACAATCAAATTAGTATTCAATCTAGATGTGATGTTACAATGTGGTATTAGAGTGTTCATTCTCCATTTTCAAACTATTTTTTCTTGGTATATAGGATACTAGGAATGTTACATCACTTTGTAAATATTTGTGACTAATACAGATCACCCCACCCACAAGGAAATATCCAAGTGACCTAGGATGGGCTTAATTTTATTTCTCATGAAATTATAGTTGATTATGATTTCACCTTGAGTTAATGTTGTAATATCCAATTATTATTGAGTTATGAAGTTAATAATAATTACCCTTGAGATTGAATGGAATGGTTGGAGCATTTTATAAATCATATTAGACAAATAGAAATTCACATGTAATTCATATACCATGACATGTACATGAATTTGAAATCTATTTTATTATTGTCATTATTTTCATGTTTTATTCCATGTTAGGTATTTAAAATTACATTATTATATTTTTACATTTTAGGTAATACATCAACAAGATTTTTTTTATAGAATGCTTGAATTTTTTATATAGAATGTGACTCTAATACCATGCTTAAGAGATTATATGTCATCCATCATATTATATTATCATGTTTTGTATATACGTCATGATTTTAGGTTTATAGAATTATACTCGATGATTAAATCATACCATAACATTCTAGTTTTGTTTTTATAAATATAAATTGTTTCCTTTTATAAATATAGTGGTTGCAATTATACGGGATCCAATTTTTAGATATAATGTGTGTGTGCTCCATATAATAGTGAAAAGGTAACTCATACACTCGAAACATCATTATGATTTATATATATATTTTTTAAACTTTTATAATGAATGGATTATATTTTATAAACCGTAATGAGAAATGGTTTTGATAAATGGAATACAAATATCAAAATTTATAGTGTATGGGTGTATTGTGGATTTGTAGATAGCCAAAAATATAACTAAACTGTTATATACATGAGAATATAATAATTTTAAATGGTATTGGTTTCAATTATTTTGGTGATATACTTTGATTTATAATGTGTATGGGGTCTTTATAGATTGGGATGGTGGAAGCCCATGTAATTGCAACACTGTATAATAGCATGTTATGTTTGATATGGTTGAAATATAAATAATATATAGTTTTTATCTAAAAAAGAATTAGTTAACTTCTATGACTCAAAATTAGACCCAAGTATGTTAGTTGGGGCCTGTTTGTTATGAGATGACCCATTTAGGTGTTCAATTTAATAATTATTAAAATTATATTGGGATTCATTCTGATGTACCCAGGCTGTCTTAGCAGACCCTCGTTGTTCTCCATATTAATTAAAAAGAAATTTTTTGATATATATCTTAATAAAAAGGATATTTAAAAAAGGATTCACAATTTTAAAAAAAAGTTTGAAATAGGTTTACATTAGTAAATAACTGAAAAAGCTACAAAGTTCTTTCATTTTGTTAAGAGTTCATGATTTACTAGAATAAAACTTCAATAATATTAATCTGAATCAATGAAATGGAATTAAAAATGAACCCAATAAAATGCACTCTATTTAGAATATCATGTAAGGGTAGTTTTAGATTCACTTTGAGTATCCTTGGAATGAAAATGTGAGCATTTTTTGTAGGCCACATTTGCTTTAGAAATTGATTAAATGATACTCTGGTAGCCTAGTAAAATATATTTGTTTTTACATAGTAATAGGGATGATTATAAGGCTTTGTAAGGGAGTTATTAAATGGTAGTTAACACCCTTAGAACATAAATTCCTTGAAAATTCCATGAGTTATGATTTTAGGTTCCAATCAGGTGGTTCTATCCATAGTAGGAATCTTATCTTATAAATGAATCTCTTATTAAGATGGGTGGTCATGTTTTCATTAACCTTTGTTGTGGGCATGATAATAATGTAATGATTGGGTTCTGCATATTAGACACACCTGGAGAATGTTCATCTACTTGTTAGGTCTTGTAACTAGGTATCTCTTTCCTTGGGAGACATAAGAATTCATTAGTCTATTTTACCACCAAAATGGGTAAGGTGCATTTGATCTAGTCATTATGAAGGCCATATGATACGTGAATGCATATGGATGTTGAGCATATGTGTATAATCTAGGATTTTTTATAATCTTCTAAACCATAGTGTTTTATGTACTCATTAATGTGGTTCTTGTTGAGTGATAAATAATAAAATAAACCATTTGATTTTGCCGATGTCATTGAGGGTTGAACTATAAAGTACCTATGTGGGTCATAATCTGATTAGAGTGAACTAGGACATTAATAAATCATATCACACTAATGCTTGGTTGGAATTCCAAGAGACCTGGTTCTATTGAAATTTCTATTGGATTTGGTTTTTTTTCATTTAATATTTTGAAACTTGTGATTGAAACAGTAAGGTGTTTTAACCATTATTTTATGTTGGTTATGATATTGTGTGCTTGTGTGTAGCAATTTTGATACACTTTTAGGGCTATGAAACCCCAAAAGTGAAAAGTGACACATTGTTTCTAGTAAAAATATCCCCATCCATATATAAGGAATACAAATGAAGATGACCATTCTGAAGTTGCTGGTCTTTCTTGAATTCCCATGAGGCTTACCAGTGTTGTATCATGTCAGTTCTCACTTGGTAGCACTACATGATGTCGATATATGTGTAATAAACCTCTTGAAACATCTTAAGTTTTAGATATAATTAAATGGTTAAATATTTAACTATCACAAGATGCCTCATGTGGTAATGGATTTTGGTCAGTAATGGTGATGCGTCTACAATTGAAGTTAGGATTCTCTCATGAAGTCACTCAGGAGTGGTTAAATTGTTCTTTATTTACTAAATTTCATATTTTCCTCTTATTGTACTACATTTTTATGAGATGAATATAACTACTATCTTGAAATCATGCTTCTTTCACTAAGAGAGCATTTGTCTTATACGATGATATTTTTTTAAAAAATGTTGGGCTTGAGATGTGATCTCTATCTGGTTACACACTGGACACATGGATTTATTGGAGGATTAGTTAGTCCCGAGTGAATCCATGATTACTATGTAGGGATTCAATAAACGCAATAATGAAGCAAAATAATTTTCTTTTGACATGACTGCCAGTAAGATGAAGTTATGGGTTCAGTCAATGATATAAGTTAGATGTTGTGGTCTTTGGCCAACATCCCTCCAATAATATTGGATTATGGACTACCTTGGATTAGTTAATTATACACTTTTTCATTTAATATGAGGTTAATATATACATATTTTATAGACTTTAAATGTTTCATAAAGATTGATGTGTTCTAGTGAGATGAATCTAGGTTAAACCCTTGTTCTCAGTTACACTTGATTGAATTAACGACCATGTAATGGTAGACCACAGGACATCACTATAAATATTGTATGAGATTCGGTGAATATGTATCTTCTAAACATGATATTCTATTAAATAAGCTGTTGTTGTAAATTTGGGAATTCACTGAACATCTAAGTCGACCATTTTGAGAATGGTTAGCCTAAGGCATATTGACATGTTATCTTTCTTGTTCATGTGTACGTTCATAAAAAACAAGTTTAAGAGTGTTTCTAGGAGAAGGAATGAGTTTTTTAAATGATATAGTGTATTACATGGAAGATATTGTGACCCTTTATAAGTATGGTCAATTACTATTCGAGTATTTCATTATAATAAGGTCCCTTATATGACATTGAATGCAATTGTGTTTTCTCTGTTAAATAAAACATGTCAGGAGCATCATTAGAATGATTAGTGGCATTATTTTATCTATAATTATAATAATTGGGGTTCCATGGTTTGGAATTGGTCCCTTATAACGTTAAATCCAATTATGGGTAACACCTTTCAAATTATGTTTAATTTGATGATGATGTGATTGTGTCTCTATGAAAATACGATTTGGTAACCTATTTTTTGGTGTTTCGTTCAGTATATGAGTGTTGGATCATGTTTTGATTGCCTAAGTTACATATGTTTAACTGATGCTTGAAAACCTATTAGGAATTAGAAACAAAACGTGACCATATGATTTTAAATTAAAAACCCTTTTAGGTTGGGTTATGTTTTTATTGTTCATAAAGGACTATCAGGGATGGTATGTTTTATGGTGGAGAGGTTGTAACGACCCCTCTTTCTGATCCCTAAAAAAATCCAATACAATTTGATGTTTTGGAAACTAATGTTCCTGTCATTTGTAAAACAAATCTCTGGAATATAATTTCGAGATATCGAACAATCTACTCTATTTTTTAACTTGTTTAAAGAATAAATAGGTCCCCTGGAGTGATTATCATGGTTTGGGAGCACCAGGGCAGAAATTTCCATTATTGGATGTTCTGTAGATAGAACATTGTTTGTCTGAAACTGTGCAGCCCCCTGGAGCCAAACATTATATTATATGGATAGGTTCTTATGATAATTTCATTTTCTATGTAAGGGTTTTCAGGATTGTGAACTTATCTTTCACTATTTATAACACATAGGTAATTCCATAACATTATTATTCTCACATTTTTCACTATGATAGGTTAATAGTTAGGGTCAAAATTTGTGAGGTGATTTTTTAAGAAGAGGATGCAGAACTATTGGTGATCGGTTTTTCCAAGCCATATGTCCAAACTGTGTGACATCGTCATTGGTTGAAATTACTAAAACTCCCCATAATGATATTAAATTTACTTTTCTTCTTTCTTCTTCCACATTTGTCATTCATGGATCTCAACTCCCATGAGTTGTAACCTCCTCAAGAATTATATGGGATTTGATGTTTCTCCTCCGTCAATCATCTGATTTGATAATCACAGGACTGTTTGGATCCACATCTGTATATTCTCGAGTCCTCTAAAAAATTATTGATGTTCATCATTCAATTTATTTTTCTATTTTGGAATGAGATCATTTTATCTTTTTCAAGGGTGAATGTCCATTTTGTATATTTCATATAAACAAGATCAAAATAGGCTTTGATATTAGAAGAATATGTCATCATTAGTACGACATAGGTGATATATGGATTTTTCTCACATTTCCATCATTTTATAAATATAATTGTTGCGCAGCACACCAGACATTATCACACATTGATTTTAAATTTCTTCTTTGATATTAAATTGAACTAATATCCATTTGTTATATCAGTGTATCATTATTATGAAATTATAAAATGTCAATATCGATTATGGACACTCTATCAGTGTTATTTTTTATTTTGAACATTTTTTAATTACATTTTCACAATTCCCCGAACACATTTTAAGCCTTCTTCTTGGATAATAACTTTGAATTACCCTCATTGGTAATTTTATAAATGTTAAATGAACCTCCTATGTGCCATGTTGATCTTTATAATTAAATTTCTAATAGTAAATATCACCACCAAAGTTCCATGTCAAACCGTAATGAATTATATTTTCATGATTGGTTATTTCTAAAATTAATTTTTTTAATATATTAAATTTAATTTCTATTCTTGAATTTTATTATTTTTTATGCTAAAAATAATTTTTCAATAAACAATTTCATGTTTTTATAATAAAACATCAAATGAGGCTTACTATCATAGAAATTAAAATGTTATGATTTTTAATTTATAATGTGCTTGGATTGATAATTTGAGATCATGTGTGATATAAGAAATGTTTAGTGAGTGGACACTTTATTTTAATTTTAAATGAATTTTCACGAGTATGGGAATGCCCCTTTTCGTTCATGGTGACTTCTAAGTCCCTTCTCTAAACATTGCAAATGAATTTTAATGTTTTTTTCAATTTGATGGCATGTTTAAAATGGAATATAAAATTAATGATGATTTTCATTACCTTAAATGACGTTAAATGGTTTAATGGAAATGACTCTCTTGTAATGGTTTATAGGGGCGGTAAGGCCACACCAATTTTTGGTGCTTTTTGAATTCATATATGAACTGTTAGGCCATAATGGAATTCAAATTTTTTTTTTAAATGTATAAGTGGTATTGAATTATGTATTATATTATATATGGTGATAAATTTATATGTTCTTGATAAATGTAAGTGATGAGAAGTATTTCATCAAGACCATTTCTTATAAATATTATTACACATAATACATAGGTTTTAGAATGATGATAATGGATCTGTTGAGCATGGTGGCATTATACTCCCTTACAGTGGGTGTTGAGCAAGATGACTCACACATGTGATACTATATGGGTGATGGTCTTTACAAACCATGTTTCAAGATTAGAGTGTTTCCATGGTGGCTCTCTCACCTTCTCCATTATTTTATCATGTCGCATCTCACTCTATTAGGTTCTATGGAATGTACCCAATTTCATGACCTTATAGGCTTGTTTGGACTGATTATGGACATCTGCGTTACACGCCAATCCATCCAACAAATAATATTATCAGTATGAGGACACATACATCTTCATGTCATGTTCATATAGGTGGTTGAAATATATAACTAATCTAAATTAATAATTATTACTATATATATAGTTCCTAATTATTCACTTATTAAAACAGTGAGATGAAGTAGGTATGGCCTCCTAGTGTCCCTTAGGAACCTAGGTAGGTTGATTTTTATTTACCTAGTACTACTTTTTTATCATTATCTAATACCTTCAAACATCTTACGCTATATTTCATGGACTAGATTCTGCTATGGAGTTCATGTGTGAAAACTTACTGGGATTTATATCTCATAACCTACTCGGTATTCCATTTCCCTGGGGAAACCAAGTAGACGTTATGTTTGTAGGACCATGGTTGATTTCTTGATCATTTTAGCCAGTACAGGGTAGTTAAGATTAGAGTACTAAGCCTGATATCACAATACTAATGGAGATAAACCTTGGTGCTTTGCATTATTTTTATTTTAATTTTTTCTATGTACTTTATCTTTTACCATGTTGTATATTTTCTAATTTTGTTACGTATTATTAATAGGAATTATATGCATCTATTTGTTATTGTTTTGGATATCATTAACAATTCAATTGTTTATTTTTATTCTTACCCTATTGTATACTATTAACATTCTCATTACCACTGTGCTTCTCTAACATGACGGTATAGTCTCCCCACTATGTCATCATTACACCCTTACTATAGTTCACATCATCTAGTGTAAGTTGAGGAACGTTGGAGGCCATGTGGCCTACTTCTCGGGCTATCATATTATTGTTTATTCAGTCTGTGATGTTACGCCATGAGGTAGGGAGGCATAAATTAAGATGAACAATTTTAGATATTTGACCAAGACATGAACAAACACTCTCTATCTATCCATAATAAATTCTTAAATACCAAAGATTTCATGCTGATAAAAAGAATAAGACCTTGAAAAAATATAATGTGAAATAAATTTTATCATTTGATGAATATATAATGACATTCAATATATAGAACATTGGGATTTAATTTTCTTATAATTATGGATACAAGCTACTATTAAAGAGAGGATCTCAACAAATCATAGGTTTAATAGACATGATAGGATGGTTGAAGTATGTCTACCCTATAATTCAATTGATTAATTCTTGTCCCATTTTCTCATTTTTTTTCAATGTGTCAACTACAACTCCATTCACTATTTCAAAATTATTTTCTAGGTAGATCCCTTTGGTGATTGGTAAAGGGAAAATGAAATATAAATTTATTTATGATGTTATTAATTTTTAATAATGAAATTTTTAATTATAATTTTTAACTAATTTTAACATCACCATGTATATTTAATCATGAAAATGATTGTGTTTACTTTTTTTAATATTATATATTTCCTTTTTTAGGTATCCATTAACTCCCTCTATATTGTTCATATCATGATGTTGTAATGTTTTTTTATGTTTAGTGTAGTGTTAAGAAATTGCTTTCATGTGGGGATGAATTAGTAGTTATACATAGTTTATTTGGGAATCATAATAACTTATAGGGTATTTCCTATATTATTTGAGGATGCTTCATTGAGTCTTTCACACATTAGAATCAGGATAGAACTATGAAAAGAAATTTGTTTGTCTAGTCATATCATTCTCATTTAATAAATGTAAAGATTATAATAAAATTTTTAACCACTCATTTATCAATTAACAAGGAAAATATATCTATTTTAGAATACCTTTATAGAATTATAATTGGGAAGAAAAATCTCAACTTACCACTAGTATTTTAATTTTATGTTAAATTAAAATTTTTGTTTCTTTCATAGTCCTATATATCAAAAAACCCTTCCACTCTTTGTCACTTTGAAAAATAGTTTTAATGCACTTATCTGCATAGAAAACATATTTTACCACCAATAGTAATTTTTATATTTAATTAAGAATAGGTTTCCACATACTATGATAGTTTTTCATTATAAATAATTTAAATATTTATATTTAAAATTTTCATTTTACTATAATATGTCAATAGTGTGTTTTAAATTAACTAAAATACTACAAATTATGTCATATAAATGAATTTTAGAGAATTGGTGATTAGAACTTAAGAATATCACACATGTGGAAATTATTTTGTCTTGATTTCTTATGAAATTAATTTTATATTACTATTAATCATGTTTATTAATTGGAAAATTATGGGTACTAAAATTTGATTTCTAGTGTCACACTTTAATGTATAATTTGAGATATCTATATCATCTCAAAATTGGAGGTGACACACAATGTTTAAAAATAACGAGATTATATGACCGTTAAAAATTATAACCAACCAATTTATTTCTGAAAATAATTTTTTATATCAATATAAAATATGAGAATATGAAAATTTATTGAGTGAGTTTAATTAAAATGAATAAGTGTTATTTCTCCCTTAAAAAATAATGATTTAAGCTAAATAGATGAAAATGAGCATGAATATTATATTCACTTATGATTTCAAGATTAATGAGTTAGGAATGGTGAGTTTAGAACATTCAATGATTTTTTATGAAAAATAATCTTCCTTTAATATATATGAATCTTGATGTTTAAACATATTTTCTTGGTATACCCTTTTGAATTATTTTCTAGGAAAATGATTGAGGATAAAAAATTGATCATGATTATGGATTATGATATAGATGATTTCATGATAAAATTTCACAAAAATATTCCAAAGTAAAATGGTTTTTAAATTTATATGTCTGGTATTTTTTATCATTATGTGTTTTGATAGAGGTGAAATTGGAAACTAAGAAATATTTGATAGTGATGTTCATTAATCCATATTTTTAGTGAAAACATATAGGATTTTTGGAATTTTTTTACTACACATTGATATGACAATAAAATTGAATTATATTGTTAGTGTATAGTTTACCAAAATTTGAACCTTAAACATGTGAACTCGTAAGGTTTTCCACCAAATTATTATTTATCTCCCCAACATCCCATTGGATTAGAAATTGTATCACCCAGATATTTTTTCAAATAATTTGTTTCTAGTAATTTAATATTTTTATATTCTATATTTCATGAAACACTAGAAATAGTTAATGTTATATTAAGGAAATTTATTGGGATTTTACTACTATAAAAAAAAGTTAATTGTGATATAAATTATCCTAAACACTGGATTACTCTACACAAAACACTAAGGTTACCCTATCTTATACACAATAATGACTTTCCTCGAGGACTTGCATAACATGCAAGACCGTTGTTTACCAAACAATAATATCCTATTAAAATATATTTACTTCATATAATAAGTTAAATCCATGAGGTTAAATTAGATGAAATTAATAGTATTTACTAATATATAAAAAATTCATGGTTTACACAATATAATATGAATTTATATGCTAACAATTAATTATAAATTTATCTGAAAACTGATTTAATATAAAAGGAAATATTATTTTGGCCATAAAGTTATTTTACCCTAATAAATAAAATTTTCATTTAGGTCTAAAGATTCATTAAGTAAAAAATTACTGTCAAATTAAACTGACTTGGAAAACATTACAGACAAAACTAAATGGGAGTACAACTTGGCGTACATTACACGCAACAGTGACTTGGCATACGATGCATGCAACAATGATTCTCTACATGAATTATTTGTCTTGTAATTATTTAAATGATATTATTATAACCTATGAGTTAAAATTATTTATTAGAAGATTAATAACTAATTATTTTTTATTTTTTATAAAACTTTTATATTAATAAAACATATTGACAATGAATTATATGATTTTTGGAAAACAAATTTGATGTAAAACATATCGTTTTCATAAATAAATTCGTTTTAAAAATAAAATAAATATTAGAGACATTTATAAATATAAATCTAAAATCTAAAATTTATTTTTGAATTAATAATTTGAAAATTATACTAGGTTTTAGTTTTTGGATTATTCTGAGAATATTACTTTTTTGATTAATAGTAAAAAAATACAGCTTCTTAGATAAAAAATTTGTTGTTTTTTACTTAATTATAAATGTTAAATAAAATTATAAACATGTTTTAAGGTAATATTAAATTAATATTAAATCTTTTAATACAATTTAATACATTATAATCTATTTCACTTTGAAATTGAATATAAATCCTTTAGATAACATTTTAAAAGTTTTCTACTTAGAGTACTTATTATCTCGTCTCATCTACGTTATTAACCATAATTATAATTTTTGTGCCTCAAAAAGTTAAATTTATAAAAATTGACAAATAATATTGTATCCCATATAATATTTATTTTCTAATATGAACATGTTAATTACTGACCAAAATGATTAGTAATAGTGATTAAAATTGATAACAGCAATTAAGTCCAAATAATGCATAATAAGGTCTAATTATTACAATTACGTGCTAAAGCGATCTATCTACTTGTCTAAAACTCAATCTATGTCCCTGTTTCAGCCATAAATCTTCCATTATTGAGTTTTGTTTTTGTTTTGGTATCAAATTTGTTATGTAAGAACATGCATACGCATAAATTGTTTCTAAAAATTCCAAGTGAGTCTTTTTCCTTCCCTATAAAAAGCTAACACCTCTCCCACTTCCACACACTACATAAAACTCATATGTTCGGAATCTAACAACCCAATTCACTTCCTATAAATCCTCCCTTACTCCTAGATGATTTTGAAGGACCCCAGGTCACCCTGAGAGGGGGGGTGAATCATGGTGTCAATATAACAACCCATACATTACATACATTGTTCATACTTAAGAATTGAAGTATATTTTTTACAATATATAACAAAACCCTGCTAGGACCGTATAGGTATAGTGTCTTTAGAAATTGGGAAACATAAACAACTAGTTCATAAACCAAATACGTTGTCTCCGGTTTATTTGACCATATCTATATTCCTTTGTGGCATATCATATTTAATACCCTTTTTATTGACCTAGGGAGAAACCATAAAAAGGGTGATCTAAAATTCTCAGTAAGGGTAAACAAATGAAATGTCAATCATATCATATTCGAATGATCATAATGTTTGAAAATCTTATACTGCATAAGAGGTCATAATATCAGGTCATGGGATAAATCATAAAACTGAAATGTAATCCCAATAATCAAAACATAAGACATGAAACTTTGTTTCATACACACATAATCATATAAAATCATTTCATATTTGTTATAAATCATTACCAAGACCATCTTAGTGGACAATGTCCATTACTTTACTGAGTTCACTCCTTATTTCAGTCCTGTATCAGTAGACGAGATTATCATGTTGTTCCAGCCATGTCTATCTCATGAGATAAAAATATTTAAAAAATCAATTGGAGGGATATATAGGTCACACCCATCTCATAATGAAACTATTCTTATGTGTCCCACAAATTCATAAATCAAACATCATAGCATAACCCATGTAATAAAATTAGATTCTTGAGCATCATTCCATCGTAAGATAAAAGGACTTAATAAAAATAATTCCATAAGAACATAATCAAATCAATGTAATAATAGAGATATAAACATAACCTTATATCATCTTATATTGAAAATAATTTTGATAAAACACTTGAACTTAGTTCTTGAGGAAAATATCATTTCCTCATTAAAAAAAATTTCTTTTCAAAACATGTCCCAGAATTTTAAATAAATAGATGTTAATTGAAAATAAACTTGAAAAATGTAAAGTATTATTACTTGGAAATAATTTCCTACGAAAGCATAAAAATCTAATCATGCCATATAAGTTAAAAACACATTCTTCGCGTACTTTGGATGAAAAATTCAAAAAGCATCTCATACTGAAAAAAACAATAGATTCTTTTCATTTCTTATACGTAAAACTCATCAATAGGTAAAATTGGGTTAAAATAATTTTAGGAAGATAAAAATAATATTATATATTGGGGAAACATTTATGTGGATGATAAATATGTACTAGTAAATACTGACGTTTAAAGAATCTCTGATAAAAAAATTGATATTTGATGATTTTCACTTACCTTAGGTCTGATATGCTTTGTACGTATCCAAACCTCCTGTATAATGATTTAAATAATATCATTGAATTATTCCAAAATTATAGTCATTGTTATGATATCATATATGGTTATATTCTTATCTGTTTATTACTAATATTTCATTGTAACTAGTTAATCGGGTGTTAACTCCTTTATATTCTTATGCATGTTTTTACAAATAAATTATTATTCCTCTATTTAGGTTATAGATATATCATTTTAATAATGGTATTATTATAATATATATCATATTTATTCAGTAAATTCATTTATATAATCATTATTCAATGAAGGTCAGGTAGAATGAATCACATCACATTGTGGAGAGGGTAGACCGTATGTACGCATGAGTGATGATATTATTCCCATAATTGTTGAATTGTTTTGGATTTTAGGGTTTATAATATTTCATAATAAATATCAATTTATAAAAAATCATATATATTAATTTATTCTGCAATTATACCCAAAAGGTATGTTGGTGATGAAAAAAAGATTACACCATAGTGCAGAGAAGGTATTTCGTACTTACTCCCCCACGGTGATTTCATTTTTTATAGGAATGTTCAAAGCTTAAATAGGGTTTATTCATATTTATAATAACAAATCAGTATATGAGTGATAATAATGTTTTTAATTTATAATAAAACAAATAAATATGATGAATTATATGACGAAATAAATTTGAATGAATCAGTATAAGATATTTCCTCTTCCTAGAAGTGCCTCCTTTAAACTTCCTCTTTCGGCACTAGATTTGGTCTTTTGAGAAGACCAGCACCACTGTAATGTAACTACAGAGGTTGATGAGAGGAATTCGAGGGGGTTGGCTGAACTTGAAGGCTCAAAATTGAGTGAAGAGGAGAGGGAAGTGGTTCCCTTTTATAAGAGAGGAGAGGGTCACTTTAAAAAACCTCAAAAATATTAATTTATAATAAAAACCCACCACACATAAAAACCTCCAAAATGAATCAAAATTGAAGATGAGATGAGATAGGGTTGTAATTTAATCATCCAATAAAATGTAGTCATGTTTTGATTTTATTTTAAACCATATCATTTTGATTTATCCTTATTTAATCTATTTAATTTTATTTGTGGTAATAATGTCATAAATTTTAAGTGCTTGTAAATACTTACTTATGTGCTGTTAATTGTACATAATTGAATGATTTATGACATTTTATACCATATAAATTTTAATTTTTCATTTTTAAATATTTTTGTGATTTTTGAACAATTTAATAATATGTTATTATTATAAAATATCATGTGTCAATTTTTTTACAATTCATTAATTTGAATTTAAATAAAATCCACACAGAAGATATTTTCAAAAAAGAATATTTAATAGATTATTAAAAAGTACATAAATCAAAAAACATTGTGAAGAACATTAATTATATCATGTAATATTTATTTTAATATTTTTTAAACAATTTTTTTATTTCTCTTGATAAAATAATAACTACAAAATTTTTATTATAATTATTTAACCTACTTATTTGATGAATAAAAAATATAAATAAAATA
The DNA here is from genome assembly GCA_963277665.1 of Viscum album. NCBI lineage: Eukaryota > Viridiplantae > Streptophyta > Magnoliopsida > Santalales > Viscaceae > Viscum > Viscum album. The sequence continues at coordinate 186,372,192 of OY728150.1, forward strand.
CTATGATGAATAAAATCTAATATATTTCATAATAATACGTTTAGTCAATTTTATCTTCTAAAAAAGAAACTTTTAAAATCATAAATTTCTTAAATTCTGAAGGTCACAATTTTGACATCATTCAAAAGAAAAAAATATAATTTTCATAATAACTATTATAAGTCTCCAAATGGTCCAAAAGTATACCCTTGGATGATTATGGTTTAGATATACTCAACCAATAAGGTTTGGTCATGTTTTTGGTTCTTTTAATGGGTTTTATTATTTTAATAAAAACTATATTATTGATTTTTAACTAAATAAATAATTTATACATCATTAATGTATAAGATATTAATGCAATTATATATTCTGTAAAAATTATATATAAATTACTATGATAAAAAAAAATTTACCTTTCAAATGAGTATTTATAATCGAATTTATATTCTGTATGACCTTATATTAAAAATAATTTAATTATTAATTTTTGAGTGAGACATATTTCACTTTCCTTTATATAAAATAAATTAATTGTCTCAATCCTATCCAAGTGGGTTCCAATAGAAACCATCTCGACCCAAGTATGTTTTTCGATGAAATATAATCATCCAATTATAATAAGACAAGTGGTACATTAATTTTATAATTTTATTTTTACCGTTAATTACCCAATTTAACTGTAACTGTGATTAATAAAATTTAACGTAGTTACTATTCATAATGCCCAAAAATAAAAGTAGCCTATTGACATAATTTGGACCAACTAATTCAAAATATGGAATCCATTTTTCCAAATTAAAGACAATGAAGTTGTAGAAATTTAATTAAAAACTAATAAAGTTCTAAAAAAATGGGGGTTTGTTTAAAACATTGTGAACGATTGAAATAATTTTACCAATTAATTCATTGTAAAATTATTTATAATGAGATAAGTTATATTAAATTGTAAAATTATATTATATTTATACTTTAAACCCATTATATATAATAATTTAACTCTATAATTTATGTCGTTGAAAAAAGTTGTTTTTAATTTAAATTTAGCGTATTTTTACTTTTCATCAAATTTTGATGTTTATTAGAAAAAAATCAGAATTTTAACCAAAGTAAATTTTTATAACCCGATTCTAAAGAAAATGAAGACATTATAATATTAAAATTATTAATGTGCCTAAATCAGAAATTAAAAATGATTTTCCGATAATAGGGTGAAAACATACTTTTAATATCTATTTGATGAATATAAAAAATATCATTTTAATTATAAAACATACATAGCTATTAAATTTCATTCACTCAAATAACTAATATGACATATAATTGATTTAAATTCATAATAGATTTTTAAAATTTAGAAATATTTATTCCCACTAACTTAATGGTTAGGTTATAACAGAAATTTTATAATAAGGGCATCTCACTGTTTGATTAAACTAATTATTGCATGAAAAAAAAGCTACTAGAGAATAAAAATTATTTAAATATTTCATAAAAAAACATGGGAGTTACATTCTATCCCCATTAAACTGAATTTCTACCTCCAAATTCATCACATGGAAATAAACAGATGAGGATATCTATCCCTCATCATATCCACAAGTTCCCATGTAGCTTCTTCTAATTGGTGGTTCCTCCATAAAAAAATAACCAATAGAGTGGTCCTATTTCATTGAACTTTTTTTCTATGATCCTGGATCTCTATCAGGTTTTCTTCATAAGAATGATATGTAGGACCCCAGGACACCCTGAGAGGGGAGGAGTGAATCAGGGTGTCAACTTTTTCTTTTAAAACCAAGGATCTTATTTCCACATTGGTAGGAACTGATTAAACCTATATGATGGATATGATCAATAATGAAACATTCACAAGAAAAGAGATGACACAATAATTTTTACTTGGTTTACCACTAAGGGTTACGTCCAAGGAGAATACGCTGAAAAGTTATTGGCCTTACCAAATTACACTATTCTTCAGTAGATGTAAAATATAAAACATTCAGGCACATACCTTTTGTCCCGGGCTCACTGCCTTTACAAAATTTTAGGGGTCGCTCACTGCGTCCCTTGGGACACTCCCATTGGCTCCCCCTGGTTCACTTCCTTTAGTGTAGTCCCACTCAGTTTATAGACATGAAGTTCTCTTCAATAGATTTTCATTGTAGTCTTTGTCTCTACTTATCACGAGACTCTGCTTGTATCAATGTCCGGAAATGATGCACATGTACACACTAAACCAATAAACCAGAACACAAGAACGAGCAAATAAGTTTCTCTAACAATTGTGAGCAACTCCAACCCTTTGCGCGCAAATCCTCACTATTTTATGCAAAATTTCCTTTTCGCGCAGAAAAATATTTAGCGCAAAAAAACCTTTTTTCCCACCAGAATATTTTATGTGCTACCTCAAATTTTACGCGCAACTTTTCCGTTTTCGCGCATCCCGGAATTTTTCGCACAATCTTGAATATTTCTCGCAATCCCCTTTACACGATCCTTTTACGCACATCAGACCTCGGATCTTCTTTAAGTCTTCAACCGTACGGAATGAGTGTGGTCACCTCATATTTATAGGTGTCTGAGAACCCCACGCGCAAAATCCCCTGTGGCGTGTAAAACTTCTCATCTGGAGCATAATGTTTCACGGTGGTATCATTTTTGTACACATTTCCAGATTTTTCACATAACCTATTATTTTTCCATTTTTCGACGTTCTGCTTTCGAAACACTATTTGTGTGATATCCCTCGATCCTCTATTTCACGCACCACACTGTTTTTCATGAAAACCTGCTGTTTTCGCACAAACCTGCTATTTTTTGCGCATCCCTTGATTTTTCATTCACACCTCCCGATATTCTTCACACCACTTCCTCATTGCATTTTTCTGACAACATGTGTCCTAATTTTCTAATTTTGAGGCCCACAAAATTGGAAAACACTGGGAAACAATGCCACCTTCAATACTGTTGTCTCCTTGAACTATATGATCACTTTTCTGGAACACATTCTGAACTTCCACTAATAATTGACATCAAACACAACCCATACTCCAATTCTTTCATTGAACTGACATGGTTCCAAAAATGTCTTTCTCTAGTGGTAAAATCTTTTAGCATAATACATGTGAAATACAGGGAATGTACATTCTTAGGAAGGATACAAGGAACACATCATGAACTTGACAGAGATTCGGTGAATGTTCCAATCGTTAATCCAACTTCCCAACACAATCCAGAATCTGAAAAAGGCTGATATACCTAGGGATCAGCGTTCCCTTCTTTCAAAATCTCATTACTCTATTCTAGGGAGATATTCGTAAGAACACCTAATCTCCAAATTCAATCTCTAGGTCTTTTTTTTATTGTCAGAATAACCTTTTTGTCAACTCTGAGCTGCTCTTATATGTTGTTGAATAGATCATACCTTTTCTGCAATTTCATCAACAAGATCAGGTCATAATAGCTTTCATTCCCCAACTTCATCCGATCAATTTGGGGTTATGCACTTCTTTCCATAGAGGGCTTCATAAGGATCCATCTAAATAATAGAGTGAAAGCTATTATTGTATGAAAATTCCACCAATGGTAGGTGTCGATCCCAACAAACTTTTAAATCCATTGAGAAATATCTCAACATGCCTTCTAGAGTTTGAATTATCCTTTTAGACTAACAATCTCTCTGACCATGATAAGCCATGTTGAAACTCGACTCTGTATATAGAGCATGCTGAAGGCTTCACTAGATCATTGAGGTAAACCTCGGATCCCGATCAGATAGAATAGAAAGCGATACTTCATTCAATCTTACCGCTTCTTTTACATATATCCTAGAAAGATGATCAAGAGAGAAATATTCTCTAATAGCAATGAAGTGTGCCTACTTCATAAGATGATAAACTACATCACAGATAGAATTTTTTCATTTTGGATGTTTTGAGATGTCCGGTGACAAATTCCAGAGTGACGTTTTCCCATTTCCTTTCTGGTATAGGTAATGGTTGCAACATCCCCTCAGACTTCTTTCTTTCAGCCTTAACTTGCTGACAAAACAATCATTGTGAGACATATTCAACAACTTCTCTATTCATTCCATCCCACCATAAGTACACTTTCAGGTCCCTATTCATCTACGTGCTTCTAAGGTGAAAAGAGAATGATGAACTATGAGCCCCATCCAATATTTCCTTCTTTAATTACGGTATGGGAGGAACACAAATCCGATTCTTGATCCTTAATATTTCATCACAATCAATGTTGAATTTATGAACATTTCTAACCATCTTTTCTAACTCCTCATCTTCCTTCTGTGCCTCTTTAATCGTCACATGTATAGATGTTTGAACATTCATTTGAGAAAGATAAGATTTATCCCCTTCCGTTATAATTTCAAGATCCATCCATTGAAAATCCATAAAAATTCGATCTTACATGATCCTCATCATGGATAAGATGGCATGGTCATGTCATATTAATGCATCTTCAACCTTGTTTTCTTTCCCTGGGTGGTAATGTATTGAGTAGTTGTAATCTTTAATCAACTCTAGCCATCTTCTTTGGAGAATATTCATCTCCTTTTGTGTGAAAGTATACTTTAATCTTTTATGGTCTATATAAATATCACACCTTTAACTATAAAGATAATACCTCCTTATTTTTAATGAAATTATTACCGCAGCTAACTCCAAATCATGAGTTGGGTAATTTTTCTAATGGTTTTTCCACTATCGTGAGGCATAACTTATCACCATATCATTTTTCCTGAGAGGACACCCCAATCGCTTCATGGATGCATCACTATAGATCACCAACCTTTCTCCAATACAAGGATGTAGAGAATAGGTGTACTTTCTAAACATCTTTTTAACTCCATGAAATTCTCTTCACACTCCTCCACCCAAATGAACATAACTCCTTTTCAAGTCAACCTGTTGAGTGGATTAGATAATCATGAAAAATCGTTCACAAAACATCGATAATATCCAATGAAACCAAGAAAACATTAGAATTCAGTAACTATTGTTGGTCTCGACCATCATTCAATAACTTCTGTTTTTTTTTGATCCACATATATCCCCTATCTTGAGATTAGGTGACCCAACAATGAAATCTTTTTAAGTGAAAATTCACATTTGGTAAATTTTACATAATGCAAAAACATTCTCAGCATCATTAATATAATTTTTATGTGCTCATCATGTTCTTCCTTTCTCATTGAATAGACCAGAATGTCATCTTTAAATACTATCTCAAACCGGTCAAGATCCTCTCTAAATACACTATTCATTAGATACATGAATATAGCAATAGAATTAGTAAGACCAAATGGAATCACTATAAATTCATAGTGTTCGTACATTGTACGGAATGTCGTCTTTTGTATATCCTTCTTTTTGACCCTTATTTGATGATACCAGGAATGAAGATCAATCTTTGAAAAGTATTGAGCTCCGTATAGTTGGTCAAATATATCATCAATGCATGGGAGAGGATATTTGTTCTTGATAGTGATATTTTTATGTTATCGATAATCAATGCAGAGTCTCATTGATCCATATTTCTTCCTAGAAAATAGAACATGTTCTCCCCAAGGTGATGAACTAGGGTATATGAGTCCCTTATCAAGATTCTCTTGGAGTTTCTTCTTCAATTCATGCAACTAAATTGGGGCCATTATATAAGGTGTCTTTGAAATTGGCATAGACCCCTGTATGAGTTCTATTGAAAACTCAACTTCACGATTTGGTGGAAGACTAGGAAATTCCTATGGAAAGTCATCATCAAACACCCATACAATGGGAATATTCTTAATCATGAGTTTCTCTCAAACCATTTGAGATAAATAACCTTAATTTATTGGAATCAATACCCATAATATGGAAGAAATTTTCACTGGATGGTTATAATCATCCTTGCATCGATTGTTGATCATAGATTGATCTGGAATATGAAATGGGACTTCCCTTATTTGGAAATAGATATGACATCAATATAAGGAAAACCAATCCATGCCAAGAATCATATAAAATTATTCAATAGGAATAATCACATGATTTTTAGGAAGCACCTTCCCACAATCATCAATTGGAGAAGAATTATTGACTTTTTATACAAAGGTTGATCCATTAAAAGTTGTCACAAATAAATCAACATTTAATTTATGAGGTAATATGAAGATACCCTTAGAAAATTTTTCTTAAATAATAGAGTGGGTGGATCCTGAATCAAATAAAACATTTGCTACTTTAGAGTGGATGATAAGTGCACCTTTCACAACTTTGTTATCGTACTCCACATCGCCTATAGAAATTGCATGTGACTTTCCATTGTCTTTGGCCTTAAGAGTTTATTGATGTCGATCATCATCAACAACCCTTGGATTAGGAAATTGGTTGACATAATGCCCCTTTTCCTTTCCCTTGTAACATTGATGTTTATGAGGTGTATTCTGTGTATCCTTTTCTCTGTTTTCATCATTAGGAATCTTTTTCCCATCACTATGGCATTCAATTTCTTGATGACCTTCTTTTCCACATTTAAAACTTTTAAATGTCTTGTTAAGACAATTCCCTCCATTTTTCTTTCCACACATTGATCATAATATAAAATTCATCTTTTTATTTCAGTGTGGTATTTATATTTTCCTTTGAATTCCATATTTCTCTTCTTATCAAACCCATATGACTGATGTGTAACTCCAATATCCATATCATCCTTGAGAGAACATCAGACAATTTCATTGTAGCTATTGAAGTCCCTTATGCCTAACACCCTTCGGATACTTGGTTTTAAGCCACTAAAGAATCGATCGATCTTACTCTCTGGTTGGATAATAATTCAGGAAGCGTACCTTGCAAGTCTTGTAAAATTTTCATCGTAGGTACCAACAGATTCATCATCCTTTTTCTTTAGTTCAAGAAACTCTTTCTCCATCTTTTTTAGAAGAATATGTGGGAATTACTTAATTAAAAATATGTTCTATAACTCATCCCATTACATGGACTCAATTTCATCTCTTTTCATTATATTCTTGATAAGATTCCACTATTGACCATCTTCACATTCCAAATGATATACTGCTAATATGATTTTATAATGTTCAGAACATTGTAGAACTGAAAATATCTTTTCATTGGTACTAATCCATTGTTAAGCCACTAATGGATCAGAAGACCTACTGAATGAAGGTGGACCCTTCCTCATGAATGATTCAATAGAATGATGCTCCTTTATTTTATCATTTTGAAGTCATGCATGATTCATAGCTTGAGAATGTTATGTGAGCATGGCTACAAGATTTTTAATTCCAACTCCCATAACGATTGGTTGCTCAGGGGGACAATCATTGCATTGCCCGTCGAATTCTGCATTAACATGGTTCCTTCGGGTTACAGCCATTGCCTAAAACAAAGAAGCATAGTGTGACAAAAACTAATTACAACAACAAAAACACATAATCAAAAATAAAATTTCCCAAATTAGGTCTTATCATAGGTTATTCATGTCCATTTCTAAAACAAAAGGATTATTTCCTATGCTTAGACATATCATTTGGGTTCTTTCCAAGGTGTTCAAATCCTAGTTTCCAAAGGATAACTATACCTTTCTCTTTGATACCAACTATAACAACCCATACAATATATACATTGTTAATAATCCATAATTGAATTATATTTATTACAACATATATCAAAACCATGAATGGAATATATGGGTATAGTGCCTTTAGAAACTGGGAAACATAAACAACTGGTTCATAAAACATCTACGTTGTCTCCCATTTATTTGATATAACTACACTCTTTTTTGGCATATCATATTTAATACCATTTTTACTGACCTAGGGAATGTAAACATAAAAAATGGTGAGCTCAAATTCTTAGTAAGGGTAAACAAATGAAATGTATATAATATCGTATTCTTAAGATAATAACGTTTGAAAATATTATACTGCATAAGAGGTCATAATATCCTTGCATGGGATAATTCATAGAACTAGAATGTAATACAAATCATCATAAAATAAGTCCTGAAACATTGTGTCATACACACAAAATCATAGAAAATCATTTCATATTAGTCATGGTTCATTTCCAAGTCCATCGTAGAGGAAAATATCCATTACTGAACTGAGTTAACTCCTCGTTCCAGTCCTTTATCACTGAACTGTATTAACATTTCGTTCCATCCATGTCTATATCATGAGATAAAAATATTTACCCAATGCATTATTGGGATATATTGGTCCCAAGAATCTCATAATGAAACAATTCTTATGTGTTCCACATAATCATAAATCATACATCATTGCATAACCCATGTAAAAAAATTGGATTCCTAAACATCATTCCATCATAATATAAAAGGACTTTATAAAAATAATTACATCATAACATAATAAAATCAATGTAATAATTGTAATATAAACATAACCCAATATCATCTTTGATGGAAACTAATTTTGATGAAACCCTTGAACATAATTCTTGATCAGAATATCCTTTCTTCATCAAAAACATTTTATTTTCTCAACATGTCACACAATTTTAAAATAAAGGATGTTAATTGAAAATAAACATTTAAACATGTAAAGGAAGAATACATGTAAATTATTTCCTATGAAATCATAAAAATCCGCTCATGCCGTATATGTTAAAAAACATCAATCTTGTACTTTGTCCAATAAAGTCAAAAGGTGTCTCGTACTAAAAACGACAAAAGATTTTTTTCATTTCATTTACTAAAAACTCATAAATATGTAGAATTGGATTTAAAAAACATTATGAGGATAAAAATAATATTAAATATTGAGGAAAAATGGATTTGGATGATAAATAAGCCCCAGTAAATACTGATGTATAAACAATCACTGATAAAAATTGAGAATGCGAGATTTTCCCACACCATAGGTCCGATATGTTTTGTACGTATCTGAACCTCATGTATAAAGATTTAAATAATGACATTGACTTATTTTATAATTATATTCATTTTAATGTTATCATATATGGTCATATTCATATATGTTCTTTCGTAACATTTCATTGTAAATCGTTATTCGGGTGTTATTTGCATTATATTCTTATGCATGTTTTGTCAAATAAATTTTTATTCATTTTTTAGGTAATAGATATATCATTTAAATAATTTTATTAATATAATATATATCATATTTATTCATTGAATTCATTTATATAATCATTCTTTAATGAAAATCATGTAGAACGAATCACATCACATCATCTAGAGGTAGGTCGTATTACGGACGAGCGATGATATCATTCCCATTATTTTGGAATTGTATGGAATTTTATAATGTATAATATGTCAGAATCAATATAACTTTAAAATAATAATATATTGTAATTTCTTCCATCATTATACCCATCCAAGTATGACAGTGATGAAAAAAAGATTACACCACGGCGTGGAGACGGTATTCCATACTTACGCACGCACGATGATTTTATTTTTCATAGGATGGACATAATGTGGAATGGTGTTGTTTAATATTTATAATTACATATAATTATATTAGTGTTACTGATATTATTACTTTTCAATTAAACAACTAAAGAAGTGGATGTATAAGAAGAAATAAATTTTAAAAAATCGGTAGAAGATATTACATCTTACTCAAACTGCCTCCTTTAAACATCCTCTTTGGGCACTGGAGATGGTCTTTTGAGAATACTTGCACCTATATAATTTAACTAGAGAGGTTTATAAGAGGAATTTGTAGGGTTGTTTATGCATTAATGCTCAAAATTTAGTGAAGAGGAGAGGGAATGTGTGCCCTTTTATAAGAGAGGAGAGGGGCACTTTTGGAAACCACAAAAATATTCATTTATAATAAAACATAATCCCACATAAAAACCTCCAAAATGACTCAACATCTAAGATGAGATGAGATAGGGTTTTAGTCTAATCAACCACTAAAATTTAGACTTGTTTTTATTTTATTTTAAACCCTGTCATTTTGATTTATCATTTTTTAATCTATTTAATTTTATCTGTGGTAATAAGGATATAAATTTTAAATGGTTATAAATAATTATTTATGTGTTTTTAATTGTTCATAATTTGATAATTAATGACATGGGAGGCCATATCAATTTTAATTTGTGATTTTTAAAAAAAATTGTAATTTTTAATCAATTTAATAATATGTCATTTTCATAAAATATCAATAGTGTCAATTTTGACACAATTCATTTATTTGAATTTAAATAAAATTCAAACAAGAGATATTTTTGAAAGAAAATATTTAGTAGATTCCTAACAAGTCATATTTATCAAAACAATTCTTGGATAACATTGATTATATCATATAATATTTATTTTTATATTTTTAAAACAATTTATTTGATATTTCTCTTGAAAAAATAATTACAACAACATTTTTTTATAATTATTTAATCAAATTATATTTTGAATAAAAATTATAAATAAAATATTATGATGAATAAAAATCTAATAGATTTCACAGTAATACTTTTAGGCGATTTTAGCTTCTAAAAAACCATCTTTTAAAATGTTATATTTATTAAATTATGTAGGTGAAAATTTTGACATCATTTAAAATAAAGAATATAAGTGTCATATTCACTTTTTTAGGGCTCCCAATGGTCCACAAGTAGAACATTGGATGGTTATGGTTTATAAATACTCGACCAATAAGATTTATTCAAGTGTTTGGTCCTTTTAATTGGTATTATTATTTTAATAAAAACTATATTAATGATTTTCAATAAATAAATAATTTTTGCATCATTAATGTATAAGCTATTAAGGAAATTATATATTATATCAAAATTAAAACTAAATTTCCATGATAAAGAAAAACATTTTATCTTTCAAATGAGTATTTATAATCGAATTTATATTCTCTATAACCCTATATTAAAAATAATTTAATTATTAATGTTTGAGTGAGACATATTTCACTTTCCTTTAAATTAAATAAATTAATTTTATCAATCTCCTCCAAGTGGTTTCCAATAGATACCATTTCGACCCAAGTATGTTTTTGGATGAAATATAATCATCCAATTATATTAAGACAAGTGTTAGGTTATTTTTATAATATTATTTTTACCCTTAATTACCTGATTTACCTTTAACTATGCTAAATAAAATTTACCGTTCTTACTATTCATAAAGTACAAAATTAACAGTTGTCTATTGACATAATTTGGACCAACTGATTCCAAATATGGAATCAATTTTTCTACATTCATGACATATAAGTTGCAGAAATATAATTTAAAATTAATCATGTTGTCGAAAAAAATGGGTTTTGGTTTAAAACATTGCAAAAGAATGAAATGATTTTATCTATGAATTCATTGTAAAATTAACGAAAGTGACACAAATTATATTAAATAGTAAAAAACATAATCTATTTATACTTTAAAACAATTCAATATTATAATTTAACTATATAAATTATCTCAATGAAAAAAGATTTTTTCAATTAAAATTTAGCATATTATTACTATTCATCAAATTATGAAGTTTATCAGAAAAATATCATAATTTTAACCAAAGTAAATTTTTATATCTGCTTCTAAAGAAAAGGTTTGCATTGTAATATTAATATTATTAATGTTCCTAAATCTTAAATTATAAAAAAAATTCTATTAAAAGGTGGAAAAAAATTCTTTTAATATCTATTTAATAAATATCAAAAATATCATTTTAATTATACAACATAAATATCTAGTTAATTTTATTCACTCAAATAACAAATATGAAATATAATTTATTTAAATTAATCAAATATTTTTAAAAGTTAGTTATACTTATTTCCTCTAAAATAACGTCTATGTTATAACAAAGATTTTATATTAATGGCATCTCACAGTTTTTCTAATCAAACTATTGCGTGTAAAACAAGCTACTGATGAATAAAAATTATTTAAATATTTCATAAAACACATGGGCGTTACAGTCATCCTTTTCCCCTATTTATTGGATCTTGTTCCCATGTTGGTAGGAACTTAATTAAACCTGAATGATGGATATTTGAATTAATTAGAACATTCACATGCAAAAGGAAAACACATCACATTTATTTGGTTCACCACTAAGCTCTACGTCCAATGTGCATTCACCGACAGGTTTCCAGTCATACCTAATTCCACAAATCATTAAAATTTGAGGATTACATGGATCGGGTACATTAACTCTCTTCTAGGCACACATCCTTTACAAAAGTTCAAGGATATCTCACTACTTCCAACAGATCACATCAGTTGACTCCCCTTGGCTCACTGTCTTGAGGAGGTCACACTCAGTTTATGGATGTGCATGCCCCTTCAATAGATAGGGGTGAAAGTCTTTGTCACCTGTTCAACATGAGACATTTCTTGCATCGAGGTCCAGAGTTGATGCTCTCAAATGTTCAATATTCTTCTTTAGTGCAACATCCATTTTTAATAAGACTTTTTTTCCTTCTTGGCAAGAATAAAAAAACGATTATTAAAACACTGAAAAATAGCTCACAAGGCATCATCAGAATCAACACATATTATTCTATAAAATATGTGATCATGCATGTGACAATATAGATGTTCTATTCCTCTTCATGTCATTAGACATGTGCAGCCTCAGTTTAGGATTCTTCTCTTCAATGTATTCTCATATGCATGTGCATGCATTAATACATGCACTTCCTCTTCTACACTCTTTCGTGAAGCCCCAAAATGGATATGGTTCTGTTAATCAAAAATGTGACAACCTTTCCACTTCTATTTCTTTTCTAATCATACCACTAGTTTCTAATGTTCTTACACCTTATGTATATACATCTTAAAATCATGTATAGGAATATATACTTTCATTTCCCATCATCATGCACAATTATCCTCTTCCCTTCCTCAAAACACACTTGTGAACTTTGATTTTCTTAAATTTATATGAATTTGATTTTATTGAAACATCAATGTGTGAATTTTTGTATGGAATAGTGTTTCTTATTTTCCTTTTACACACCATAGGTATAGAGTTATTTTATACAAAAGTGTGCTTCTCTCCTCTACAAACTAGGATGATTTTTGGCCCATCCATGCACAAGGGATGTGCGGGATTCCTTCGCACACATAGTGAAAAAATCATTTTACTTACCAAGTGGTACTTGATTCTACTGGTTCACGGTAACAATCCTCCTATTCAGAACTAAGAAGGTATATGGTACCATTTCCTCACAAAACTAGAATGGATCGAGGGAACTCCATTTATTATCCAAGAACATTTTTGCTGATCTCCTACATTGTATACTGAAGTGGTACATTGTTCACTTATTAGCGAACCACAGTGGTACGTGATACATCTCTTCACAAACCGGAATGGTATGTGGCTCTTCCATTCGTCATGAACTAGAATGGTATGTGGTTCTCATCACAGTCCCAAAATGGTTTATGGATTGTGCATGCCCCATTCGGATTGGATTAATGAAGAGACTTGGTTTCTCAAACATAGGAGCTCTCGATGGCTTGGGAGCAGTTGAGAATTCTTAAATTAGTGGGTCTCTTTTTTTAAGTATTGATCAGATATTTCCACGTAAAAAATCCTCACGGTATTCTATTAAAGATTTTTCATTGATTAAATGAAATCTTTTGTTCTTTAATACCATCAAACATGTGTGGAGATATGCTGTATATCTTGGATGTTTCTTTTTTCAAATTTTTCGACTTCTCGCTGATCATTCATACATTCAAGATGGAATGTATCACTTTTTGAGTCCCTTCTCTAATCTACGTGGCCTCGGAAACTTCTTTTTCCATGGTCATTTCATTATTCATTGTTTTAAATGCATGCATGTAAATGTAATTACATGCATGTGATCATAGCATCTAGATGATCATTGTGGGCTTGAACTTAGAACAATTGATGACTGATCTTGTGAGATCACTGTTTAGCTCGAACACTAGTTTGTGGGAGCATGGGAGTGTCCAGAGGATGAAGACATCCTCGATGGTGAGGTCAGATGATGTTGGTTGAATCCCAAACCATGTGATCAAATGGGAGACATTGATTAGAACACATGATGCAGGATGCATCATGCAATTGAGATCGGTCACGAGATCAGATGGATTGGGCGGATCACGTTACTCTTTTTAAAATTTCATTCCACATCGACACCTTGTGATGTTTTCTCACAGTTTATCAATCATGCCACAGTAATAGTGGCCCAAAATTCTCCTCCTCCCACCATGATACCACCCCATACTGTGTTCACCCTGCAGGAACACACATAGTGCCCTCTCTTCTCCTTAGGCATGCTCCTAGCAACCACAATACACGAGATCACCACCGTGTGACACCTGTGGGATTATATACATCTTGTGCACACCCTTCCTCATACGGGGATGTCCTTGAGTGCTTCCCTCGAGTGTGGTTAACCCATCATGTTCCACATGTTCTTGATATGAGGACATTGGATGGCCTCCATTTATGAAACCTACATTTTGGTGAAGGCATATAAATAAAATAACTACTTAGTGTAAAACTAAGTGTTTACAAATACAAAATTCCAACCCACCATTCCCAACCTCCTCCATAACCCCTTCTTCTCCTTTTCATTTACTCCAACCAAAAGACACTCCCACCATCCATAATTTTTATAGACATTGAATCACTCCTAATACCCATAAATGAAACTTTAGATCATTATCAACAAACATTTGGATTTCATTCTCCATTTTACAGTGGAGAGTTCCTTCCATTATTTTGATCATCATTGACATCCTATTAACTCACTCACAACAAATGGAATCTTCACATACTTAGTGGTCCCAAAAATCTTCCCCTATATGTTTTTGGAAATTATTCATCATTCTATAAAATGATCATGTAAATTTCAAAATGAGGGTCTACTATATACTCTATCCCTTTCACTTATTTACATTCATTTCACATTCTCTCCCCTAATTGACAAGAAAAACATTGTTTGTGTATCAATTTTTGATATAGAAAACATGAGTATTTTATATAGACAGCAAAGTTTCCCACTATCCTCTGATCATGATACCCCATGTGTTGAGAACTCATGTACATGTCTTCAAGACCCTTCACAATATTCTTATGTTACTGATTGATTTCGTTACTCCCCCTTTTTAAAATAATTCTTTTAAGTAACCAAGGATGAGAGATTGAGAAATGTCATACACTTTACAATGACATGATCTTCAAACAATCTTTAGAGTAATTGAATTTGATACCAACTAAAGTTGATACTTCTTGATATAATAACTCTGACTGGTTCTCCATGTGTCTCCCCTCAAGGGAACACTTATAATGTTATCCCCCCTAAGTGCTTTCATCAACTTCAATTCCATTTATGATTAGTATAATACACAATGTGTTAATGGATTAAGGTAGATCCTCTTTGCTTCCTTAACATAAGATGGAAGGCTGAGATGATTTTCTCAACCAAGATTATCTGTTTAATCCACTCCTCACACTTGCAGATTTAATCTTCATTTATGAAATTGGTTGTGAGGATCTAAATATTTCGTCCATTTCTTTGTGTGTGAGTCTTGTTTCTTCAAGATAATTCAAGGCACTCGAATCTCTGGGTGAAACATTCATCTTTTTGAAGAATTCTTCTTTGGATAGAATAAATACACAACAATTTTTAACTGTGTGACCAGCCCTATTGCACCACACACACATGAATTTTCTATCATCATGTTGAATCTTCTTATTTCATGTTACACTAGTCTTACCCTATACATCTCCTTTCATTCTCGTTCATTCCAAATCATCAGGCCAGATAACCAATATTCCTTTGTGAACAGTGGTAGTATGTTTGGATTTTCCAATTGGAATCTTGAGAGTGTCATCATTTTTAGAAATTATTTTGGATGTAGCACTCTTCAACATCTTGAATTTCGAATCCAAGGTCTTCTCACCTTTCAATATTGGAGTCATCCTAAGAGAATTTTCATTGTAAATATTCTTTTGATTTCAAACCACAGTAGCTTCTTATTTATTAGATGGATTCTATGGTACTCTATTCTTATTAGCTCTGGATTTGTGTTGAGATAAGAATGCTCAATTCTTGTGACCAATAATATTGCATACATCACAAATTTTGTCTTTCATTCCAAATCTGCTTGCAGTATACCAATGCATCAAGATCGGTCAATGTTGCTTCTTCTTCTCTAGATTTCTCCCTTTTGACATAGGTTTTCTCTGTGCTTTTTCATTTAATGGATTGTACCAACAATCCAATTCACAGTTCCAAAATCTGTTGAAGAAGAACCATTGACCCACAAATCACACCTTCTTGATATCTTCAGTATAATGATGTTGGATTTCTTCTTAATGTGTAGTTCTCTATCGGGGGAACCATCTTCATGCATTATATTATTGTCCACTCTAGAAATGGTGGTAGGTTTCTTCTCATCACCATTACTTATCCTGACTTGTTTAGAATTTTTCTTCCAACCTGCAATTTTAGTATAAATATATTTTGAAACAATTGTAACAGTTGTTCTGGATGGTAACTTCACTTTATCACATGCTTTTGATAGATCAATGAGTGATGTTATGATCTTCTTATCACATGTTTGAGGTCTTTTGGCTATAGAATCCTCCAGTGAGCATTGAATAATAGCCGAAACTGTTTCATTATTTTTGGAAGTATCAATATGTGTCTTCTCAGGATTGGTCAATAGGGATTCTAATTTAAGACATTCCATATTGAGGACTATATAATAATATTCAATTAGGATCATCTTCTCATCACAAGCCTTTTTCAATATTTCAACCCCATCTTCAAGCAACTTGAATTTGGTTTGTAAAAACGATTCATGTTCCTTGATTATCATGGATGTTTCTTTCAAATATAGAACATTGTTTATAGTTCTATTTTTCATCTCATATTTAAATGTGTGGATATTTTATTCTGGTTTTTTATTGACTCCCTCATTCCCTTCAAAATATTCAATTTGTCTGAAATGCTTATAACATTGTGAAACATTCTTTTCTAATCCTTCCTCAATATTATTAGCCTCTCTTCCCAATTGGGTGATCTCATCCTGCATACAGTGAAATATTCTACAAATCGCACAACGATTTATTCAAGAATATCATGAAGATAGGTTATTATTTTCTTATGATTACCTACAAATGAGATATAAGTGACTTCCATTTCTCTATAGAGACCTGAGCCCCTTCTATTTACATACCAAGACAGATATTTCTTCATTATTGGAAGGTCATGGAGAACCAAACACTGCAATTTCATTGCACATGAGACACTTCTTCAACTAATTCTTCTCTTTCTTTTTCCTGTTCATCGTGGTCATGTTAGGTATAGATTTTTTCTCGGGTATAACTGATCATTCATCGTGATTACACTTCATTATTGACAGAGTAAAAAAACACAAATACTCTACTAAATATAATTCTTGAAGAGTATCAAACATATGTAAATCTTTTCCCTCTGATGCGAAATGAAGGACCCTAGGTCACCCTGGGGGGTGAATATGGGTGTCAACTTTTTCTTCTATTTATTAGATCATGTTACCATTTTGGTTGGAACATAATTAAATATTTATGATGGATATGTGTAGAAATTAAAACATTCACATACAGAACGAAAACATAATTCTTTTACATGGATTGGCATTATGGGCTATGTCCAAGGCGCATACGCCAATAGGTTATCGATGACACCTAATTCAACTAATTTTCAAAAGGATTGGATTACATGGTTTAGGTACAGTCACTCTGTCCTAGACAAACTACCTTTTCAAAAGTTCAGTGATATCTCTCAGCATCCCTCAGATCACTTCCATTGACTCCCCTAGGCTAGCTATCTTGGAGAGGTAACACTCAGTTTATGGATGTGTAGGCCCCATAAATGGATAGGATTGAATGTTGTTGACTCCTATTCACTATGAGACTTTTCATGCATGGATGTCCAAATTTTATGCTCTTTAATGTTCAATATTAATCTATTTTGCAACAAATTGATTTAATATGACTTTTTATTCTTCTTCTCCAGAATCAAAATTTCATTTGTGATTTTTCCAACACTGAAAAATAGCTCAAAAAGGAATCATTATAATCAACACTTATTATTCCATGTAATCATGTGACCATGATTGTGAAAATATAAATGTTCTCTTACTCTTTACTTCTTTATAAATGTGCAACCTTGGTTTAGGATGCTTCTCTTTAAAGTATTCTCATATTCAAGTGCGTGCATGAATACATGAAGTTCCTCTTCTACTCTCCAGTATGATGCACCAAAATGGATATGGTCCTCTTAAGCACAAACATAATTTCCTTTCCATTTATCATTTTATTTCTTTTCTAACCACTTTGTTTAGATGTACTTACACATTATGTATGGGATTCTCCAAATCATGCATAAAAATATATAAATGAATTTCCCATCATAATGCACAGTATTCCATATCATGTCCCCAATACACACTTGTTCACTTTTATTTTCTTATATTTATATGAATTTTATTTCATTTAAACATTAATGTGTGCACTTTTGGTATTACATGAGGTTTTTGTTTTATTTTTAAACACTATAGGTATAAAGTTATTTTATGCCCATGTTTTCATGTCTCCTCCATGAACAAGGATGGTCCAAAACCACTCATTGCTCAAGGTATGTGTAGGCTTCCTTCACACACGATGTGCATACCTCTTTAGCATACCAAGTGGTGCACAGTTCTATTGGATCATGGGAAGACTCCTCCTTTACATAAAAAATACGGTATGTCATACATTTTCCTCATGAGCCTAGAATAGTTCATGGGGACTCCAATCATGATCTAAGAACAGTTCGTGGCTCTCCTTCCTCGTGTACCGAATAAGTACGTGATTAAATTCATATCCAACCATAGTGGGTCGTGAATATTATCTTCATAAAATGGAATGGTATGTGCATCTTCTCTTCCTCATGAACCAGAATGGTAAATGGTTCTCTTCAAAAACCCAAAATAGTTTTTTGATTAGGATTTCCCCTTTTAGATTGGAAGAATGGAGATACTTTTTTTCTCAAAAATAGGAGATCACGATGGCTTAGGACCATTATACACTTCTCGAATTGGTGGGTCATTTTTTATAAGAATATATCATATCTTTCTGTATCCAAAATCCAAAAAATACTCTCTTCAATAATCTGATTGGAAAAAATGAGATCTTTGATTCGTAAATACCTTCATATCTACGTAGAGATATGCCACATATAAGGGATTCTTTCCTTTTCAAGCTTGTGGCCTCCTCGCTGAAAATTCATTCATCCAAGATGGCATGTATAACTTTTTGAATCACTACTCGAATCCATGTGACCTTGTAAACTTCATTTTTTCAATCATTCACTATTTATTCATTTCATTTGCATGTATGAAAATGTAATTACATGCATGTGATCATAGAATCCCATCAATCATTGTGGGATTTAACTGAGCTCAATTTATGAATGGAGTGGCAAGATCATCAATCATCTTGAACACTGGTTTGCGGTTTCATGCGCATGTATGGATTTTGAAGACAACCTCAGTGGTGTGATCAGATGATGCTAGTAAATCCCTAACCATGCGATCTAATAGAATACCATGATTAGAATTCAGGAGGTGGGATTTATCATGTGGTTTAGATCATTCGCAAGATCAGATGGATGACACAGATCACGTCCGTGTTTTTAAAATTCCCTCCCACATCGAAACTTTGTGTTTTTTCTCACGGATTATCAATCAAGATATGACAAACATAGCTCAGAATTGTCCTCCTCCATCCATGGAACCTCCCCATACTGTGTTCACCTTATATTTTTGCTCTTATTACCCACTCTTCCCCTCGGTCATGCACCTAGTTCCCATGCTACATGGGTTCACCACCATGTGGCACCAGTGGGCTTATACACAGCCCACACACAACATCCCTCTTGCGGGGCCAACCTTGAGGGATTCCCTCAATCATGGTTGATCCCTCAGGTCCAGCATGTGATTGAGGTGTGGACTTTGGCATGCCTCCATGTATTTTCCCTTTATTTTTGGTAAAGTCATAAAATAAAATAACTACTTAATGTAAAACTAAGTGTTTACAAATATAAATTTCCAATACACCATTCCAAACCTGCTCCACAACCTCTTCTTCACTTTTTCTATCACTCCTTATAAATAAGACTCCAACCATCCTTAATTTTTGAAGAAATTGTATCACTCCTGATACACATATATGAATCTTAGGATCAAGCACAACTAACATCTGGTTTCTATTCTCCATTTTAAATAGAAGAGTTCCTTCCATATTTTTGATCATCATTGACATTCATTGACACTCATCGACAACAAATGTAATCTTCACATACTATGTGGTCCCAACAAACATCCCTTTGGTAGAAGGAAATCTAATGAATCATTTTGGCCTATCCCAAAAGGTGTTACCCAATTAAAAGGTAACATCTTCTCTCATGTATTTTCTATTATTTTTCTTCTCAGTCTCATCCAAATCAAATTATTATATTAATATATAACAACCCCAGTATCATAAATATAAATGTATTTTTTATGTAAATGTATTGATGTACACTTTCACATACCTAAATCGAAGGGGTAACAAACATATTGTTTCCGTGTATGAAAAACTACTTCCTCACAAAATGATGATTGTTCATTTTTTTACCACCTATCATGGTATACATTGTGATGGAAAATATTTTTTATATATGATATATATGATATTTATAGATTATTTTTTATATAATTTTTATTTGGAACATACCTTTATGATTTCCATCATATGTAAATATGATAAATTCATATGAGAAGTGTGGACTACCTCCCCCTCAAAGCAATATGATTTGTTCATAAAGTATATGAGTTGTATTAAGGATTTTTCTAGTGAATATATATGATATCGTAAATAGAATTTATTAATTATATATATATATGAATTTATATATATATATTGTGTCTGTATTTTACTTTCATTCTCTCAACAAAAAAATTAAATAGGAATAGCGTTCATGCGTTTGTACAGCCTACCATATCCATGAACGGTGTATTATATTTCATATGTAGATACTATATAGATTATTATAACACAAATATAAGGTTTATCCATGATATTTATATCATTATTTACATTCTTCAATCATGATATATGTATAATTTCCAACAATATAACAAATTAACACTCATTTTTAAAAAGAGAATATTACTCGAAGTGAATCCTTAATATTGGATGGTTAACAAGTGGGTAATATAAGGTCATAAAAAATATATGGTATTAGATATAAGAATATAATTCTTTAAAATATTTATAATAAATTTATATTTATTATAATGTTGTTTTGAATGAGTACAGAGAGATTCAAGACACAAGGTATGGGATTTCATCTCACATTATTTTCCTATGAGACACAAGATATGTTCGCCACTCATTCCTTTTGTGTGTTGTAAGTAATCACCATTATTGTATTATATGTATCTTATTCCTAAATTTATGGGTATTAATTAATAATTTTTATGAAATTTCATTCATGGGGTGTATGTTTAAAAAGTTATGAAATTAGTAAAAATTACTTTTTATCAATTTTCCTTCTTTTAGACTCAGGTTCTATTATGAACATAAACTCTTTTTCAAGGTGTAAATATTTCCCATTTTAATGTTATATCATAAATATAAATATTTTATTGATTTCTATTCTTAATATGATTTCTATTTTCTACATGGAGAATATGGTCCCATTTTACCATGTTATAAGAGTTTATTGAGACAATCTCATCACTTTTCAATGTTGTTGACATTTATGCTTCCTTTAATGAATTATTATGTTCTATATATCAAGAAATTCATGTACTTTCTTATACTCTATTTATTGATTATGTATTCATGTAGTGGTACCATATTATATTCTGTGGTACGTAATATAGTTATTAATGTTTTTTTAATAATTCCCCACCATACCATCTATTTAGTTGGAAATCTATGATCCATCAAAACTATGTTTTCTAAAACTAGTTTCCAAGAATATTTGAATAATCTATTATGATCATTAAAAGATATTTTTATCCTTTTTTTCATTTATATATTATTTCAATGGAATATTTTTATCACTTTCTGAATAATTCTTTTTTATATCTTTTTTATCGTGCAAAAAAATGTTTTCTTTTACCTTATACATAATGTCTGGATTTATCCTCCATTATATATATGATGATTTTTTTATTATTAAAAATTATCTTTTAGAAAATTTTCTCAAAATATATTTCCATGGAAATTAATGGTGAAAACCTTTTGAATATTTATTTATATATCCTATATGTATTTTAAATGAAATGGGTTTCAAAACATTTTCAATCTATACTTATAAGAGTCAATGTATTTTCGAAGAAATGGTTTCAAAATGTTTTCATTATTTATTTATATTTTTTCAATGTTTTTTCAAATAACAAGGTTTTTAGAAAAATTCAAACCTTATTTTATAATTTTTAGTGGAAAAATGTTTTCAAAAGATTTAATGTATTCTTCATATGTTTTAAAGTTATTTTCAATGAATTTTTTTAAATAGTTTTTTGTATTAAATATCAACTTTCAATGAAGAAAGGATATATTCCTCAAGAAAAGATTTTAATGATATTTATAAAATATTACCCATCTAAGATGATATCTGTTGATGTTAGTCATTCCATTTAAGGAAATGATCTAAATTTTCTATTAATATTTTTTCTATGAATGCTTTAACGTAAATTTCATGGTCTATATGAAACCCATTTCGCTTTATTGGGTTATGTTCTTTTGAGACCTGCTTTTTTTGATAGGACAGGTTTATGATGAAATGATTATGAAACCTATTTTTTCATAGGTTATGATATGATTACATGTTTACAATACCCATTTCATTTTATGGGTTATGATATGATTATTTATGATATTTGGGAACAAGTGTGAATGATTTCATGATGAGACGGGTGAGACCTATATCGCCCTCCAATGGATTGTGTATGGATGTATATCACATATGGTAGACTAAGATGGTGATAGAAGTGATCTTTGACTTCCAAGATGGAATAATGAGTGAAAACTTGCTATGAAGATGGTCGTGGAAGAGAACCATGACTACCAAGATAGTATGAGTGGGAACACATGCTACTAATTTTTCCATGTGAGTGAAAAAAGACTACCAAGATGGTATGGGGAGATAAACCATACTACAAAATGGCCTGAGGAGTTATTCCTTGAAAAATATACATGAACCAGATTATATGTTCACTATGTTAAGAATGGACTTTGTTTTATGCCCAAAATTTTATCAGAGGGAATGATCTCATGTCCTTAACCAAATGAGTGAACCTATTTCTACTTATATATGTTCACAGAATTATATGTTTAGGTCATAAATACAATTCCATGTTATATTCTTATGATATTCATTCATTTATTATGTTCTTTATTTCTTTATCATTCATGTATTTTAAATTTAAAATCATAATTATAATATCTTATTATTAGGGTAGGATCTTTAAATGTTATTCTCAAGTTCCATACCCATTTTATCATGTTATTTTTAAGAATTTTATTTTTTTACCCTTACTGAGAATCCGATCTCATCTATTTCTTATTTTTACTTCCTCCATGTTATGATGACATGTTTCAGGTAGATGTAATAAATGTGTAGATATTTATTGGATATTTCAATAATCTTTCACAAGAATACAATATTTTTTTCCATGTTTCCAAATAATATAAACTATTACGGTCCTCGAGCATGTATTTTTTAAATGTATTAAAATATTAATCTAATATTATGTAACATCCATGTATTATTATCCTAGGATACAATATTTTGTATTAGAGGAAATGTTTAGTCATCCTTTGGGACTTGGATGAGAAACCTTTAGTGAAATCCCTAGGTATATTTATAAGGATTTGTCTTGTTTTGTCTCTAGGAATATGTGTTAGGATGATTTAATTTTTAGAAAAATGTCGTAGAATTTTGGTAAATTATAGAATGAGTTATTTCAATGAAATACATCTCTATCTGGATACTACAAGTCAATGTTGCTCTACTTCAAATTTAACTAGGGGTGTCAACTCTGACAAGATGTTCTTAGCCAGACTCGAGGTAATATAGTACACGACAACAGACCTTATTGTACACATGGTTTGATACTCCAAGAGAATATTCTTTAGAAATTCAAAAACTATGCATGAAATAGCATGAATGATTTAGATATAAGTTGACTATTCAAAATCTAGGATGAACCTAGGGTCTCATATATTATGGAAGGTTTCCTTATTTGAATTCGTATAAGTAAACTTTTTAATAACTATGAGATTTTCTATTTTGATAAGTAATACACACACTATGATTGTAGTTTTTCTAAATTTGGGGAACCCAAAGGAACTAGAATAATGTTGAATGCAATGGATGGTTTTATAATGGGAAGTCAAGTGGAATGATCACTAGAGTGAAATATGATTTGATCATGATTAATTAGTTTTCAAGGAAAAAGATTAATAATGTGTAAATTAACCAACTCTCAGACTCACAATGGAAGAGAATGACGGACTTCACAAAGAGTTCGGGTAATGGAGATCATGGAGGAATGAATATTCTGTTTAATTCTTTGTCAAGAATGTGGAAATAATCACAATGGTGAATGTCTAAGTTGAACCAAAAGATGTATTGACTATAAGAAATAAAGACTCTAATAAAGTGATTGCAAGGAAAAAATGGAGATTTTGTTTAACAATGTGGATGAGAATATTGGCCTCTATAAGAAATAATAAATGGTTATGGGTTTTAATTGTGTCGTAAATATTCGTTATGTTAATCATTTCCTCAAGAGTAAAGTTTCTGAATAGATTCATCAAGGTAGTGTGAGTAATGGTTAGATTGTGGATGATGATGATTCTACAGTGGCGATGTGAGAGTATATATGTGTTATGTTATAGGATGAGGTAGAATATATAATGGATTAATTATGATGTAATCTATGTTTTTATTTTTTTGGATTAAAAATTTAGGAAAGATGAAATATACAAGTACTATTCTACTTATATTTTTTCATCTATATTTATATGTTTATGGTAAATGTTTATAATGGCTTAGTGAGGAAATTTAATGATCATTTGATATTTTGACTAAGGGATGTAAACCCAAAATATTTCATTTTGTTAGGAGAATTTTTTATTGATAATGACACGCAGATATGTATAAGTAAATTGGATGGTACTTATTAACATGGAACTAATTAAGGACTAGATGACAGGTGATTTGTGCTATCATTGATAGTGTTTACAACATTTTTGGATATAAGGAATATATCAAATATAAATTATAATAAAGAATAATGCTTGTTTTCTAAAAGGATTTATGGTAATTTACATGATTGTAATGGGGAAACCAAGAGAACCTTTTTAATATATGGGGGAATCAATGTTAAGAATATTTCATGACTCACGTTCTAATGTTTTTGATTTTCCTCTATATGATTGGTTATAATGTTAACCATTCATTAATAGTTTTATTTAATCTTTAGAGGAAATATTTATGCATAATGATTGTTTTAAAAACCTTAGATAAAAGGCTATTTAGGTATTAACCTTACTTTAAGGATTTTAATCTTATTTATTTTTGGGAATTATATTATTATGGTTTTATAAATTGAAACCTTGTATGTTGGGTGAAAAACAATCATGTCCAGAAATGGTGTGGCTCTTGAACCCATGACTAAAGGAGGATAAGGGTTTCATGCCTACAATGGTCCTTCATGATGTCTTGGTTTATGTACAATTATTTTTGATGAAATTATTTTTCACGAAATAGTGGTGTTACTTATTAGGTTTAGAGATTAATGTACTAACCATATTTACTTTTAAGAATGGTTATTGATAAATAGATATAATTTTAATTATTTTATGTGTCTTAATATATTCTAATAATATATTTTAGTTGTTCATGAATCAAAGTTAATTTCTATAAATCCATTTATTGTTGTAATGGATGAATTGGAAATAGATAAAAGAGAAACCAAATAATAAAATTCTCTTGAATTATTAGTCAATAAAATAATTATTCAATGATAGGATGATGAAAAAAAATGAAAATGTGTTTTCCTAATACCATAATTGTTGTTTAAACTATGTATTTTTAAATCATCTCTGATTTATGACTTTGATGTCTTTAAATTTTCATTGAAAATTCAATTATTTATGATTAATGACCCCAATAACTCCCAATAAATATTTAATCTTTTCCTCTATGTCTAATGTTTACACCCAACATATGTTTTTTAATGTAGAAAAATAGTTATATGCTACTCTGTTTAACCGTTATTGTTCATACTCTCCCTTTTAGGCGATGTTTTAGTATTACTTTTTTATATGTGGGTTTCTATAAATGAATCTTTCAAGTATTAAACATTAAAAAACCCAAAATAATTTTGAGGGAGAAATTCTTTTTAAGGGGGTAGAATGTAACATCCTAGTATTTTGTGTGTTATTATTCTTGAATAAATTTAATCTATTGATATTAAATATTTCATGAAACACTAGAAATAGTGTATTTTATATTGAAGCTCTATGCTTGGATTTCGTTATTTGCAAAAAAAATGTTAATCATTCTATTCCTGAAATTTAAAATTTGGATAGATCAATTCTGAACACAGAGGTTTGCGTGTTTTATATGCATTAATGACTTTAAAATATACATTCCGAACCATCATGACTGTGGTTTACCAAATAATAATATATTATTAAAATAATATTATTTAATATAGTAAGATAAAACATTGACATTAAATTTGATGTTATAAATAGTAATAACTAATCTATTACTATATTTGGTTTATATAATAAAATATTAATTCATATGTGACCAATAAATTTTAAATGATTATAAAACCCAATTGAATAATATAGGAAACATTATTATTTTCAAAAATTTGTTTTACCATAATGAATTTAATTTTCATTTATTTCTAGAAATGAAATAATTTAAAAATTACTTCCACATGGAAGCGTCATGGAATACAATACATGCATCATTGATTGTCATATGACTTGGAGTACGTTACACGCAACACTGACTTGTCGTATGATGCATGAAACATTTAGTTTCTACGTAACATATTTATTTATTTAATTATTTAAATTATATAATTATATCTTATCTATTATAATATATTAAAATAAGAGTTATAACTACTTTTGATATATTTTTTATAAAATTTTTATATAATTAAAAAATATTTATTACAAGATATAAGGTTCTTGTTAACGTCCTTTAATGTTAAAAAATTGTTTTCTTGAGTGAACTGATTTTAAAAATAATGTTAATTATATACACATTTAGAAATTAAACATTTTATAGTAAACTTAATTTTTTAATTTATAATAGGAAATTAATCCTGGGGTGCATTTTTGGGATTTTTTAGTTAAACTTCATTTTATGATGAATAGTGAAAACACCGATTTCAAGTTAAAAACAACCTGTTACATTAAGTAGTTTTTAATTTTAAATGATATTATAAATTTGATTTAAGGTGAAATATGATATATATTACATCTATTAATAAGATTTAATTCTTTTTAATGTATTTTAAATTTAAATTAAATATAAAACTTTAACAAACATTTGTTTTTTACTTTAAAAACGTCTTATCTCATCCCATATGTAGGATTAGTATTAATATTAATTTTTCTTCATATGGGAATTTAATTTTGATAAAATTTCATAAACCATTATATTAAGAATAGTATTTTAGAGTCTAATAAGTCCAAGTGAATTTTTGACATAAATGAGTTGAAATATTAATTAAAATTAATCACATTGATTAATGCCAAATTAAGTTTAATTAGGGGCTAAAGCATAGAATTAAGAAAAAAATGATGTAGAAACTATCTAAACACCTATTTTATGTCCATTGTTCTGTCATTAACCATAAATATTTTATATTTTAGGTTTTCATGACTTTTTTGATGTAATAACATGTGTACACCTAACTTGTTTCTAAAAATACCTTGTTAGTCATTTTCTTTCCCCAGAAAAATCCACCACCTATACCACTTACATCAACCAATAAACCCGTTATGTTTTGAAAATTACATCCCAATAAAGTTACCATAAATCGTCCATTAATCCTAGAATCATTCCATTGGGTAGAAGGAAATCCAAGAATGCCTTTTGGCATAATCCAAGAAAGTTACCCAGTTAAGAGATAACATCTTCTCTCAAGTCCTTTCTATCATTTTCCTTTTCCACCACCTCATTATATCATTAATCGATTAATATATAACAAAAAATATAATTAATATGCATGTAATTCTTTATGTAAATTTTTCGACCTACAATTACACACACCTATATCTATTGGGAAACGAATATATTGTTTATGTGTACAGTGAATAACTACGTCAAAAAAATATGATTGTTCATTTTTCCATTACCACCAACAATGGTGGATATTATGATAAAAAATATTTTTATATAAGATATATGTTATATTTATAATGACTTTATTCTTTTCTATTTTTCATTTATAACATACCTTTGTAATTCCAATTTTATGTAAATAAGATTATTTCGTTTGAGGAAGTGTGTACTACCGCCCAGGGAAAGTGATATGATTCATTCATAGAGTAAATGGATTTTATTAAGAATGGTTTTAGTGAATATATATGATATATTTGATACCATAAATAAATTTTAATAATTATATATATATATACACACAAATATATGTCTTTTACTTTCTTTCCCTCAATTTGATAATTAAAAAGAAATGGAGTTCATGCGTTGGTTAGACCAACCGTCTCCATGAACGATGTATTCCATTTCATACTAATATATTATAAATATATTTATAATTCAAATATCATGTATATAATTGATATCTATATCATGTTTTACATTCTTTAATCATGATATAATTATAAGAACCAACCAAAAAACAAATTTAGACATGTAGAAAACAATGTGAATATTACTCAAAGTGAAACTGTAACATATGATATGTAAAAAATAGGTAATATAAGGTTTTAATCAATCCTTATATGGTATTAGATGTAACAAAATACTAATTTTAAATATTTAGATAATATATATATTTATTATCAATTTTTTTAATGAGTACAATGGGAGTCATTAAAAATGAGAAAGGGATTTAATC
Organism: Viscum album; assembly: GCA_963277665.1. NCBI lineage: Eukaryota > Viridiplantae > Streptophyta > Magnoliopsida > Santalales > Viscaceae > Viscum > Viscum album. The sequence goes on from OY728150.1 coordinate 186,401,324, forward strand.
TCACTTTTTATTCCCATGAGATGTGTGCTTTATTCGCCAGACATTCCTTTTGGGTGATTTAATTACTTAAATTTATTTTATTATATGTATATTATACCAAAATATATGGGTATTGTGAACATTCATTCATGGGATTTATGTTTTAAATTTTAACATATTGTTAAAAAGGTATCTCTCAATTTACATTCTTTGAAACCCATGTTTTTTTTCACCGAAACAATTACTAGAGGTTTTTATACTTCAATTATACATGTTATATCATGTTACTTTCTTGATATTTTATGATTAATGTAATATAAATTTCTTAAATGTCGAGTATTATCACATGTTACCATGTTATTAGAGTTTATTGAGACAATCTCATCTCTTTTTATATTATTTAATTTTAAACATCCTTTAATGAATTATTATGATTTTTCCCTCAATACATTAATGAATTTTATTTTCCTATAGTTATTCATGATATATTAAATTATTGTTAAAATTTTCTACTCATTGTTACATATGATAATTATTAAAGTTTCTTTCTGAAATCTCGACTTTACACTCTCTTTGGAGGAAATATATTTTTCTTCAAAACTATGTTTTATAAAAATGGTTCCAATAAATATTCTACTAGTCACTTATGATCATTAAAATAATTTTTTTGTCCTTTTTGTGTTATAGTAATTTTTTCAAATAAATATTCTTGTCTCTTTTCAAACAAGGAAATTTTATATCTAATTTACAATGAAAAATTAATTTTTTTTCTACTTGTACGACATATACGAATTTATCCGTTGTCATTTCAACGAAGCATTCATTTCATGTTTATAAGTTATTTTTTTAGAAAATGTTTTTAATGAGATTTTTAAGGATAATGGAGTTCAAAACGTTTTAAATATTCTTTTATATGTTATCAATGTAGTATCAATGAAATGAGTTTCCAATTTTTTTTTAAGATTTCATTATAAATTTTCATTTTATTTTTAAAGAAAAATATGTTTAAAAAGTTTTGAAGCATATTTTTTTATTTTTGAAGGAAAGTGGATTCAAAATTATTTGAATTATTATTTATAATTTTTAAATTTATTTACTATGAATATGATTTTAAAAATAGTTTATGTATTAAAAATCCCTTTTCAATGATGAATGTGATTTTCCTTTAAGAAATTCTTTTGAAAGATATTTCAGAAATATTTTCTATCTATGTTGACCTATTTACAGGTTACACATTCCATTTTAAGAAATTATAAAATAGTCCCATTCATATTATTTCGTTGAATGGTTTACTCATAACGTCAGGGTCTTTAGGAAACCGGTTTCTCTATCATGGGTTACATATTTTTGAAACATGTTTCATTTCAAATGTTTTGTTTATGATAAAATAAAAATGGAACCCATTTTAATCATATTTTAGGATATTATTACAGTTATATAATTCATATTTCTTTTAATTGGTTATATATAATTATATATGATATTGTGGAACATGTATTTATGATTTCACAATTAGATTGGCGGGACCTATATCTCCCTCCAATGGATTATGTAAATATTTATATCTCATGAGTTAGACTCACATGTCATTGGTAATGATACTTAACTACCATGATAGTATGAAGAGTGAACTCATGATTCTAATATGGTCATGGTAGTGAAACAATTCTATCAAGATTGTATGGGGAGTGATTTATTCGACAAACATAGCCATGAGAGTGAACCATGATGGCCCAGATGGTGTGGGGAGTGAACCCATACTACAAAGAGGGACATGGGAACGATTCATTATATACTATAGGTGAATATTATTACATGTTAACAATGTTATGCATGGTCCTAGTTTATTATCTAGAAGTTTATGGGAGGGCCTAATCTAATGTAAATAACCTAATGAGTGAAAAATTTTCTATATATACATATTCACAATATTATATTCTTATATTTTTATTATTAATTATAGGTTTTATTTCTAAAATATTCTTTCATGGATTGAGTTATTTATCTTTATAATGATTCATGTATTATGAACTAACACTCTTTATTATGATCTCTAATATGCGGGGTATTATCTTCAAATATTATTCTCCAGTTTTATACCCTTTCTCTATGTTATGATTATATATTTTTATTATGTACACGTACTAAGAATTTAAGATCGACACTTTATTATGTTTCCTTTCTAGAGGTTATAAAGAAACGTTTTAGTTAGAATTACTAATGGTTGGGATCATTATAGGTGATTTTTAAGATCTTTCACCATCATTGATGATTTTTTTCAGGTTTCCCAAGTCACTAAACTATTATAGTTCTCGAGAATGTATGTATTTCAATGTACTAAATATTCATCTAAAAATATGTTACATAAATGTATGTTAAGAATGGTTCAATATATAAATAATTGCCACAAGGACAAAAAAAATAATGGTGTTTCTAGAAATATGGCTTGAGATGATCATGTGGATTAGGGGAATCATTTGAGAGGGATTTACTAGCTATAGGAAGAGTTAGAAACACATAAAAGGAAGTAATTATGGGATTTTCACAATTGAATTGACATAGTATTATTATTATTGTATACACCTATTGTATATATCATTATTATCATCATTTCTAGTATAATAATGAAATTTTAAAATTTTTTTTGGTTCTGGGAGATGGTGGATAATAAATTATATGATTAAATTGTAAGTTATGTCTAAATAAATTTCTTTATATGTGTTCTATAATTTATTAAAAACACTGATTACACATTGAGTAAATACATCATATAAAATCAATAAATATGTATTTTGGGATCTCTTAAGGAGTTAGGATGATTTAAACCTTGACCATGTAATGACTAATTGTAACCATAGGGTTGGTATTATATTATTTATCAAAAAAGTCTTAAACTTAAACAGAATTTATTAAATTAATATTTTTTAATTTACTAAACTTACGAGGTAGGAATGAACATGAATCTCAATGATATAACACATATTAAAAGCAAAAGCAGAAAAATAAAATAAAAATTTCGTTGATCCCCATCAGATCTTATAGCACAGATACATTTATGTGTTATAAAAAATCATTAAAAATATTTTTTTATTAAAATTATTTATGACATATTTTTATTTTTATTTTAAAATAAGGAAAATAAATATTAACGCATGGTTTTAGAACAATTAGTCGATTATGAAAATAATTTTTCACAGATTAAAATGAATAAATATTCAAATTCTTCCCTAAATTTACCTAACTTCTATTGTACTCAATATTTAGTTGGGAAAAAATAAATTTATTCTAGAAATAAATACACGGTCACATGGGACAATAAAAATTATCTTTCACTAAAATGAGAATCATGCTAAATCGAGATGTAAACATCAAAAACAAATACTAAACATGCACAAATCAATAGACGTTTTCCATTTATCAACTAGATTATCGTCTATGTGTGTCTTAGTAAATAATATTATTTGTCATTTAATAACCACTCTAATAAAATGAAACCCAATATATTTATTTTCCAATCAACCATGGAACGCTATGTTTTTATTGACATGTAGGATAATATATGAATCACATTGTATAATAACATTATTATTTATTATCATGAGTTATGAGATAAAACCATTAAGATAAACAGAGTCCTTAATATCCACTATTAGTGATACATATTCATCCCCTATGGTTGAAAAATCCCCTAATAAATCTATATTGCACATTTGGAGACATTTCATTCACATGCGGTGAAACGATAACCATTTAGTGATTTATTACTATCAAAATTTCCATCATAACCTGCATATACATAAATAGACACTGAATCTCAATATTTTACCTTCAAAAAAAATAAATACTAAATGAGATGAAGTAGAATTTATATACAACAACATCTACATAAGGGCATTTTAATGATGCTTACCAGTGTTTTATATAAACTTGATCAATTTAGAAATAAAAAATGTAACATATTTCGAATTAAATATAATTAAACACATAATACTACAAACATTAACATATAAAATTCTACTCATATATTCAACATTATAAGTTGTAGTAGGAGAAATGGATAATGAAAATTTATGAGATGAAAACAAGATAAAATAATAATAATTAATTCATCGTAAAAATACTCTTTAATGAAATTCCAAAGATAAGATTATTTAAAAAATAATATAACCCATTATTTCTATCCTTAATCATATAAAGGACTATAATATTACATTCAAAACCTTATTATTTCATTTCAAAAGTTAAAATAAATTTTAAATTTATATTAGTGATTAATTTTATTTTACTAATCATGGGAAATATTTCATGAACATAAACAAAAAGATGATGAATATTTTTTAACAAATATAAAATATACATATGAATCCAAATAATACATTTTAAAACCATTTAGAACATATGTGAAACAATTTATTATTATTTTATAGAAGATTTTATTTATCAATATAGTAATTTATTGGTGAAATAGTCATGGTGATTTTTATGTTAATGTTCATAATCATTGGGAGGATAAATTTTTAATTCATAATCTAAATAACAATGAAATAAACTGGTGTTGACATATTATTTGACAATATGCATGTCATGATAAGTATAAAAATAATTGAAAATTTTTGTGGAATAATTCCTAGTTGTAGGGTATAAATAATAAAACATTATAATACCAATCTTTCAAGGAATCGTTTGTCCACATATCATTCCTTAAAAAAGATTTTATTTCTTAAAATGATTATCCAATTTTTTATATAAATCCATTTATATACAATCACCATTGTAATATAAGCTTTCATGACTACGGAAATTGGTATATTTTTATACATATACAATATTTTCATTCATGAAAGAAATAAATTTCTAATTGTTGTTGTAATTAGTATCCCACTTGTGTCTCTAGAGAACCTCATTATTAAGATTCCTTGAAACATTAAGTGAAAATGGAACTATATTATCATTGATATAATTAGTCGAAGGATGAATGGAACTTATTTTCCTATATCTAGTGATTCAATAATCTATAAGATCACTAGAAACTGCATCATTTGATGTATGAGAAAATTTATATCTAGTTTTAAAATCTGGTTCATGCTCTGAAGGAGGTCTAGATATCTCAACATGAGATTAACCTTCTCTAGAAGTATTAACATCAAGATTCGACTCCAGAGTGGGATAACAAATTTCATCAATGGGAGGATAGAATATATTAGGAAAAGATACATATGACACGACATCTTGGATCAAAATATAATACTGAAATTCTAGTTTATTTAACTTATTATTATATATAATTCCCCCATCATGATAGCTTAAGAAAACATATTTAACAACCCTAGGATTAGGCATATGATAAATTACATTATACTTGGGAGATAATCTGAATACTCTTAGATTATCCTAGGGTAGGTATTATATGACCCATAATTGGTAAGGATGTATAAAATAATTACTATAATAGTGAAACCAGTTTATTCATTATATTATAGTAGTTAAATCTATATTTAAAAAATCCTTAGTTATGATGCACATAAAATCATATAGTAAACCCACTCAACAATGTTGGGGTTAATAGTATCATTTAGACTAATCTAATGAATAGTATAACATACCATTTGGTGCCTCACGATTTACTATAAATATAGAATTTAAAAAACTAATTTGATATGTATTGTGGTCCATTTCTTTCTCAAAAGAATAACATTTTATTCTAGATTGGTGTTATATATAATATTTCTATGTTTTAAACACCGCAAAGTCACAATATTAATTTCAAAAAAAATCTTGTCATTCCAATATATATCACCCATGAATATGAAAAAAATGACCAACCTCCATGTGACGTTATCATAGTATGTCCCTATAAATCATGGTAGATATACTCATGTGTGTGACCACTGTTTAAGTTTAATATATGTAAATAATTCATTTAGATATTTAAAGTGAAAAATATTCACAAAAAATGAAAATTTATTTGAATGTAATTTGGGTAATTAATCCATAAATAAGAAATTATTCTAATCATTCTCTAGTAAAATTTCTTAACCATCATTGCCATTTAATAGTTATTTCAATATTAGTGACAGAGTTGGTTCCAAACTACATAGTGAATATCTTTCCATTCATGGAATATATCCTACTCACTAAAGATATTTTATGAATTGTGCCAGAAACCCTATAGATCATAATGAAACCATATATATATATATATTTAATTGTAAACCCATATACTCAATGAAACCTAATGAAATGAGATTCTAATGAAAATATAGAATCCACCTTACATCACAGAAGGAGAGAATATAGAGATATAGGAGTTACATCATCATTCCATCTCTACCATTGACTAGAAATATAATTTTTTTCTTTATTTATCTGCTACTTCAGGTCCCTTCATGAACTCAAAATATTAAGTCATATCTAGGTGCATTTATAATGAACACACTACTTTTAAAACCTCATAGCATTTAATATGTCCTTGAATAATTTCAATACCTCTACACTTTCAAAGAGTTGTCCCTAAAAGAGTGAGTTTACCCTAGATTGTTTGTATGTTTCATTAGATTTCAAAATTTTTCCATTGGGAATAACATGAGTATGTTTCCCAAAATGTTACAAGGTTACCTCACTAGGATTAGATATAGACGGAGTCTCGTTATATTGGGTAAAAATTTTCCTCATCATGTTTATTCCTTTTTATTCCCTTGAAACTCTAAAGGAACTCTAACACTCACGGACATATATTCAGATTTTACCATTGAATTTTCACATAACTCACAACTAATTATGAATGACTTAACTGATTCGAAAGGCAAAGAGTCTCTACCATTCATCATAAAATAATTGATATTTTCATGTGATATTCCATTATAAATTAAAATAATAATTTCATTTCATTTATCTTAAATATTCTATTTATTATTGCCTATGTACGACTTGATTAACTCAAATTCTCCATTATTTGATATAATGAAATTTTTACAAGGCATATTAAAGGTATAATTTTTATGATTCATATAAAAATTTCTAGTGAAAAAAAATCCCATAGTTATTTAATTAGATGGAAAATATAGAACCATTATATGCTTCCAGAAAATCCTCATAAAAGATATCATCATTCAAAAATGTAGTCATTGAACTATATTCTTTGTTTAAAATCATTGAAGGGTCAATATAATTGGTCACCATATTCCCATTACCATATATAATAACATGATGTTTCATGGGACAATACCAAAGATCATGTGATCATTATTGGGCTATATTTGATCACATATTAATTATCCACAAAATAAATTAACTGTAACCATCAAATTTATTAATATCAAACTTACTTGATGTATATCATATGTGTGAATCTAGGATTAATTCTATTGAGGGAAGCCACGTGGATATTCCCCAATTAATATACCCAATGAAATACAGTAATATCACATCTATAATCAATAGTGGGATGAGAATTAATTATGAAAATATTATAATAATTTTGAAATAATGAAAAGAAAGGAAAAGAAATACCTATAATAAAAAACATGGGAAGTTAGTGTATATCAAATAGATTTTTTTAAACCCCATTAAAATAAAACCCCATTTTATACCATTATTATTATCTAAAATAGAATGAAATAATTTTTTAGGAACATGAACCAATAAAATAAAGTGCTAAAACACAAATAATCAAACAAGATAGAACAATGAAATGAATTTATCACTCACATGAACAAATATAAAAACTTACATCTAGATGTATGTTCGTACTATATTCTTCATGTAATTAATAATACTGGAATATATCACCTAATGAAGATGATGGACATAATATCCAATGGAACAAAACATTTAGAATGACTTTTTTCACCACTAGTAATGGAAATGATGCATCTAGTATGGTACGATGCCTAAAATTCCAATCACTTCCAAATAAATTAAGATATCTCCATATCAAGACAGATTCATCAAATGAAAATATCATTAATATAAACATTTCCATTCAATATATACAATAGATATATAGTTTATTTAAATGATTCAAATTATATAGGATAATGGATGGGTGTGATGGTAACGATCTTAATAGTCTAAAAATCGACTGAAATAGAAAACAAGATTCATCTAGTATATGAACCAACATAGAAGAAACAATTTATGGGAATTTATCTTGATCCAAATTAACAAAATGGAAACATATTTGAAATAAAATTATAAAAATATAAAAACCCAAAATCAATCCGAGAACTAATGAAAACAGTTCTATAAGATTAAAAAATTATAAAGGCGTCAAAACTAGGGAAATATTTTATGATAAATTAATCATTATAAATTTAAACATTTACCCTATAAATATTATGTTTCATATTATTAATAAAAAAACTCGATAAAATTTAATTTTTTATCAATATTATAATAAAATAATAGTAAAATATATTTTATTATACCGAAATTGATATTCTAGTGGAATCATGTTTAATATGACTAAACAATTTTCCAACATGGCGAAAGATACAACTCTAGTAAATATATTGGTTGTATATTAATCTATTATTATCATAAAAATAAACAATATTTCTATTATAATATTATATCTAACAAAATAAAACCAAATATATATATTCGTGGACATATAACAGAATACATTATTCTTAGTGAGGTGTAAGGAATAAATTGATTGAAAATGAAGATTAATAACATTATTAGATGACATGAATTCATCAGTAAAACCCTTAATCCAAATAAATTATTTTATGTCCTCTATTGGTATTGTATATTCATCCTCTTTGGTTGAGATTAGAACTACCGATTTCCTATTTTACTTCTACGAGATATTTCCACTACATATAGAGAGAACACAGCTAATTAGTGACTTCTTTATATCAAAATTTCTTTCAAAATCTGAATCCTTATTACCTATCCCTAAGTATACATAATTAATATTATATACAATTAAAATTTAAGGAGTCCAATTTGAATAAATAAACATTAATATAAATTTTAGGTACTTTCAATGTGGTTTACCATGTTTTTGAATAACCAAATCATTATAAAAATATTAAATGTTTCATATAATATGATACAAATCACACAATAATTAATACTTAGGTCAACATTATCTTATTATATTTTAATATTATATTCAATATCCGTGGTAGTGGTATGAGGCTGGGATAATCAGAATTAAATGTATTGAAAAAAATTCACACTATCATGTTTTAACTTATCATAAAAAATACCTTAGCCAATTTCAATACATAAGATTATTGGGACATATAATGATACACATTATTTAAATCGAAAATGATTTCCATACCTATTACGTGAATATCAGAATATAAATACTTCATTTAAAAATATTAATTCAATTTTTTATCATGAATTATTAATATCATATTACTACTTATGAGAAACTTATCATCAAGATATATTTTAAGATACAAAATTTAAATTTTAATATAATTAAATAAAATTATATAGGCATAAAAATAAATCCTTTTAATACAATTTCATAACATGAATGAATTATATTTTTTACACCACTATTTAGAAACATTTTTCATACATATAATTTTCTTAAATTAAATTTATATAGGTAATATTAAATTCATGAAAAATAATGTAAGAGGATTCATGTATAATATTTCATATAAATTAATGTGAAATAAATGTTTTTTTAACATTATGATATTCAATAATCCTACAAATATTTTAATACAAATCAATAAGAGTTATTATAGAATAATTATTCATAATAGGATAATGTTTTGATAATAAACAATTTCTTTGAAGGATGCTAATTTCCATTATTTAGGACCCAAATTTTATTTTATGTCATATAGTGTTATGATATATTAATTAATAACTAATTTGGCATCAAGAAGAATTGGAATTATGTTATTTATTTAATACAAGCCATGTATGGTTTTTTTAAGAGACAATATCTCATATTCAGTGGTGGAAATCCAATTTTTAGAGTTAGTAGCAATAATAACCTGTATGTATGTTTAGGGACCCTCTTTATCAAGATAATAAAATATATATTTGAAAATTTAAAACATGTCCTTATAATTATGAATAGTAATAGGAGTAATCTCTACCATCTTACAATACATTATTATAATATAACCACCAATATCCCATAGAGATATTGAATTTTAGGATTAATCAAATTCAGATTAATATTTGGAATCTAAATAAAATTAAGGAAGACGAGGCAAGGTATCTATACGAGACTCACCAATAGTAAAATGATAAGCAAATATATCTATATTTATTGAATTTTATCCACTATAATTAGTTCATGGATAGACTCAATGAGAAATATTCCAAGAAAAAACTCCATCCTAGAAAACAGTACACATATAATAATTTTTTTTTCTACTCATATGTTATATTCATTAACCCCAATATGATATCCTACACAAATGCAATTAATAGGTTTAGGAGTTTTCTTCTCATTCCTAATATGAGTGTAGGTTCATTATCCCATGAATCTAATATATTTATAAGATATTTTTTGGATTCTAAATAATTATTTAATACTAATAAAATCATTATGAGATGTCGGAAAATGTTTTTTATTCCAATTTCTGTACATGGAACATCAATCTAATATTAGTTGGTAATGGTTGAAAATGAAATCAGGTTGAAAACACGATAAATCATGTTTCTGTTTATGTTCTCCACTAGACCATTCTGTTAAGGAGTATGAATCACTTTTAAATGTCTCAAAATTATATCATTATCATAAAATTTAATAAAATGTAATGATACATATTATTTTTTTTCAGTTGACAAGGAATTTAATTTCATCCCAGATTGGATTTATTATAGATCACATCCACAATTTATCACTTCCAAAACCACATATATATTTTTAAAAATAAAAAATATTTTACTTCCATTGGAGTTTATCTTTAAAGGTGACATGATAGTTTTTCACAGGGAGGGGTAATCCTAAAAGTTCCCCATAGGTAATGTTGAACACACTCATATGTGCGAAATGAATTGACATTATATTTATTAAAACTCATTGTTTTGAACTTTCCTAGCACACAATCATTCACAAATGAAAATTATGATATGTTTAACATTGATAAAAGTTCCTTGAATACTCAATTAACCAAATACATTCACCCTTTCATGTCCTAGAAAAACATTATGATGAATTGTAGTGTCATTATTATTTAAATAGGTGATATAAAAATACATATATTATGTATTTCCATTAATATCATATATCACCTTTACTATAAAACCTTTAAGAACCATATGAGAAGCCTTGTATATTTCCATGAAACTGAACTAGTCTTTAATTGCATAGATAATATGATCCATGAAACCTAATGAAATGATACTCTTATACAATTACTGAACCAATATTTTGCGCATTAAGGTTTTAATATAGTTATATGAGAGTTATTTTATCAATAATCCTCTACCAAACACCTATCATTTCTTATTAGTATATAAAACAAATTCTCATTTATCTCACATAGTCAACATTCAAAATCAATTATTTTCATAGATGATATGGATCAAACAACCAAATTTTAAAACGAATTCAACATGCATCATGTCATGGGACATAGTCCATATTATAAAACACTCATATCCTTCAATATAAAATAGGGAATGGTGACTAGATTCATTGTATATTTCCCCATCTTTCAACTTAGAGAATCTGGGACTAACTTTAACACCCCAAGTAAAAAAAGAATACGAAATTTTCACATTTATCCATATTTGGGAACAAAATATTAATATAACTTTAAAGGGGACGCTATTCTCGATGGAGTACCCAATACGCAACAACGAGTTTCTTGGGAATCTTACGTTGCACTCTAATAATAAAATAATATTATTTTAAATTGTAGTTAACGCCTAGCCGTTGTAATGGCTGGAATGAATTGAACTAACTAAAAAATGATTATATATGTTTGTCAAATAATTTTACTTTTTACAATAAATGTTAGGGGATTAAAAATGAGAATAAATACAATTTTAAGCGAAAACATTCTAATATTCATTAAAAGGTCGATTAACCGCCTTTTGATGACGATCCTCTTTTAAATCCACTTTTTGACAATTTTATGTGTTATATTTGACAAAATAAAATTCTTCTTTAGAATCGGGACATGAAAATTTACTTTGTGTAAATTTTTTTATTTTTCCGATAAAGTTCATTTTTTAATAAATAGTGAAAAATGATGTATTTTAATTCAAAACCACTTTTTGATCTAATTTATTTATATGATTAGATTATCTTCTGAATTTGTTTTAATGTGAAATTAGAATATATTTTTCCCATTTAATCCAATAGTGGTCATTGGAATAAATTTCACTTGGAAATTTGACTTAAACTAGTGTCAATCTTTTGATACTTGTTGTTTCATAAAAACACGCTATTTGCTCTGACAGTGGGAATTAATTATTAAATTGATTAATGTAACTTATATGTTTTTGATTTTGTAAAATAGACATCATTTTGGAATCCGCAATATCAAATATATCTTTGGGTGAAGTTTTGGTATTTTTCTGAAAAACTTCAATTTTTTATTAATAGTGAAACCACTAAGTGGTACTTATAAAAACTGATTTTCCGTTTAAATGAAATTTTACAAGCTCTGTGTTTTGAATTTCAAAAATCTGACATACATTGTTGTAATTAAGATGTAAAATTTGGTTCAATGGGATTAAAATAATTTTTTGTTGAATAGTAACTTTTATGTTTTTAATCGTGATTAGAGATAATTAGTGTAGTTTAAGCAAAAAATAATGTTTTAATATTATGAAATGACCTAGACACATGTCCTACCCTCATTGGATGAGTCATGGCCGACCCAAAAAATCCATGGGTCAACTTGGGGACCCGATGGAGCCACTTTTCTTGGAAACTGAAATTAATTCCTTGATATTTATTGTTAAAATTAAAATGTCCCAAACATGAGTTGTTTTACTAAACCAATTTATAAAAGGGGTTATACAAGTCATATTTTTTACTATAAATATTCATTATAAGGATAAAAATATTTCCTACATCATGATAATTTTTTTATAATTTTTATACATTATATAAAGTAAATTATTTATGACACCATGATGATGCAGCAATTGCATCATTATTTAACGATTTAAATAAAATGAAAATATAATGTAAAATCTAAGACCTACACCTGTGAAAACCCTAATTGATGGGTGTATTTCGAACCCTTATCACCTTATCCTCTAAATATATAATTTTGGGACCTTTTTTATCCGAAAATCATTTTATAACAAAGTATGTTTTCTTAACTTTCCAAGAGTGCCCCTCCTCTCCTCTTATAAAAGGCCCCCACTTCTACCACCTTACCCACACATAAAAATCCTTTTTCAGGGCCAAACCCTGCCCATTTTGTCTCTCCACATCCCTATATAACTCTTAGAAGCCTCAATGTGGTCAGAAATCTTCTCAAACAAGCCTTTGAGATCAAATCAAAATGAGGAACCCGTTTTAAAGGTAGTGTTTTCTCTTGTGTTCTTATGTTTTATTTTGCTTCTCCAACCCCCGAAACTCTTTTTATTCTTTTATTTTGTAAATAAATAAGTATATTAAATATACTAGGATGTTGTTATACGAATTATTTGATCTACACCTTCACACACCTCCGTCTAATGGTTAATGAACATACTGTTTCTGTGGATGGCGAATTAATGTCTCACGAAACGATAATTGTTCAATACTATTTTAACACCATAAAAAGTGGACATAAAGATGTCACTATATTTATATATGATATATAATATGTTTATGGTTTCCTTAAACTTCTGTATTATTCATTTATGTCATACCTTTATGGTTTCCATTATGGGTAAACGCGATATCTTCATTTTAGTAAGTGCGGACTACCGCCCCCTCAAAGTGATTTGATTCGTTAATGCCATATGTAGGACATATAAAGGATGAATTTAATTGTATTACATATGATATCCGACTGGAATTATAATATACCTTTATATAATTATTATTTAATTCCATTGAATACAAAAAAAAGAAATGAAAGTAGCATTCATGCGTACGTACGGCTTACCGTCTCCATGAACGGTACATTTCATTTCTTATCTCCAAATGTTATGTAATATTATAAGTACATATATATAATGGATATATATGTAATATATTACATCTAAATTAAGGATATAATTCTGGAATTATAATATATATATCTCTCATTTTGTTTTAATTCCATTAATATGACAAAAAAATGAAAGTAGCATTCATGTGTACGTACGGCATGCCGCCTCCATGAACGGTGCTTTTACTTTTTTATCTCCAAATGCTATGGAATAGAATAAAATGATTATATACTGGATATATATGATATTCAAAACATAAATACTCTTCTGGAGACTATGTACTTATGACTACATGGAAAATTATTTTCCAACAAGTTCAATTTTTACTCATGTACCGAACATCGACAAAAACGTCTGATATGAACTCACTTTATTAACCAATTATTATAACATGATAATATTTGATATGAACTGAATAATAATCTTTAAATTAGGTCCTTAGGAAATTATAAATTGAACAAATTTTATTATTCAGGAGATTAAAGAACCATTGAGTCATGTCGGACATGAGGTACGGGATCCTACTCCTCTCTTTCTTTTTAAGTACACTCTTTTATGTCATTCCTTTTAAGCTCATCTTTCTTATGATTGAGATGTTCTTTAATATTAATATTACTGTAATTTTTATGTTCATATGATGAGAGACCCTATTTTCTCTCATCAATCCATTTTTGATGTTTTGAGGGGCACCGTTAGGCTGCCGAATGTTTTTAAGAGATCTAACCTCTCTCTTTCTTTTTAAGTACTCCCCTTTATGTCACTTCATTAAAGGTAATATTTGTTATGTTAGGGGATGTTATTTTATATTTCTATTTCTGTACATTTCATTTTAATATTATTAAAGACCCTATTTGATCTCATCAATCCATTTTTGGATGTTTTAAGTGGCGTCGTTAGGCTGCCGAGTTTTCGTAAGGGATTTTTCATCTCACTTTTATTCCCATGAGATTTATGCTACATGTGCCACCATTTCCTTTGAGTGGTGTATGTACTTCCCATTATTATAATCTTTGTGCAATATAATTTTATTTATGGGTATTTACATATTCATTGTATGACCCTTCTTTAATGGGGTGTACGTTTCGAAAGTTACCCAAGTCGGTAAGGGAACCTTTCACCCTCCTCTTTTTAAAAAGACTTCTTTTGTTATGTATTTTAAATTACATATTATTATGTTGGGATATGTTATTTTTTATCCTTATTGATTTAAATTTTATGTCCAAGTGATGAGATACCCTTTTTATCTATCATCAACTCATTTTCTGAATTTTGATGTGACACCGTTAGGCTTTCAAATTTTTGCAAGGGAACTTCTTAACCCAATTTTGATTCTTTGGGAAAAACATGTACTCCTTGATTATATCGTTCTATGAATTTGTGTGAATAACATATAATGGTTTTAATCATAATATCCACTTATATTTGGTGTATTCGTTTGTCACACATATTTATGAAATTGATTTATCCTTAATCCAAGGATACCGTCTTTGTAAGGGACTACGTCTCAATCTCCTTTCATTGAGGAATATTTTGTTTTATACACAACTTTCTTTTATATGGTGTATACACCCCTTTGAATTTTAATTTTATTCAAAGAGAATCTTTTTATAAGATACATTTTACTAAAAGACAAAAAGGAATGTTTTTTTAACGTAGGTGGTGACAATGACCTTTTCCGCCGCCGCGAGTATTATTTGGTCTTTGGCTTCGTCAAAAGCCGTAATGTTTTTAAAATGAAATAAATACCATATACACTTTTATGCATATTGGTATTGAAAATGGTTTTTATAATGGATTTTTTATGTCAATATATTTATGTGATATATTGTGATCAAAGTGTGGAAATGTTTTATTTCCATTATATTTGTTTTTTGTCTTATGATTTTATAATGGTACTTGGACATTTTATGGGTGGTTACGTGATAAACCATATGACGGGTGGTGCCGTGAATACCTGTAGGGGTGGTTACTTTATAACCTCTAATGCATTGGGTATGGAAGTCAGCCGTATGGCTATTCCATTATGTGATATGTGTGGAAGTCGACCGTATGGTTATTCGATTTAAGTATGTTTATGTCCCAAGTTACCTTTATATGTTATGTGATCTTTATATGGGTTTTATGGTAATATTTTGGTTATAAAAGTGTATGTAATGAACTTTTATTCAGTGAATAGGTTTTAATACTTCATAAAGGTGAAAAGTTTTACCTTGATAATGTACACATGGTTTACTTGTTGTATTGAAAAACTAACAGTTTTCATTATTT
Source organism: Viscum album (assembly GCA_963277665.1). Lineage (NCBI taxonomy): Eukaryota > Viridiplantae > Streptophyta > Magnoliopsida > Santalales > Viscaceae > Viscum > Viscum album. The sequence goes on from OY728150.1 coordinate 186,417,668, forward strand.
GTGTATCCCTTACTGAGCTTTTTATGATCATCCTAAGTTTTTTGAAATGTTTTTCATAGGACTTAACGTTGAATAGGGTCAAGGATGGGATCAAGGGAAAGTCTTTATAATTAAAACATGGAACTAGACATGTATATTTTTAAGAGTTTTTATTTTATGGAAACTTAGTATAAGTTTATACTTTGTAATCTTTTGAGATGTAATAGTTGTGTCCTAATTCACTAAAACTATAAACCTGAAAAGATCCTCAATGTGAATTATTCATTTAATTCAATATTATGTAACGTTTAAGGCTGGGGCCTTATAGTTGGTATCAGAGGTTGGTTTAGATAACTTTAGAGGTTAGGTTATCCTCTAAGCATAAGTGACATTACCATAATGGTTAGAATTTCAAAAAGAGTCCTAGTTTTAGATAAAGTGAATGAGTAATTATGTCTTAGAGTTTATCTTCCTCATTAGTACATGATGGTTTTGTTGATATACTCACACTGACATTTCTTTTTTTAGCAAATGGATGGATCTAGAAGGTACCAAAGTGACAATGGGTTTGAAGGAAACTATGGTGGTTCTCTGATTAAGAGACTAGATGAAATGGGGGATTCAATGAGGAATCTCATGGTTGTTCTAAACCAATTATCAAGGAGTCATGATCAACCACTTGAACCATGGTGAGTTCTCTAATGCATCATGTATGAGATGACCAACTCAATGTGGATGTTTAGGTAATAATTATAAAGTTAACCATTAGGGTTAATATGATCCTTACTTTTTAGGTAAATATGGGTTACTCTATGATATGATGGAATATGAAAGGAATGAGATAAAATTGATGTTAAAATATGTTATGGTTATTTTTGAATATTTTATCTTTTTTTTGGGAATGTTTTTAGAATTATATAGTTTTGAAAAAAGGAAAACACACAGAACGTGTGACAATCTGTCGCGTCTGACAAAGCTGTGGGAATCAAACCCACAACTAATGTGCAACTGGTATTTATCGACTACCACTGGACTACATGAAGTACCTGGTTAGTTTGACTAATTATTTTTAGTTAGATGATTTTAGGAATCAAGAGTATGTTTTATTTGGGTTATCTATGGAAATGATTATCCTATCATGGAGGATATTTGATTAGGTTAATTACTTTTCAGTATGAGATTTTAAGAGAAATTAATGTTATTTGGCGATAACTGTTAATTTTGTACCTTGGAAGACTATGTGATTAAATCCTTCAAATATTTGGGTTTCAATATTAGTTTTGTTTACTTTGAATAATTTTATGGATATATGTTTATTGAATGGTATTTGTTGAACTTTGGGTATTGTTTGACAAATTTTAGAGATTAAGAATAGGTTTTTTTATAATGAATTATCCATTTGGGGTGTTATCTGATCTCATACTAACCTTTTTGGTTTTTTTTGTTAAGTTATAAAGACATGGGAAGTATATAGTTCTATTTTGGGGGATAGGTGATTCTCTATAAGTTGATTATAGCTCTATTAATGTGAACAAGTCATCCTAAAAACTCGTCTTTTGGAGAAAATATGAGTTCCTATAAGAAATATAGTAAACGTTGAAAGTCAACATGACAAGTAAGTATATTTACTTAAGATCAAAAATAAATTCCTCAATGAAGAGTTACTTAAAACAAAAATATTGTCCATTAACTTTTCCTACTGGGGAATCGAATACCATTTTACCCATCAGAAGTTTGTGATTTTCTTATGGTTAACTTTCTCCTAGAAATGTTTTCTATCACTCTCCCTCAGAACATGACACTTTGTTTTTTCCTCCATATCCATGTTTTCCTACATGGAATCCTAGTATGGGTTAACCCGGGAGACCTTTTCACTTCTCTTTCTTTATTTTAAAGTGATTGTTTTACTGACCTTTGTTCCGATGTGGGATTTTCAATGAAGTTTCCAAGCCCAATTTTAAAATAGCAAGGACGCAATTTCCAAAAGGGGGGAAGGATGTAACACACCAGGTAAATAAATAATATTACATTTTCACATTTATCCTTATTTTTGAATAAAATATTAATATAATATTAAAGGGGACGCAATGCTCGATGGCGTACCCAATATGCAACAACGAGTTTCTTGGGAATCTTACGTTGCACTCTAATAATAAAATAATATTATTTTAAATTGTAGTTAATGCCTAGCTATTGTAATGGCATAAATGAACAGAACTAACTACAAAATGATTATATATGTTTTTCAAATATTTTTACTTTTTATAATAAATCTTAGAGGATTAAAAATGAGAATGAATCCAATTTTAAGCGTAAACATTATAATATTCTTTAAAACGTCGATTAACCGCCTTTTGATGAAGAACCTCTTTTAAATACACTTTTTGACAATTTTATGTGTTATGTTAGACAAAATAAAATTCTTCTTTAGAATCGGGTCATCAAAATTTACTTTGTGTAAATTTTTGGTATTTTTCCGATAAAGTTCATTTTTAATGAATAGTGAAAAATGTTGTATTTTAATTCAAAACCTCTTTTTAATCTAATTTATTTATATGATTAGAGTATCTTTTGAATTGGTTTTAAAAGTGAAATTAGAATATATTTATACCATTTAATCCAATAGTGGTCATTGGAATTAATTTCTTTTTTATATAGGACTTAAACTAGTGTCAATCTTTTGATACTTATTGTTTCATAAAAACATGCTATTTGCTATGACAGATGAAATTAATTATTAAATTAATTAATGTAACATATATGTTTGGAATTTTGTAAAATAGACATCATTTTTGAATCCTTAATATAAAATATAGCTTAGGGTGATGTTTTGGTATTTTTCTGAAAAACATAAATATTTGATGAATAGTGAAACCACTAAGTGGTACTTATAAAAACTGATTTTTCGTTTAAAGGAAATTTTACCACCTATGTGTTTTGAATTTCAAAAATCCAACATAAATGGTTTTCATGAAGAAGTAAAATTTGGTTCAATGGGATTAAAATATTTTTTTGGTGAATAGTATCTTTTAAGTTTTTAATCGCGATTAGAGGTTATTAGTGTAGTTTAAGGTAAAAATAATATTTTAATAATCTGAAATGACCTAGACACATGTTCTACCCTCCTTGGATGAGTCATTTCTGACCAAGACAATACATGGGTCAACATGGGGACCCCATGGAGCCACCTTTCTTGGAAAATGATATTAATACCTTTTTATTTAATGTTAAAACTAAAATGTCCAAAACATGAGTTGTTTTACTAAAACAATTTTTAAATGGGGTTATACAAGTCATATTTTTGACTATAAATATTCATTATAAATCTAAAAATATTTCCAACATCATTACATTCTATTTATAATTTTTAGACATTAAATAAAGTAAATTATTTAAGACACCATGATGACGCTGCGATTACCTCATTATTTAACAATTTAAATAAAATGAAAATATAATGTAAACTCTTAGACATAAACTTGTCAAAAACCTAATGGATGGGTGGATTTAGAACCCTTATCACCTTATCCTCTAATTATATGATTTTGGGACATATTTTATCAGAAAATAATTTTATAACAAAGTAACATTTCTTATCTTTCCAAGAGTGCCCCTCCTCTCCTCTTATAAAAGGCCCCCACCTCTACCACCTTACCCACATATCCAAAGCCTTTGGCTCGGCCAACCCCTGCACATTTTGTCTCTCCACATCCCTCTATAACTCTTACAAGCCTCGCATTGGTCAGAAGTGTTCTCAAGTAATCCTTTGAGTTCAAATCAAAAAGAGTTACCCGTTTTAAAGGTAGTGTTTTCTCCTGTGTTCTTATTTTTATTTTGCTTCTCCAACCCCCTAAACTCTTTTTATTATTTTATTTTGAAATAACATAAGTATCATAAATATACTAGGATGTTTTTATAATAAGTATTCGAGCTACACATTCACAGACCTCCGTCTAATGGTTAAAAAACATATTGTTTCTGTGGATGGTGAATTACTGCCTCACAAAATGATGATTGTTCAATATTATTTTAACACCTTAAAAGGTAGTCATTAAGATGTAACTATATTTATACAGCATATATAATATGTTTATGTTTTCCTTAAGCTTCTGTATTTTTCATTTATGTCAGACCTTTATGGTTTCCATTATGGGTAATCGTTATATCTTCATTTTAGGAAGTGTGGACTACCGCCCCCTCAAAGTGATTTGATTCGTTAATGCCATATGTGGGACGTATAAAGGATGGAATTAATGGTATTACATATGATATCCTACTGTAATTATAATATACCTTTATATAATTATTATTTAATTCCATTTAATACAAATAAAAAAATTAAAGTTGCGTTCATGCTTACATACGGCTTACCATCACCATGAATGGTACATTTCATTTATTATCTCTATATGTTATGTAATATTATAAGTACATATATATATTGGATATATGTGTAATATATTACATCTAAATGAAGGATATCATTCTGGAATTATAATATATATATCTCTCATTTTGTTTTAATTCCATTAATATGAAAAAAAATGAAAGTAGCATTCATGCGTACGTACGGCCTACCGTCTCCATGAATGGTGCTTTTAATTATTTATCTCAAAATGATATGGAATATTATAAAATGATTATATACTGGATATATATGATATTTAAAACATCAATACTATTCTGGAGATAATTTACCTATAACTACATGGAAAATTCTTTTCCATGAAGTTCAATTTTTACTCATGTACCGAACATCGACAAAAACGTCTGATATGAACTCACTTTATTAACCAATTATTATAACATTATAATATGTGATATTAACTGAATAATAATCTTTAAAGTAGGTCCTTAAGAAATTATTAATTGATCAATTTTTATTATTCAGGAGATTAAAGAACGATCGAGTCATGTCAGACACGAGGTAAGGGATCATACTCCTCTCCTTCTTTTTAAGTACACTCTTTTATGTCATTCCTTTTATGCTCATATTTCTTATGATTTGGATGTTCTTTTATATTAATACTACTCTAAATTTTATGTTCATATGATGAGACACCCTATTTTCTCTCATAAATCCATTTTGGATGTTTTGAGTGGCGCCGTTAGGCTGCTGAATTTTCATAAGAGATCCAACCTCTCTCTTTCTTTTTAAGTACTCCCATTTATGTCACTTCTTTAAAGCTCCTCCTTGTTATGTTGGGGGTGTTATTTTATATTCATCTTTCTGTAAATTTTATTTTAATATGATTAAAGACCCTATTTGATCTCATCAATCAATTTTTTGATGTTTTAAGTGGCGCCGTTAGGCTGTTGAGTTTTCATAAGGGATTTTTCATCTCACTTTTTTCCCGTGAGATTTATGCTACATGTGCCACCATTTCCTTTGAGTGGTGTATGTACTGCCCATTATTATACTCCTTGTGTAATATAATTTCATTTATGGGTATTTACATATTAATTTTATTACCCCTCTTCAATGGGGTGTACGTTTCGAAAGTTACCCATGTCGGTAAGGGAACCTTTCACCCTACTCTTTTTAAAAAGACTTCTTCTATTATGTCATTTAAATTACATCTTATTATGTTGGGATATGTTATTCTATATCCTTATTGATGTAAATTATATGTCCATGTGATGAGATACCCTTTTTATCTATCATCAACTCATTTTCTAAATTTTGAAGTGACGTCGTTAGGCTATCGAATTTTTTCAAGGGAACATCTTAACCCAATTTTGATTCTTTGAGATAAACTTGTACTCCTTGAATATGTCGTTCTATGAATATGTGTGAATAACATATGATTGTTTTACACTTAATATCCACTTATATTTGGTGTATTCGTTTGTCACACATAATTATTTAATTGATTTATCCTTAATCCAAGGATACCGTCTTTGTTAGGGACTTCATCTCAATCTCCTTTCATTGAGGCATATTTTGATTTATACACAACTTTCTTTTATACGGTTTATAAACCCCTTTGACATTTAATTTTATTCAAAAGGAATCTTTTTATACGAATCGTTTTACTAAACGACAAAAAGGAATGTTTCTTTTAACGTACGCGGTGACGATGACCTTTTCCTCCACCGCAAATATTATTTGGTCTTTGGCTTCCTCAACAAGCCATAATGTTTTTAAAATGAAATAAATACCATATAATCTTTTATGTATTTTGGTATTTAAAATGGTTTTCATAATGTATTTTTCATGTCAATATATTTATGTGATATATTGTGATCAAAGTTTGGAAATGTTTTCTTTCCATTAAATTCGTTTTATGTCTTATGATTTTATAATGGTACTTGGACATTTGATGGGTGGTTATGTGATAAACCATATGACGGGTGGTGTTGTGAATACCAGGATGGGTGGTAACGTTATAACCTCCAATTCATTGGGTATGGAAGTCGGCTATATGGCTATTCCATTAAGTGATATGTGTGGAAGTCGACCGTATGGTTATTCCATTTAAGTATGTTTATGTACCAAGTTACCTTCATATGTTATGTGATCTTTATATGGGTTTTATGGTAATATTTTGGTTAATGAAGGGTAAGTAGTGAACTTTTATTCAGTGAAGAGTTTTTATTACTTCATAAAGGTGAAAAGTATTACTTTGATAAAGTATACATGGTTTACTTGTTGTTTTGAAAAACTAACAGTTTTCATTCTTTGTGTATCCCTTACTGATCTTTTTATGCTCATACCATGTTTATGAAATGTTTTTCACAGGACTTAACATGGAATAGGGTTAGGGATGGGATCAAGGGAATGTCATGCTACCTAAAACATGGAACTAGACATGTTTATTTTTAAGAGTTTTTAATTTAAGGAAACTTAGTAGAAGTTTCTACTTTTAATCTTTTCAGATGTAATTGTTATGTCCTAATTCTCGAAAACTCTAAACCTAAAAAGATACTCAATGTGAATTATTCATTTAATTCAATATTAAGTAAGGTTTAAGGTCTGGGCCTTATACTAACTTTCCAATGATTTTTGATATGGTAGTGGGTAACCACATAGGGTTTACATTTAGACCAAGACTCAATATATTGGTTGTGTTTTAGGCCAACCTTCTTATTTTTAACATTATTCTTCCCCCAAAATAAATAATGTCTTCTATCCGCTGAATAATGTATTAGTTTATATCATCAATCTTAGCTACGAAACATGAAAATTCAAATAATATTTTACTAAACGTATTAGGATATACCTGAAAATATCTTCTAGGGTTACTATTATTAATATAGATTCTATGATTCTAATATAGAAAATCAATAATTAATATTGTAATATAATGTATTCATATCCTTGACCAAATACCACATTCAATTATATTATATGTTACCGCATGTAGGGTTGTATGAGCCATAGAGAGAGTCAAATTACTATATTATTTAATTTAAAAATCAGCGGAACTTATGAGTAACTGGTGAAAGTATGTACACTAATGACATGACATATACTATTTTTCATAAGACCAAAACATGAAATTTGTATAACTTATTTGAATATAATTTCTCAAATCTTAGGTAACTATAGATTAAATTCATTGTTACTATTAAATTTATCAATCTCATAGTTACATGATACCATTATCTTATTTGAGAATCTCTAAGACAATGTATTGGGGGAACCCACATGGGTAAGACCCAATAAATAATACTAATATGACACAAATAATAAAAAAATAAAGTTTTTTGTGACATAAGAAATTTTCAATTATTAGGATAGATGAGTTTTTAAACAATGAAGAGAGATGGAAACAAAATATGAAAAGGATAAACCCAAATTTTACATGGTTTAAACCAATTTAGTCATATTCTATTGAATGAATACAACATATTATAAATTAATTAATTCTTAAAACAGAATTAAAATAAAACAATTCAATAAATAGATCCAAAAAAATGGATAAAACCCACAAAAAAGGTAATAAATTGAATAGTTAAAATAAACTACTACTTTTGTGGAGGATTTTCTAACTGTTAACCAATTATGGGTCTCCCTGGAGTAAAAAATATAGTTCTGGTGCTATGGACCTGTCTTTTGACAAATTAAAATTAATACTAGTTAAAAGTATCATATCTAATCATGCATAATTTTCTCATTATTATTACACCTCAAAATAATATCACATAATATAGAGAAACTTTTGTATTAGTGTATTTGACTTATAGGTATAGAAGAAAATTATTTTATAATGAATTTGAACATATATTAATAATTAAAGTCTTATAGACTACCCATTACACTTCCCACACATTGTAATTATTTTTATAACATGGGAAAGGAAACATAACAAAGGCGTGAGTTCAAAATAACAGTATGGGAAAATGTATAAACATTTCCTCAAGGGATAGAACATAAGAATATATGAATCATGATCAGAGAGTAAATATCTTGAAAACATTGTATTTATACATAATACATTATATATGGACCATAAATACAAAATTAATAAACATATATCATTTAAAAATATTATAGAATGTAGAGGCCCTAAATATTTTTATAGATAATATTAACTAGAAAAAACATTTACATATGATTTCATCAATAACTGATGACAAAAATCATATTTAATAGATATGTACAATTAATTTTTTTGTAATTAAGGCTTATGATAACCAATATTGAACAATTTTTGTAATTAGATAATCCTCTATAATATACATTGGATTTTGGTAAAACCTTATTTGAACAATTTATTATTGAATAAATCCCTCCATTGACCCTTTATACTATGATTAATTTAAATGTGTAACTATGGAATTGAGATAAATTTTCCTATATATGCTTTATGGTTTTGCTAAGTACTCCAATATAACCTTTATATTGGGATTAATTTTCATTTTTACCATTATTCATTTTATAAAACTCTATCATACCATTCTTAATGAGAAATATCTTCCTGTATACACTTTGGTGTGGGATAAATCCTCTTGTGTACCATTTTCCATAGGATCAATTATCATATGTTACATTTTAAGATCATGTGATATAATCATTATTAATTCATTATTCGATGATATTAGAATCCAGTAGTCATTCATTCATACATATGTGTCCCACTTAGAAAAAATAATTCATCTAATCCTTAACAACCCACATAACAAAAAAATGTTTATTTAACATATCTGAATGTTATCACCAAGAATGAATCTACGAATATTAATGTCTGATACCAAAAATTCAACCACCCAAACATAATATTTCCTAATAAAATTTAGTTGTTTATTCATGAAAATTAATTTCTAAATAATTATATCATTTATAAGTAAACTAAAAAATGGTAGTGAGTTCATAAATACATTTTAAAACATTATTTTATCATTGTAATAAAAGAAGAAGTTATAGTCACATTGAAAATTATTTTATTGAAAATTTGAAGTCAAAACGTTTAAAAATGATATAATTATAAAATAAAAATTAAATTGAAATGAAATAAAAATCATAAAATGTAATCCATTGGGAGTTACAGATTGGACATTAAGTCAGTTTATTTTGAAATAAATTAATGTATTTATAATATTTTGACCTAAATTTATTGAAAACTCTAATGATAAAAAGGGATAGTAAGACTTCCAATTAAATATTTTTAATGGTAAATATAAATGTCAAATTAGATATAACAAAAATATGTTTCTAAATATAATATATAAAATTCGATATAAAGGGAAATATATGAAATGTGGTGAAACCATCATTTAAGAGGTTGTGAATCATTCGTAAGGGTGATATAACTTTTTCAGGAAGAAATTCATCAATGTAAACTAATTGATTTAAAAATCATTCTACCTAGATAATATGATAGTTTAATATGTAATATAATCATTGGGTGGAATGAAGAAATATTCAATGAAAAAAATTAAAGAAGATGCATTTTATTTTAATTAAGAGAGTGGAGTTAAGAAAATGACCTATAAATTTTTAATCTTTTCAATTGAAGACCATTTAAATAGAAAACTCAATAAGGCTCTTCAAACCACATGAATTTCATGAATATTAAAAAATAAATTGATTATGAAAAATTCAAAACATATGAAAATAATGATTGTGTGGAACATATACCTAGTCTCATAGATATTAAAAGGAAATAATGAAACTGATACCTTGATTTCATTATTACTTCAGCGTTCTCAATCATTGTTCAGACCTTGAACATTATCTTGATTGCAACCTTAGTTATTAAAGGAGGAAGATAAATAACTCAGATCAAGGAATTATAAACACTAAAAAATGTTCTAAATATATAATAAATCAATTGATTATCAATAAATGTATATGGAATAAGGTCCACATGAGGGAATTATCATCTTCACATTTTATAAATGTGGAATAGTGATATTTTTTGAATACCCATTAATTTTCAATAATAGAATGAAAATATTGAAATTCCATTTTCTAAAACAAATGTGTTTTTTTGTAATCTATTGTTAGAAAAGCCTTCAATAATCATTTTACAAATATTTCAAATTATTTTTAAATAGTTTTGCAACATTTTTTTAACATTTTAACAATTTTTTATTTACCAAGAAAACGATATTTTTTCCTAGTATTTTATATATTTTTTGAAATATTGAATGTAACACTTATAATTTTTTTAGAAGTCATTTTTTGTTCAATATAGTAAATTATAATTTATAAGGAATATAAATTTGTAATTTAAATTTACAAATTTAATATAAAAAATTATTTTAATAGAATAATATTTTTTACCATTTGGAAAGATTAATATTATTTTTAAATTATTATTAATTGAATATTTATGAATTTATTTATATATAAGATTAAAAATAATATCTGACAATTTTTTTAAAATATTGTAATTTATTTTATTAAATGATAATTATAGAATATTATGAAAAAAATTATATAAAAACATAGATATAGAAATATCATTTTTATTAACAGTAATTATAGTAATCATATTTATATGAATAAATATGAAATTATAATTATGAAATAGTAGGAAATTTTTTATCTAAAATAGGAAATAAGTTTGTTATATTATTTTTATAAGTGTTGAATACTTATTTATATTATTAGTGAATAAAAATAGATAAATTGACCACCACTCAAATACTGGATTCCCCAAACTTAAAACCACACTCATAAAACAAAACACTATTTCTGAATCAAAAGATCTGAGTCCAAGTACTACGGTAGAACCAACTCCTCTATTACAAATTTATCATGACCCATCCCCCCCAGGGCCCGTGCCGTGACTACCCCAACCCCGCCATCCATAGGCCTGTGGATAGAGACTAGAACCTGAAATGAATATCCCTAAAACTGGGAAGGAGTTACCTTTTAACCTGCCAACTCACACATTCAAGCACACAACAAGATACAAGCTCAAAGTAAATTATATAGTAATAAGGGTGAGTACAGAAACAAAATGGGTTTAAAATACTATCACAGCTGAAAAGTCCAAGTTAAACTAAAAATAGATCTTGTGAACACCAACCAAGGATCCTACCTGAAGTGTAGGTACATCTCTTGAATGGTAATCTCTGCGGTACATCTCGTCTAATGGTCCACCTTCGAGAATCCTCCTGTCATGTCACCCTCAACCTCAATCAATGTTGTCTGTCATCTGCACATGAAACTGTAGGGTGTGGTTGTACCTCGTGCAGGGGTGAGTATAACAATACTCTCTAGGGACCCTGAGACCCCCGAAGGTCTCTAAATCCACAAAGGATATACCACAAAGCAACACCTAAATCTCAAAGCACAAAGAAATATACTTCTAAAATACTTTGGTATATGCCCATACATATACCTAAGATACCAAGTATATCCATCTTAGTCATGAGGATACACAAGGCCCAACTCTTTATCCAAAATCATAATTTCTCCACGAATGAATGAATACCATGAAGGTAACACCAAAAAGGTAAGTACCACTATGGTAATGCCACAGAGAAGAATACGACAATGGTATCACCACACAGAAGTGTACCACAATGGTATGTACCACAAACGTAATGCTACATAGTAGAATACTACAAAGGTAAGGACTCATCTCAAACCAGGTGTAAATTGAGTATGTCAGTATAGTTGATTAGCTGTATTTCTTGATCAAATTACTTCAATGAGAAGCCCTACTATTGTCCCACACAAGATCGAAGATGACCCACACAGGATCTAAAGATGACCCACACAGGATTTTTCGAAGATGACCCAAATGGGATATGACGATGACCCATAGAGGATCTGGAAGTTCTTTATGTATAGCCAGCCACAGGGTTCCTACACTAAGCATGCCTGATTCCGTGAGGTTCCTTATCTCAAGCCTTCAGATGATACTTCAAATACCACTAAGTACCATGAAGAAGTATCACCAAGGTCTGTCTCATCAATAAGCTCCCAACGTGACTTATGGCCTGTCAAACAGATGCCCAATCTGAAAGTTATTAGTTTTTCTCTTTGGAGGGCCCGGTTTGATTTGGGTTCGATCCAACCCCACCATACTCCATATTTATCGAAAACTCATGTAGAGTATACCAAAATGATCATCTCAATCCATGGAATCTAGTGCTGCTGATATTTCATCAAACATACACTCGGATGACATGTTATGGCCAAAAAGGTGTATCTTGGTCTAGATGGGCCAGGGTCTGGTCCTACCCACCCGACCCGACCTGGTTCAGTATGACCTGGCCCACAAAGTGGGCGGCCCGGCCCGCTGGGCGTGGCCCACAGCCGGGGTGGCCCATAATTGAGGGGTCCACCCAAGCTGATACCCAGGGGAGGCGCCCCCCTGGATTCCTGAACGACCAAATGGTCCATCGGTTTTGGCCATCCCAGTATCACCACATGGCACCACCTATTGGCACGTGGGGAGGGTCAAAGTGGTCCCGCTCGGCGTGACTCAACCGGCCGATGGTTCAGAACATCATCCCCCTTCCAACGGTGCTATAGAGCCTCTGTCCTCCCACTGTCAGCTAGGTGTTGGCCGCCCTTCGGATGCACCACAGTGGATCAGCAACCGCATCCTTCTCCTCATCCAGCTGCGCGGATGTGTGAAACCCTGCATCATTGCCGCTGGCCGGTGTGTCATCCCCTCCCCTTCTATGTCATGGCTGACGGGCCGTGGTATCCTCTACTAATGGTGGAATGGACTTGCACTGCCCTGGTTCCACGCGACAATTCGGTGATCCCACTGCTGTCCTCCCCCATCGTGGCTGATGTGATGCGGCCTCCTCTGGTGGAGTGGTTTCACCACCGCCACAATCACAGCCGACCAGAGGGCCGGACGCCACCTTGTTCCATGCCATCATTGGTCTTTAGCAACATGGCACCGGTGGGTTTGTACTCATCCTGGAGTTCTCCTGCGTAGAACATGTCATCATAGAGGGAGCAGAGAGATAGTGCCTTGGTTGTTTGGCCCGCACCCTCTGCATTAGATCAATAGCAGGTGGTTCAAGAGAATTTTAATCAACATAAAACCCTGAATAACAATATAATACTACCTTTCCTCATTTTATCATTGGAGGTGGCGTTAGGAAGGATGTGAAGATGATGAAGACGTCGACATCCGTCGCTCCTGCAAAATGCTCCAAAGACGGTTCCTCATTCTTGAGATGGAGGATTTTCTTAGTTGAAGTAGGTTATTCCTTGGAAGATGTTTCTCTAATGGCTCTCCCATGTTCTCTCCATTGCTTAATATTTCTCCCATGAGAGGTTAGAAGGCCAACTTAATTTTGTAATGTTTATTTACCAATTAATGTTGGGTCATTAATTGTGGGAATCGCAAGCATTAGCTCACATTAAAGGAGAGGATTTGGGTAAGGTGTTCCCCACCACCAAGATTCAAATGGGAGATTTCAGTTAAATAAAAATAAAATTTATTTATTTTATTTTTATTATTTGTTTTCACTCTCCCACAAAAAATTGGAAACCCAACATCCACCCCCGACCTACTATGGTTGATGTGATGGTCTATTTAGCGATTATCAGCAGTGCAAGTTAAACGGTGTACTTATATTTCAATTCCGAGCAATGGTTCAATGTTACAAAATTTCACACATGCGTTCACTGAATGTACCTGAAAAACAAAGTTCAAACATTAATTTTGGGAACACTGGGCCTCGGAATCACGCACCGTTAATTTTCTAGGTCTCGTAATATTTCCTTATAATTATAAAAACTACGTAGAAAATTTTGAGACTTTACATCCCAATAGCATAAATGATTACGATTGTGATAGAAATATGTGTTGAAATATGTAACTATGGTTTTGGAACATGATTTGTCCAAAAATAGTGCATCAAAAAACTAGCAAGAGTCTAAATATAAGAGAGCATGAAAGAATGGTGGGGTCAAGGGGATCTTTATTAGGGTTGTTTAAACTAGTTTGGATCCAACCCAAGTGCTTATAAATATGATCTGAACCCTGTAACAATTATCCATGAAATATATTTTTTTAATCTTATACTCATTTCTATTTATTATTATATACTATTACAAATGAATTGTAGTTTTATTATTTATATAAATAAATATTCATATTTTTATATTCAAATATACTTTTACCCAAATCATTATTTTAAATATATTAATACATAAATAAAATGTGCACTAAATTGTGTGTATGAACATTCATATAAATAGAATCAATAATGAGATATATGAAGGAAAAAACTAAATTTCCAAACATATAGGTGTTACTATACAAAAAAATGATTTATATACTTGTAAAATAAAAATTTTATGTATTTAAAATATTAGTTAATGTGTGCTCTATTTTAATCATTGGGTAATTATTAACACTAGAACAGTGTAAAGAAATGCATATTATTTATTTTCACTAAAAAAGAAAACAATAAAAAATAGTTTTTAATATGTCCTTGTTTTATTATTGTTAAATAAGGCCTTCGTGATAGAAAATTTTAAAACTAATAGAAGATATGTCAGCTACATCAATATTTCCCCACATGAAACATTCACTGGAGTAGTTGGGATGAGAAAAAATTTACATTAATATTTCATTTATTAAATTGTTTTTATAAAATGTACAATTTCTAAAAAATATTAAAATTATTATTCAAAATAAAGTGACATTGAAACATTAAAATATATTATAATAGTATTTCAAATATATAATTCATTATTAATTATTACAATTTCCAAAAAAAATTGCTAACCCCTAAGAGATTAACTTTGTGTATCTAGCACACCCCATTTAAATAAAGAGTGTGGTGATAGTAAAGAACTTGTTACTTTTACTATTATTAAATGATCATATATATCCAATCTAAATTATAGAGGAATTAATAAATATAACATATATAAAATGGTCTCAAATTAGATAAATTAAACATATTACAATGTATCATAGCTGTCAAATCATTTTGGTTTTTTTTCAGTATGTGACACACATATTCAACTAAAATAATTTGTTTCTAAAAAAACACAACATTTGGGAAAAATAGGATAAACCCTAGATCAGATTAATATGAGGTAAATCCCTACACAATAAAAATTAATCATGGGTTATTTTAAAAATATATCATGTCAGTACTAGTATTTTTTCTTAGTGTCTGAGAATATGCACATATAGTAAACTAAATTATGTCGTTTTAACTAAATTATATACACTTTTTCATAGTGAATACACCATGCATCAAATTTATTTTTGGTTAATTCATACACATGTTAAATAAAAAATTGATAATATATCAAAAATTTCATGCTAATACATGAATATTTTCTTCTATAGTATTTGATTAACACTTAAATGTGAAATTCAATTGTTAAACCTAATAAAATGACTTTGTAATATAATCCATTTTTTATATTGATTTATATTTCATTCATATATATTAAAAAAATTCATCATTTTCCAAAAGTATCATGACATTAATAACATGGTGTACTTGTTTTCGGAATGAGATGTATGTTTTGAACTGAAAATTCATATTTAAACTGAAGAAAACAATGTTATGTTATACTAGCCACATGATGTGTCATACTAAAGTATATATTATTCTTATATTCCAATATTGATACTTGTATCATTTTACAAAATAATTAGGACAATATAAACTTGTTATCTTGGTTTTGATTAGGTAGCAAGGGGATAGAACAAAAATTTCCCCACTTAATAAAAAAATATACATTTAGACATAATTACCACATAATGTATCATATTGATGTGAGGAAAATTCCAATATGTCAAAAAAATATCCACATATTTCATTAAAAATTTATCATGACTATATAAGAGTTTTTAATATATTTCCATTATATGTCATGTGTTTTGAACTATAATATCACATTTAATCAACAAATAGAGACATTTATCAAAATAGAAAAACATTTGTCAAGATAAAATGTTGGTAATTATTATTAGTTATAAAAAAATTACAATTTCCATGTTGGTATGGGACCTGGAGCTTCAAAGAACGCGCCTCACGTGCATGCCGATTTTCAAAAAAAATCAATCGTTTCACCCTCAATTGGCAATAATCGAGTGCCGCTCTCGCCTCAACTGACCTTCGATTTCGGAGTGTTAAGTGGATGATTGTATAAATGGTGGGCACAGAATCATCCAAAGAACAAAAAAATGATCAGTTCGGTGACTAAGAATCAAGAACGAACGCAATTGAAATGAACAGAAATAGAAATGTAGAATGTTAAAGAGGAACACAAGATTTAACATGCTTCGGACCCTTTGGGTCCTACTGCATAGCAAGAACACCCCACACACGCACACGTTTATTAATTATCAAAGAAGAACAATAAAAATTGAACTGATTCTCCCCAACAGAGATGAGAAATAGGGATAACAAAATGTAGGGTTTCAATAAACTGTAAGAAAGAAACGAAATACTCACAATGTCGGGCACTAACTTGTCTGACTGTCCTGTTCTCTTAAAGTGCCTTCCTAGATCTGGATTGAGTGGTTCTCAAGGGCTGGCCGTCGGAGCGTTGAAGCTGAGCATAACCAGTGACTGAGTTCCACCAGATGCGGTACAGAGGCTGTGTGCTGTGGACTCCGCTGCTGTCGAGATTACCCTTCATGGGTTCGAGCTCCAGGATCTGAGGACGTCGAAGATGGCATGATGTGATCTTCGGGGGAATCGAGGCCGAAGGTGGTGTTCAAGATCGATCTGAATGTGATTCGATGTAGAGGAGATAAAACCCCCTACAATGGACGGTTCGAATAAACGGCCTACCGTCTGAGAGCATGCCACGAAGCCAGGGTGAAAAACGAATTCTGCTAATGTGTTCATTCTGTTCTGCTAGTGAGAATAGGTGGACGGCCCAGGATCATTGGACGGGGATGAAGATTGACGGCCATAATTCAAGGGTCGGTTGGAACTGGATTTACAACGTGGCAGTGGCTCGAGAAGGAGAAACAAAATAGAGGCACGCGGGATTTAAAAAATTAGGTGAGTCATAATTAAAATGAATTGAAATAAAAAAACAATAATGATTTAATTCATTAATTCACAAAACTCCACCAATTTTAATTAAATTCAAGGATGTTATTGCACCTAGGGTTATATAACTGGAACAAATTTCAAACTATCTAGGAAATATTTGAACATAGATAAAATGACAGCTTTAGTCAAACTATCAGCTATATATTTATCAGTGTGTATCTTATTGACACACACAGTTCCTTGTTCTATCACGTCTCTAATAAAGTGTAATCTAATGTCTATGTGCATTGATTTACCATGGAAGACTAAATTTTTAGACAAATGTAATGCAGATTGACTATTAGAGAAAACATTAATAGATGAATCATAAAGCTTGAGTTCAGAAGAAAAGCCTTTAAGCCATAAGGCTTCCTTTACCGCCTCAGTGAGTGAAATGTACTCAAACTCAGTGGTGGAGAGGGCATCTATGGACTGCATGTTGCACTTCCATGAAACAGGCCCACCGTAGGCAGTGAACACGTATCCATTAAATTATTTTCTGGTGTCAATGTTACCTACATAATCAGCATCTACAATGCCTACCAAAATGTTAGAAGCATCAACATTTTTACCAAAGCATAATGAAAAATTAGATGAAGATGATAAATATCTGAGAAGCCATTTGAGGGCATTCCAATGGGGCTTCCCAGGAGCGGCCATAAATCTACTCAAGGTGCAGATAGAAAAATAAATGTCAGGCAGGGTTCAAATCATAGAGTACATTATACAACCAACAATGATAGCATATGGAATTTTAGACATAAATTACACATCATCATCAGTAGTGGGTGCTTGTGTTAAATACAACTTAAAGTGTTGAGAAAAAGGTACATTCACAGGTCTGAGAGATTCAAACATGTATCTCTTTAAAATCTTTAAAATATAAGCATTCTGATATAAGTAGAGAAATTTGTTAGGTCTATCTCTAATGATTTCAACACCTAAATCTTCTTAGGTGTACCTAAGTCTTTCATTTCAATGTTTCCTTTTAATTGGGATTTAATTGAAGTGATGAAACTCATATTCTTACATATGATAAGCATGTCATCTACGTAAATCAGAAGGTAAATCATACAACCATTAATTGACATTAAGTCGACACAAGCATCACACTGGGTCCTGGTGAATTGGTTATTTAACATAAAAGAATCAAATTTCGTATACCATTTTCTTGTTTCATGTTTTAAACCATACAAGGACTTATTTAGAAGGTAAACTTGGTTGGATTTGAATTCCTTTGAATAACTGTTAGGAGGTTTCATATAGAGTTTTTCATTCAAATCCCCATGAAAGAAGGCAGTTTTAACATCATGTTGCTCGATGTGTAGATCGAGATATGAAGCGAAGGCTAATAAGAGCCGAATAGAAGAGTGTTTGAAAATAGGGGGAAAATTCAGCATAGTCGATTCCCTCTCTCTAAAGAAATCCTTTGGAGACTAGCCTAGCTTTGAACCTTACTTTATTTACCTCTGTGTTGTCTTCTGTTCTCTTGTAAATCACCATTGTACCCAATCACATTAGCATTCACAGGCTTTTGAACAACGATCTATGTGTGATTTTTCTTTAGAGATTGCATCTCTTCATTCATGGCTATGATCCATTGCTTTGAATCCTTATCCTTTAAATCATTCCTATAAGATTGATGATCATTATCGATGAGATCATGGGCCACATAGAAAGCATATGATTCCATATCATATTGGATGAACCGAGCAGGAAGTCTAGAGAATCTCCTTTATCTATCTCGGGTTAATTGATAATCTTCATGATCGGTGGAAGGTCCAGAGTCTGAGTCTGAACCGGAACTCATCTCAGAGTCAGTCGCATCAGTGGGCTGAGGGGGAGGAGTAATAGACTGATCATCAGTATCAACATGAGTAAAAGGCTCATGTTCATCAGACTTATCAAAGTCTGGATCAGAACATATTGGTGTGTCAATCCTGGTCTTAGGAGTAGAGGACTCATGGAAGACAACATCTCTACTAATAATGCACTTTTGGTATCCCGGTTTATCCACCCAGAGTTTATATCCTTTAACTCCATCGGGATAACCAAAAAAGATGCACGTGAGGGCTCAAGGTTCAAGTTTTTCAGTCTTAATGTTGGCATAGGCTATACACCCGAAGACCCTTAAGTAGGAATACGATGGGGGATTGTCGGTTCATAGTTCTTCTGGAGTAATGAATTGATTCGCAAAAGAGGGGCACCTGTTAATCAGGTACACTGCAGTGCTTGTGGCCTCGACCCAAAAGGATTTAGGGAGGCCTGAGTGAGCAAGCATGCTATAGACTCTTTCATGGATAGTCCAATTCAATCCCTCTACTAGGCCATTCTGTTGGGGAGATTCCCTAACAGTTCTGTGCCTTTTAATACCATCAGACTCACAGTATTGAATGAACTCAGTGGACAGTTACTCAAGCCCATTTTCAGTTCTCATGGTCTTAACTTTCTTCCTAGTATGATTCTTGACTGGGGCTTTCTAGGTTTTGAATGTTTGTAAAACATCTTATTTATTCTTGAGGATGTATACCCAAATATTCCAGGATTAATCATCGATAAAGGTGACGAAGTAGAAACCACCACCATGAGAGGTGGTCCTAGCCAGCCCCCACAAATCTGAATGGATGTAATCAAGTGGGGCGGGTACCTTGAAGGACAATCTATTGAAGGTCACTTGTTTAGAATTTCCCATCACACAATCTTCACAAAATGGGATATTCATAGGTGTGATGTCATTCAGCAATCCTTGCTTGTTGAGTTCTTCAAGCCCTTTGGAGCTTACATGCCCCATCCTTTTATGTCAGAGCATTGTGTTGTCAGTGTTCGTAGTATAAACACTACCCAACTATCTTGAATGGGTCCTTCCATTCAAGACATACAAACCATTCACAAGGGATCCTTTTATGATGGTTCTTGACCTTTTTGAGACTTTAATAGTACCAAATTCAGATCTAAAAGTATATCCCTTCGGATCTAGGACTCTTTGGGAGATCATGTTTCGTTGCAAGTTGGGGACCCACCTTACATCAAGTAAGGTGATGATGGAATGGTCATCTGATTCTATTCGTATAGATCCTCTTCCCTCAACCTTGCATTTCTTGTTATTCCCTAATAGGAGGTCCCCTTCAACTTTCTCGACCAACTCTAGGAAATAATCTCTATGGGGACACATATGGAAGTAGCAACCAGAGTCAAGGACACACTCACGGTCGAGTGTATGGCTAGAAACATATATAACTTCGGTTGTTTCATAACCAGAGTCAATAATGAGAGACTGGTCAGTGGGTTTCGCATGTTCTTGTTCACTCTTAAGCTTCCTACACTCGAGCATAATATTCCCAGGATTCCTCTAATGGAAGCAAAGAACTTTTCTGTCATTATTATCATTACTCTTTGACTTTCTTTCATGCCTTGGTTCTTTGCTATTACTAATTTTGTCTCCGCTAAAATGTTTCTTTTTTGTTTTTAACCTGAGGCCTTCCCCTAGTGAATAAACTCTCAAACTCACCATTCACCTTTGGTTTTGAGTGAAGGTCCTTGGATTGAAGGGCAGACTTGACTTCTTCTAGAGTCAAGGAGTCACGACCATACATCATGGTCTCGACCAAGGTGTTATAGCTATGGTCTAGAGAGATCAGGAGAATAATAGCTTGATCCACATCATCTACCATGACATCTATATTAGCTAAGTCAAGAATGATTTTATTGAACTCATCAAGATGAGATTTCAAGGAAGAGCCTGGTCTCATCCTAAAAGTGAACATGCGGTGCTTCTTATAGAGCCTACCAACTGGGGAGGCAGTCATGTAGAGATTCTCTAACTTGAGCCAGATGCCGGAAGTAGTGGACTCGAAGGCCACTTTCCTAAGGACTTTATCTCCTAAGGAAAACAAGAGGGAACTATGGGCTTTAACTAGAGTGTCATTGGGGACCTGTTGGTGTTCAGTTGTTATTTGACCAGATTCATTAACAATTGTTATGGGTTTAGTAGGCCCAGACTGGGCATCAATAAGACCTTGTTGGACTAAAATTGCCCTAATTTTTATACGCCACAAATTGAAGTCATTCCCTCCATCGAAGTTTTCGATTTCATACCACATTGTGGAAATATTTATATAGTGATTGAACCCCAAGCAATTGGGGACAACAAGAGCGTATGCCCCCAAAGGATTAGCCAAGATCACTAGGGATAAATTTGCACAATGGGTATAAAAACAAAATTATTCGGTAAAGACAATAATTTCTATCTTAAAAGAAAATTTTAAGATAGCAATAAAATGGCAGAATAAAATGGATACAAAGTGCGGAAAAAACTGAAACGTGGTTTATTAAAACAAATAAGAGCAAGCTGGACCGTAAACCGAAAATAGTGAACAACAATTAAATCAATGCTGGAACAAAACATAGAATGAAAAATTAACTAGGTTTTTCAGTAGTACAGGAGGTTTCCAAGTGTTGGAAGCCAATTAGAATGTGAAATATCAAGAAACTGAATTTAGATAGGATGTAAACAGTAGAAGTGATATAAGAAAATTGTAGACAGACTTCAAGATGCAACTTATAGTCACAAGAAACTGGTTCAATTACACTATGTAAACAAAGGTAGTAAAAACAGGCAGATTGTGAACATGTAAATGGTTATCACAACAGACAGTCATATACAACTATACAATGAACAGGGTACTGCAATTCTTAAATTTCACGAATAACAGAACAGAATATTTGGACAGACATGGCCAACGAATGATATAAGTGAAACCGAGCAGCAAAGAAAAAAAACAGCAGGCAAAAGAATCAAAAGGCAGCCGATCAGTGGCTCTGATACCACTTGTTAAGTGGATGATTGTATAAATGGTGGGTTCAGAATCATCCAGAGAACAAAAAAATGAGCAGTTCAGCGCCGAAGACTCAAGAATGAATGCAATTGAAAAGAATAGAAACAGAAATGTAGAAAGTGAAAGAGGAACACGAGATTTAATGTGCTTCAGAACCATTGGGTCCTACTACACGGTAAGAACACCCCACACACGCACATGTTTATTAATTTTCAAAGAATAACAATTATGATTTAACTGATTCTCCCCAACAGAGATGAGCAACATGGATAACAAAATGTAGGGTTTCAATAAATCGTATGAAAGAAACGAAATACTCACAACGTCGGGTGCTAACTTTCCCGACCATCCTGTTCTCTTCAAGCGCCTGCCTAGATCTGGATCGAGTGGTTCTCAAGGGCTGGCCTTTGGATCATTGAAGCCGAGTAGAAGCCGTGATGGAGCTCCACCAGATGTGGTACACTGGCTGTGTGTCATGGAGTTCGTTGCGGTCGAGATTACCCTTCATGGGTTCGAGCGCCAGTATCTGAGGATGTCGAAGATGGCCCGCTTTGAACTCTGGGGGAATCGAGGCTGAAGGTGGTGTTCAAGATTGATCCGAATGTGAGTCGAAGCATAGGAGATAAACCCCCCTATGATCGAAGTTTCAAAGAAATGTCCTACTGTCCGAGAGCGTGCCACGAAGCCAGGTTGAAAACTGAAAGCCGCTGATGGGTTCATTCTGTTCGGCCAGTGAGAACAGGTGGACGGCCAAGGATGATTGGGCAGCGATGAAGATTGACGACCATAATTCAAGGGTCGGCTGGAACTGGATTTCCAACGTGGCAGTGGCTCAAGCGGGAGAAACAAAACAGAGGCACGCAGGATTTAAAAAAATAGGTCAGTCAGAATTAAAATGAATTTAAATAAAAACAAAACAATAATGAATTAATTCATTAATTCACATGGAGTCTTCTCAAGCGATGAATACCCTCCTCCTCTAGATTCACCATGTCCCCTCTCAAGGTCTTTCCAGCCTTCCAGATCATTTAGCGACACTGTGCGCCGTTTGTCTAGGGGTTCCCAGCAGATCTGTTTCCCGGCGGTGGGGCCAGTTTCTCCTGTGGTGTCTCGGGATGGCTCTAGTATTGCGGTGGAGTTTCCCCTAGAGGTTTTTTTAGGCGGCTGCTTGTCTCAAGTGGACGCTGGTGGCTCGTTTCAGGGCGGCGAAACCCCCTATAGGTTTTTAGGCAGTTTGTGGCCTCTTGGGGGATGGAAGGTTTGGTAAGGGTTTCTCTGCTTCATCGGTCCTCTTTCTCGGTGGTTCTGGAGACAGATGATGATTTTTTTAATCTTTGGTGTAATGGTCCCAGATCCTTCGGGCGATGGAGGTTCAGCATGTTTCCATGGATGATGGTTTCAAATAAGGGTATGGAAAGCTTCTGATTGGCGGTTTGGCTTGGGCTTCCTGGTTTACCCCTTATTTTCCGAAATGGCTCTCTTCTAAAGGCCATAGGGGATTATCTAGGAGGATTCCTGTGTGCGGATGACCGTACTCATTTATATGAGTATATTTTGGTACCCCGGATTTGTGTGAATTTGGATATTTCCCAGCAGGTTCGGGATAAGGTTTCATTGAAGGTGCAGGGTGAGGAGGACTGGGATCAACCTATTTTGATCATAGTTTTTGTTGGTGGGAGATGGCTTTAC